>JANZXR010000002.1:16708812-16729331 GCA_027575705.1 Erythroxylum echinodendron | reverse complement strand
AATACCCTCAATTTCTTCTCATGCATTTATTCCATAAGCTATTATGCTTAAGTTAATGGAAAAAATTTTCAGGGGGCGACACTTATCCAGCTTAATCACTTTCACAGTAGTCCAATAGAATTACACATAATTAATTTAACACAGAACCTCTTAATCTCTGCAACTATCTCGCAATCTAACTGCCCGTGAAAGACTTTCACAGTCGATAATACGACTGACTCGTGTTAACCTCGTCAGAGGATTTTTCTAACTACTTTCACTCAAAGAAATAATAAATAAAAATATCTCAAGTGTTTAATCAACAGAAAATTAAGTAACAAAATACTTGAGATTAAAACAAGACTTCCCTATAGATTTGTCTCTTCCAAATATCAAGGCAATAAGAAAATGTGTATCACCCACTGCCGCACAAACTCACTGCACATAAATATTACGACAAGTTTCTGCTTGCTGAATAATAAAGGTGCGGACTATGCACTGCAAACCCAACCAAAACGTCAACTTATGAGTGCTAAGCCTCCAAGACAAAAAACGCAACAACTAGCCAACCAACACTGTGATGCACACCCTCACTGCACCTATAGATCACTGTATTTTTGTGTTTTCAGCAAGACTAAACTTCAATACCACCTACATGTGCGCAACCAACTGCCATAGAAAAGAGACAAAATCAACGTGTGTTGCCCACTAGAAACGATGATGACGTTTTTCAACTCCAAACCAGAAAAACGCACCACACTTTGCTGCAACCAAAACTTCAACACCACCTTAGTCTACGCAACCAATAGCAAAACCAAAATAGAACAAAAAAAAAACCCTACAGTATATACGCCACTTCACCAAAGATCCGCACCACCCACCGTAGGATGCTAAATATGCATGTTTTCATAGACTTCCATAACAACCAAGACTTGTTTTAATTTCTTTTTGAGATTACACCGTAATCTATACAACATTTGTATTTAATTAAACTAAAATCTTCATGTTTGCTCCATATCGATTTAAACAATCTCGATCTATCTTCATCATTCCAATAAATTATATTCTATATGTCCAACCTAAAATGCCACAACTAAATAAGATATATATATAATATCCTAACACAAGTATTAAATCCAACTCAATGTATACATATGCAATCATATAATTTCATCGAGGGGATGTTTTTGTCTTAAGCTATGCCAATCAATTAAATGTTTAACACATTATGCTACACCTTAAAAAGCTTACGTAGCACCCTTAATTATAGAATTAACTTTTGCATATCTGAACAAAAATTTAAATATTAAAGAGTTTTTTTTTCTTAGGATTATTAAACTAGAGATAAAGTTTATAACCTTTACGTATGCCATGTATTTAACGAGTGGACATGTTATTCATGTAGGCACCACTTAACGAGACCGCAATAATTTAGACAGTTGATATTTGTAAAAGCTGCTTATGCAAATCATGGTTTTTATGGGATAAAAATTATAATGAATATATTAAATATATTTTTTATTTTTCACTATATTTAAAAATATAAAGTGTTACTTCAAAAAAGATATAAAAATATTGATGATTCAATTATAATATATGACTAATCATCTTACCTTCTCTTTTGTTAGCTAGTTAAAATTGAACAGTTATAATACAAAGTGTCTTTCCCCTAACTTGCAATTCCAATATTTGTACTTCACGCGATTTATGAACGAATGAGTAATACTTGCCTGCGAAAAAATCTGCATTTGTTGCCCTGGCAATTACATGGTATAGAGTTTCTAAAAAGGTATTACATGAATGGTTAGTTTAATTTATCAAAAAAAAAAGTAGATTTAGGGTATGATTTAATTTTGTTTTTTTAGTTTTAAATTTTGACAAAAATTCAAATGTTTGAATTTCAATTTTCTGTTGTCAAAATTATGAAAATCATAAAAATTGATTTTAATTTTTTTTGTTATAATAGGATTTTATTATTAAACTAAATAAATATTATTTAAAATTTTATATGAATTAATAATAAAATTATGTGTAGTATAATTTAATCATTAATTTAAAAATAAAAGTAAAAATATTTAATAAAGATATTTAAATACATAAATTTAAAATTTTAAGATATTTATTTGTGAAATAAATTTTTAGATATCAAGTATCTAATTATAAATAATAAAATTACTTTTAACAATTAAAATAAATATTATTTTACAAATAAAATTTAATTAATTATTTTTTAATAAAATGCAATGAATTTTTTGTTAATATTTATTAAATATTGTATAAGACATTTGAAAATTTATTTACTTGATTAATTCATAAAATTAATTAATCTCTTAATTTCATTTAGTATTTAATTATTATCAATGATAAAAGTGTAACTAAATTGACATTAACAATTAAATATATTTTTGCTTAAATATGATTTTGCTTTTAAAATAGAAATAATTAGGAAACAAAAATATAGATTATAATAGAAAAACAAAAGTGAAACGAGTCCATTGGAATTACAATTTCAAAATCTTTTTAAAAAATTTATACATTTAATTCATGAAAGTATTATTAATTAAACTAGCCACTATATATGATAGTAAAAAGGAAAAAGGAAAAAGAATAATTTAAACTTTAACATTTGCACTAAAATTAAAGTAATAAAATATATATTTTAATTATAATTTTTTATCAAAAATATAATTTAAACCCTAACTTTTTAAAACATTGAAAGAAATTCTTAACAATTATGTTTAATATAAATTCTAATAGACAGAAAAGTTAACGAGTTATATCTCTCGACATTATCCATATATCACATCTAAAAGAGCTTCCAATTATGGATGTCAATGGGTCGGGCCGGATCCAGGCTGCCCTCAGCCCTGCCCGGCCAGGCCTAAAAGACGGCTGGCCGAGGATCGACCCGTGGCCCGCGTGGGCCGAAATAGCCTGGCTCGTCTATTGGCCAACCGGCCGGTAGTCGGCCAGTGGCCCGGTGGGCCAAGGCCCGTCTATTTTTTAATATAAAAAATTATAAAACGGTGCCGTTTTATTGGGTCGTGGCTCGCACCCGGATAGACGCCTATAGCCTGCCAAACTTAGGTCAAAAACGAGCCGGGCTGGGCTGGGCAGGACGGGCTGGATCGAAATTGACATCCCTACTTCTAATGAAGTATGCACCACCACGACACGTGACCATCGGAGCATCTCATGGCATGTGAAGCCGTCGTTTTTCGTCGCTCCTTTCCCGTGCCAATCACCATCTACTCCGCCAACGACAACCGTGAAAAATTTGATCACTCAGACTGTGACCACAACTCATCATATTCATCAGTTTCAAAGCATCTATAAACCCAAAAATTGGAAACACCCAAAATCTCTAGTAATGTCAACAACCCCGATGATAAGCCAAAATCCTAGGGCAGTGAATCCACCACCACCAACCACTGGATATGGGTTTCTAAAACGCGGACATACATATACATTATAGTAGTGAAGATAATGAAGAACGAAATGAATCTTGTATTACTACAACTGTTCACAACAGAAGGATGAGGGACACAATGAAATTAGGGTTTCTTTGAGATGGCGATGATTCAAATCAATGTTTTAATAAAAAGGAAAGTTTAAAGTTTAAATATCTAATCGGTATTAAATTATTATATAATAAGCAAGAAAAAAATATAAGAATAAGTAAAAAATAAAATAAAATAATATATTTATTTAATCACTAATAATGAAATACAATAATATTTAGTGATTTGTTGATATAGAGGGTCTATAAAGACATAATAATATGTAACCTTAATACTAATTAAGGGGAAGCTATTTCTGATAGATCTATAAGAAAAAAAGCATATACATATTAAAATAATAAAATAATAATAATTAAAAGTAAAAATAAATAAATAAAAATACATACATGATGATAATTATAATGATGATGATGATTAAGATAATAATAATAATAATAAATAAATGCGTATAAATAAACATAAAATATGTAATAAAATAAATGTAGAATAAGGTAAAAAGTAAAAATAAAACATAAATAAGTAAATAAATACTCAAACAAGAACAAATTACTAATAATGAAATAATTTGTATATTTCATATTCAAGATATTTGATATTGTTTTAACAAACATTTTTTTGACTAATTTCTTTTACCATTAGACACAAGCTATATAACATTTAAACAATTAATCAACAATAAAATTGTATTTATAATATGTAGAAATTTCCTAAAATTCAAATTCCTACATTCTTAAATTTAAGATAAGTACTTTAGTGCAGTTAAAAGAAACTTGCTCTAAAATCCCTTAATATATTAAGAAATAAATGAAATTTGGTTATTAAGACCTAAATAAGCTACATTATACAAAATCAAAGTTACTAGCTCCAAACAATGTTAGTTCCCTGAAATTTCTAGAATAAGGTAGAAGGTACAATGATTTGGGTTCTTTAAAAGTTAAGGGGTAGGCTATTTTTGATAGAACTATAAGAAAAAAAGCATATATATTAAAATAATAATTAAAAATAAAAACAAATAAATAAAAAGATATACAAGATAATAATAATAATAAAATAAAAATAGAATAAAATAAATGCGCATAAATAAACATAAAATATGTAATAAAATAAATAAAGAACAAGGTAAAAGGTAAAAGTAAAACATAAATAAGTAAATAAGTACTCAAACAAGAATAAATTACTAATAATGAAATTATATGTATATTTCATATCCAAGATATTTGATATTGCTTTAACAAATATTTTTTTGACTAATTCCTTTCACTGTTGGACACAAGCTATGTAAAATATAAACAATTAATTAATAATAAAATTGTATAATAATATGTAGAAATTTCCTAAAAATCAAAATCCTACATTCTTAAATTTAAGATAAGTACTTTAACGCAGTTAAAGGAAAGTTTCTCTAAAATTCCTTAATTTATATTAAGAAATGAATGAAATTTGGTTATTAAGACCTAAATAAGCTACATTAGTTAAAATCAAAATAACAAGCTTAGGAACCTGTATATCCAAACAATGTTAGTTCCCTGAAATTTTTAGAACGAGGTAGAAGGGACAATGATTTAGGTTCTTCTTTAAAAATTAAAAGAATGAATTTCCAAATAATTAATAAGACCTTATAAGATATGTCTCTAATTTTCCTAGTTGCCAAGTGTATAGACTATCTTCAAATGTTAACCATATTATGTTAGATATTCTACTTTTCTATCCTCTTTGTCGACGATGTTCTCGACTGTTCCAACCTCTTTCTTTGCTACTTCTTGTTTTGAGATCATTTGTGAGGTTTCTTTCCTTTTCTTTGATTATTTTCCTTTCTCTTCCTCTTCTACCAATGTTTGCTTTAGTTGTTTCGTCTTTGGCTTCCTATAAGGAGGATCTATATATTACTCACTGGGAGTTGCAATTTCTCTTTGTATGTTGTGAAGGTTCCTCCTTGTGATATTCTGGATCTTCATTTGTGATTATGCATGCTAGGGAAGATTCCAACTTGCTCTGATAATTGAACTGCAATGTGTATGTAATTTCTTTGTGATTGTTTGTCGAATACTACCTAGATATGTTGTTCCAATGCATTGACTCCCTGTTTGGTTTCATGATTCTCTAATTCTCCATTGATGTTTATTTACTGGACTAGTAGAGGCACCACTAGTTTTCCACCCACTTCATAAAGTAGATCTAGAAGTAACTAGTTAGAGGAATCTTGCGCAAGTTTTAAGAGGAAGATCGCCTGTTGTTGTGCTTATCGATGACCTATGGTCGAAGAAGAAAAAGAATGCATGTTTACAGTTCTTCATGATTAAGAGAAAACTAGCCAGTTTCTTATTTAATCAGTCAATTTTCATTCATAAATGTTAAAAACAAAAATTGAACTAGAAATTAGGCCGGTTTGAGCTTAATTCGGTCAAACTAGTTGATTTGGTTTGATTTTAAAATCATCGATTGTCTATCAATTTCCAAATAGGGGATTTAGCAAATCAAAGTTTTTTTAAATTTGTTTTCAAATGGATGCAGATTTTGGTTAATGATTTTGAGAATTTGTATGTAAGAAGAATTTTTAATTAAATTTAAATTAATTATAATTAAATAAGATTATTTAAGTTAATATATATTAATTTTAATTAAAATTTCACAAATATAACTAAAATTAAGATAATTTAATTTAATCATAATCAAAAGTAAATGACAAAGAAGGGAAAGGCATAATCGAAAACTGGAAAAATGGCTGGTCTTTGGTAAGATTCTGGAAGAAGACAGCCAATATCTCTCTTGACTAAGGCAACTCAATTGGAAAAGAAAAGACCTTGTAATAAAAGAAGCCACTATAGCCAGGTTATGTGCCAGTTCAAGGGGAAAGCGCAACTATTGAAACTGCTTTCCAAGCCAACTCGCATTTGGACACTTTTTTTAGTTTTGAATCAAACTCAACCTCTGACACAAGCCAAGGACAACTACTTTCTATGCACAATACCTGTTCGCAGATGAAGCTGATCTCTGAAAGAAAGAATTTGCCGCCTTTCCGATACAATTGGGGTCTTTAGCGCATACCAAAATCTGGCTTGCTCGATCGGATGAAATAGCTTTCTTGGCCAATTTTGAATCTATTCCTTCTGCGAAAATCAAATCAGAACTGGTTGCCTTTTCTACTTGGCTGATCCTATCTCTATCTGAAAGGACAGACATCTTCAAGGTTGAAGGAGTCGAACCTATGAAATGGTCAAACCAAGCCCACTTTATCAAGACAAGACTTGCTCCGCTCTCTGATTTTTGTTGGTTCATAGTCCATTCGGGTCTTGTTACTTTATGTTTTGGATAAAAAAAACCTTAATCAAGTTCTAACTAGAAATATCTTAAGAGAAGAAAAACAAGAAATCGTTTTTTTCTTGAAAAAATCCTTCTCAGGTTTTTCTCACAGCTTTTGTCTGCCCGACTTACCGGATTTGGATTTTGCTGTTCGCCCGGGACGATCTCATTTTAATTGCTCTCGCGCGTATGTTAAGCGTTCATTTTGCGCATTCTTCTGTCTTTCTAGAGCAGTCGTTTGGGTTTAGTGTTATGAAATGTCTATATTAGGGAGGGTATGATCTCCCTCTTTGATGTGTGATTTCCTATTTATTACTAAGGTTTTTTTCCTGTGTAATTACTTCTATAGAATGATACAAGGGTCTTGAGTATTGATCAAGCCCTCTGTTTTTTCACTTTGTTCCTCACAGGACCATTTCCTTCCTCTTTTGGTTTGGTTTACATTTTGTTAGCTGTGGATTATGTTTCTAAATAGGTGGAAGCTAAAGCCACCAGGACTGATTATTTTAAAGTTATTGCATAATTTGTCAAGTCTGACATTTTTGTTAGGTTTTGAACACTGCAAGCATTGATTAACGATAGGGGTACTCATTTTTACAATCAAGTGGTGCAAAATCTTTCAAAGAAGTATCGTGTCACTCATAAGGTGTCCACAGCCTACCATCCATAGACAAACGGGTAAGTAGAAGTGTCTAATAGAGAAGTCAAGTTAATTCTTGAGAAGAAGACGAGTCCAAATTGTAAAGACTGGATTCAACGACATGATGATGCTCTATAGGCATATAGAACCGCATACAAGACACCGATTGGCATGTCTCTATTTTGAATGAATTATGAAAAGTTATGTCATCTTCTAGTGGAAATTGAGAACAATGAAAACTATAATAGCAAGAATTGGAAGCGCTTAGGCTTGACTCTTGTGAGAATTCATAAATTTACAAGGAAAAGACTAAGCAATTTCATGGTAAGAAGATTATTAGGAAGAATTTTGTTGTTGGACAAAAGGTTCTTCTTTACCATTCATAATTTAAGCTTTTCCCAAATAAATTACATTCCCGTTTGATTGGACCTTTCATTGTTACTAATATGTTTCCACATAGTGTAATTGAAAGCTTACAAACGAATAAGAAATTCAGGGTCAATGTTCATCGGTTGAAACCCTGCTATGAAGGATTCCAAGTGGAGGATGTGGAAGTGATAGGGTTAAGAAACCCTACTTATAAAGATTGAGCAACGTGGAGCTGAGTCAATAATGGTAAACAAAGGTGTTGCTTAAAAAGGCAACCCAAGGGAAGTTAATTTCTATCTCTTTACATTTTTGCATTTACTATTTTCCTTAAATGCTCTATTTCTTACATTTGATGTTACATTAGGGACAGTATAATTTTAAGTGTGAGGGTAGGGATCTTAGTTTTTATGCATATTTTTTAGCTTAATTTAGCTCATGTGATTTCTTAGGCATGTTCAAAATTGAACAAACAAACAGAAATTTTCTATAACTTTTAAGACTATATAGTCATAATTACTGCATGAATTGACTAGAAAAATCCACAATAATTTTAGCATGTACTTTTGCTTTTGCAATTGGTCAATGTACATTATTTTTATAAGAGTAGTGACTAGCGGTAGACATAAGCCAGTGAGATCTTAAGCCTTACTAGACTAACACATCCATATCAGTCTCATTGTCTTTTGTTTATATGTGACCTTCATAACATATACATCCTAATTTTGCCTTGAATTTCTATTTGAGACCACATTTTTATCACATGCATAAACATGAAAATGATTAGGCATTCTTTGTTTCATGAGCTACATTAGCCAAATAGCCTACCCATTGATATGAGTTTTCATTTGTTAAGCCCTTTTGAGCTTTCTTAGCTTTCCCTTTTGTGCTAACCACATTACATGCTTTAAATTGAACCAAATGTCCTACCCAAGCCATAAAGCTGGTGGAGCATTTGTTAATTCCATTGCTGGTGTAGCTTTTTCAATTTTTATATTAGAAAAAGAAAAAGGAAAGGAAAAAGGAAAAGAAAAGGAAAAAACTGTTTAATAAGTGTATCTAGGAGGAAATACATATGTTTTGAAAAGTTGTTTACAATTAGTGTCTCCTCTTAAAAGTTGTATTTAATGGGTGAATTAAGTATGTTGCATATGAGGTTGATGTTGTTTTTGTGGTTATGCTTCATGTGGCTTATGGTGTGAGAGCTTGAATTTGAGCTGTGCAATACAATTGTTGAATTCATCATAACTAATGGTACCCAGTTGTGAATGAATGTTATCATGTGTGCTTGATGTTTCATCGAGTGTTACTTTTACTTCACTAGCTTGATAGATTTTATATTACATTACCCAAATACATCTCACCTTACCCTTGCCCACATTACAACCTTAAAATTCCTTTGATTCATGGTTTTGCATGTGAACTTTGGTGGTGGAGAAATGAAATGATATGCAAAGTTATGGAATGTCTTGATCGTGAATGCGATTTGAGTTTATCCATGAATTTACCATATTTAAACACATTTTTTCCAAGTCTACCTCTAGATTGCTCAGTTTCTAAAGGTGATGAATGTTGATTGATCATAAGTAGAAGCATTGAATGTTGAGTTCTTGCTATGGTTTTTGAATGTTATTCATCTTTGCTTATGATTATGTATTCTTGGGAAATATGGGAAATGAGTAAGTGTTTTAGTTTGTGACTTTGGTTTTCATAATTTGCCTGAGGATGGTTAAAATCTAAGTGTGGGAGAACTATCCATAATTGTTGAATGGAGGATTCTTCCATCTTGATTTCTATACATATGGGTAGCTAGGATCATAGTTCCTCTGTGTTTGACTAGGAAAACTTCTGAAAACATTCACTTGTTCCGTTGAAGTCTCTTGCAAGGTTGGACACATATCAGTGGGATGTCATACTATTATGCAAATTCCACATACTTTGACTTGTTAAGCACCATTTGTAGTCATTTGTCTCACTAAAGATGCCAACCTAGCTATCTGTTGATCCAATGTGGTAGTACTAGCTTCACCAACTTTCAATGGTCTGGGTTCCTCTTGAATGTTGAATTATTGAGAGTTAGCAACCATATTGGAAATTAGCTATCTAGATTCAATAGGTGTCTTATCTACCAATTCACCTCTGCTTGCTGCATCTATCATACTTCTTTCTTATGGCAGAAGCCCCTTGTAGAAGTATTAAATCAAAAGTTGTTCACTGATCTAATGGTAAGGCCAATTAGTACACAGCCTCTTAAAACGCTTATAGTACTCATATAAAGTCTCCCTATGATGTTGTCGAATTGCACATATTTTCTTTCGAATATTTTTAGCTCGAGAATCAAGGAAGTACTTCTCTAAAAAAATTCTTTGCATCTCATTCCAAGTAGTGATCCATCCAGATGGCAAATAATAAAGCCAATCTTTCATGGTGTTCCCCATTGAGAATCGGAATGCTCTGAACTTAAGATGCTCTTCTTGTATTCTGCCTAACTTCATGCTAAAATAGACTACATGGAACTCCTTAAGGTGCTTATGAGGATCTTTAACCAACATACCACGAAAAGTAGGCAAAAAGATGAATTAGACAAGATTTGAACTCAAAAGCAACATCAATAGCAGGAAAATCAGTGCATAAGGGTTCATGATTAAAATCAGGAGCAGTCAATTGCTTAAGAGTTCAATCATTATTTTGTTCAACCATGGCAAATCAAATTCAGAAATAGAATCACTAGAAGAATCATAAAACAAATCTAAAGATATTTGAATTCTTGGTGAAGAATCAATTGTCCTATCAGATCCTTGAAACTTTTTCTAACTTGTCTTCTCAATCTGCGTATCGTTATTTCAATTTCTAGATCAAATCTCAATTCACCAAAGTGAGAAGATTGTGTCATGCGCTGTAAATATCCAAAAAAGAACAGAAATTAACAAATAAATAAAAATAAAATAAAACAAATAAATTCAGAAAAGCAAAGATTACTAATCCTAAATAACGGTGCCAAAATTGGTAGCATATCATAATACTACACAAGATAACTAAACCTAAAACTATAGTAATGGCAAGTTTAGGTCAATCTCACAGAGATTAATTCCAATTACTTTCCCAAATTATACGTATATGTAAAACAGGGGTGTTTGGTTCACTGCAAATTAGAAAACAAGCAAAATTGAATATATAAATGTAATTCAAATTAAACAGCGGCAAAGTGATACAATCGATTAATGGTTTAAAATCCAGTTCTTCAGTTTAATCTCGACCTATGCACAATTTCACCTACTTCATTGCATTATCATCTTCCTACCTATCTTTAGACTATTGATCGTGAATTAACAACAAGCTCTGTTAATCCCGATTTTTCTTTAGGTAGTAGTTAATTAAGAAGAGCTTTTTAGTTAACCTTAAGTATCTGGAAACCTAGAACAAGCTTTCTAAATTTATTCTGAAAACCGCATTACAAGTGAGAAAAATGGACCAATCTAAGCAATAATCACACAAGCTTGAATTATTTAACTTATGCTACATTGTCCTTAACGATTTAATACCCTTAGTTACCACATATGACTTCCAACATGACTATTACCTATCGCATTCAAGTTCTAGCAATGAGTTTTTATAAAAAATGATCCAATAGAGCATCAAAATCATTCTCATACAATACTCAATCAATACATACAAGATAACGTACACAATCCGAAAAGAGGGAAAGAAAATGATACACAATAACCATATGCTCAAATGTTCTTCTCGATGTCGACTTCACCTCTAAACCAACATCAGAAAGGTTAGCCCTCCATCTTATCCATCAATCTCTAAAAAATAACTGTAAATAGCCTCTGAGATGTGAAAGAACAAAGAGAAATGAAGAACACAACCCCTCACTTTCAAAATGAGTCCGTCGTCGCAAAAACCTTGCATTTGTAGTAAAAAATTAGGTTTACAATAAACAAATGGAAAGTTCATGGGTGTGACTTGGTGTGTCACACCCGTGAATTTGTGTCATGGATATGACTTATAGACGTAACTTAAGTCTCACAGCTATGATTAGGTTCAAATTGTTAACCTTGCATAATCCTTATGAGAACGATAACCTTATATCCTATAAGATAAGATCCGTATATTTGTGGTGTATTGAGGGTTTTATTACTTAGGCATATGCAAAAATGGATTTTAAGCAGCTCTTTAGCCTATTATTTATATGGACACTTCCATTTAAAGTAGAAGTACAGAGAAAAATTACTTACAATATTGGTTATAGATAACAATAATGACCTAATTTCCATTGCCTCGCCAATAGTTTATATAAAGAATAAAGTCACCTAGATATGGCTCTTAAAGTTCTTAGAGTAAGATATTAGGAGTTATAGAGAAATGAGATGGGTTTATAAGTTATATAAGCAACAGGTACAATCACTTTTTTAAGTTTAGAAATGCATTTTAGTTAATAATCATTTTTTATGTATATCAACAAGGTCTAGAAGGGTTCTTATAAAGGTTTACAATTTTTGTAATAAAAGTTTCAAAGATGAAATATTAGGGGTTAAGCATAGATATTGTGTAAGACATATCAATGGAATAATGTAGAAGCAACTTAAAATAAATAAGTTTATAAAGGATGTTGTATGGAATGTAGTTATACTATAATAAATGAGATAAATGATGTAAGAATGACTAACCAAACACGGAATCCATTGCATCAAGGTTATACTAGTTATAAGGGATGGAGTTGGAAAAGATTTGGAGTCTTAAGATTCATCTTTGGATGAACAAGGCCTCAGATATGGACATATGCCATTATGTTTTTCTCTCTATAGAAATTAGACACATTCCCCTCATACTAATAAGTACTGAATTGATTATTTATTTATTATTTAATGCCTAGTTATTTATGTTTATTTTACGTTTAAGATACTTATTTTGGTTTATATTTTGGTTTAGGTACTAGTTGGAGAAAAAAAAACTAAATTTGCAATTTTGAGCAATTTTATTGTTTTTCGATCTTATTTGCCCTCATAGATCAATAGGAGATGAGTTAGGGTGAAATTGAGATAGAGTACGAAATGATTAGAGTAATTTTGGAGGAATATGCTCATTTGGAGAAGGACACGCTCGTGTAAGTGATCGTAAAAATGCACAACTTCAAAGCCATTATTTTGCTAATGAGAAAATGTAAATGCTTGTGTAATTTACACGCAATCATGCTAAAATTTTATTTAAAATGTGGCTTTATTTAAAATATGGTCAAGAATATGACTATGTCGTAGGCCATTTTCATTGTTAAAATCCTAATTTATTTTCTAGTATTTAAGGAGAGTTTCGATATAATTTTAAGGAGTTTTTAATATCATTATTTATTAAGATTCATAAGCACTTTTTTTCTTCTTCATAGAACTTCAAAATTACCAAGAATTATTTCTTTCTAGCTTTTCAAAAAGTTAATTAACTTGGTTCTTAATTCTCTATAATCAACAAGTTGTTTCTTATATATATGATTTAGCATTTTGGTGTGGTTCAATTGCTATTAGAGCTTGGCTCTTAATCAGGTTTGATTATCTTTTATTCTTTTTTTGTTTCATTTAAATTTTAATACATTTCTTTGTACTAAAGTTTTTTGTTTTCCTAGGGACTTCTTATTCATTATATTATCTCTAAAGTTTCAATGAAAAATCAAAAATCAAAAATCCTTTTTCATATTATTTAGTTTTTATTTTTTATTTACAAATTGTGTTCGGAATTTTCTTTTTCAATCCCTTATTTTGTTACCTTCATATTAGATTATTCTAAACCCATTGTTTTCATCATTATTTGATAAAACATATGTTATAAAAAAATGAAATGAAATGAAAAGGAGGAAAGTTACCTAGGTATGATTGCATCAAGAAATTGTTTTAAATACAATTGACACTCTTTCTAATATTTTCTTATTTTATTCCATTACTACGCTTCTTACTTAAACCATGATTTATTTCTTTCCCTGGTCATTAATTCTTTTAAATTTTTAAAATCTACTAAGTTGAAATATCCATTTGATTTTATATAGTTCTTTAAAAAAACTTATAAAGGAAGCAAAGAGTAGTAAAAGGTTAAAAAAAACATGAGATTAGCATTAAGAACAACCAATTAAAGAGTGATATATAAGAGATTTCACATTGTTTGAAAATATACATGTAGTGGACTGTGTGAGGAAAATTTCTTTCCTAGCTCCTTATGTAACTTTCAAATATGTCCTATAAAAGTGTTTCAACACAAAAAAAAGAGAAAGACAACATATATTTTATACTAACTATTTAGCAAAAATTTGAGAGAATGAACATGTCTTATGATAAGGTGAAGGACATATTGGATAAACAATCTTAGAAGATTCCTAAATTAGCAGGAGAGAACAACGTCGAGATCATAATTGAAGGAGGCATTCTAAGCACAATATAACAACTTAAATGGAAGCTAAGAGGAGAGTGATGATTTTAATAATGATGACATTAATTTAAAACTTAAGGTTAAAGGGGATATTTTTAATCCTATGAGAGGAATTAGGCATGATTAGGACCATAGCAGGGAGCTGAAGTTCGATAACTGGTGGATGCAAATTTTGATAACGTTAAGCTAATAATTCCTCCCTTTAAGGGTTAAAACAAGCTTAAAGAATATCTAGACTGGGAGACAATGATAAAATCAATCTTTGACTATTATAATTAATTTGAATAATATAAAGTAAATTTGATAGTAGTAGAATTACTGATTATACTATCATTTAATGGGATTAGTTGGTCAATAATAGGAGAAGAAATCATAAACAGCCTGTAAAGACTTGGAATGAATTAAAAGATCTTATGAGGAGGATATTTTTACTAAGCCATTATTATAGAGATTTGTATTAAATATTGCAACACTATGTAAAATTAGTTAAATCAAGATATAAATAAAGCGGTAGAGTTGCAACACTATGTAATTAGAAGAGATGATACATTATGGCTATGAAGTTAGAGAAGCAATTCAAATACAAATTAGTATCAAAGAACTCAACTGGTATTAGATATTCTTAGAGGTTTGATTATGAAAGGATGATAGGAGTCTAAAGTAAAAAACTTAGCCAACTGAAGCTCAAGATGTCTACAATAAAGGCAAATGTAACATTGGTTCTCAACCTCTCAAAATAATACATTAGTTAATTTTATTTGCTTAGTACTAATGATTATTTCAATCTAGTGTCCAAATAGGAGATTTATGATCATTAGAAACGATGGAGACATGGAAAGTCTCAAAAAAAGAAAAGGAATTTAGGCTATCACTTAATAAGTCTAGTGATGATGGAGTTGAGTATATTGTTGAAGGAAAGAAACTATTACTAGGGGAGAATTATTTCGTCAAATCTAGGAGGATTATCTTGATTAATAAAGGAAGAAAATTTTCCAAAATAGATGATATATTCAAAACTAGGTATGTAGTATGACCACTAATGGAGGAAGTTGTACTAATATAACTAGTATTACTCTTATAATAAAGTTAAGATTGCCCATTATGAGGCATCCAAAGTCATACAAACTTTAAGCGCTTAATGATTATAGGAGATCAAGGTGAATAAATATATGTTGATTCCTTTTTCTATTAGAAAGTATAAGAAGAGGTACTTTATGATATAGTATATATATAAATTGGTCATATAATTTTAGGGAGGCTTTGGAAATATAATAAAAGAGTTATATATGATTGCTTCAAGAATTGATATGCCTCATGAAAATCAATGAGCTAGTTTTCTTATAGCTTTGACACCTATGTAAATTTATACGGACCAATTAAAGTTAAAAAGAGAGAATGAAGAATAAAAAAGTAAAGGTAAAGTTTTAAAACAAAAGATTTACTAGAAAGGAAAAAAAAAGATAAGAGAGTTATTATGTAAAAGGTTGTGCTTTTTAAACTAATTAGTCTATGGTTGTATCTTTGCACAAAATGATTTCTGACAATTTTGATGTAGGTAAAGATTCAAAGATGAATTCTTTTTAAGAAAGGGGAAATGATGCAAACATGACTAGCTAAAGATGGGATCCATTGTATAAAGGCTTAGAAAAATTATTAAAGGTTGGAGTTTGAGAAGATTTAAAGGCTTAAAATTCATCATTGGCTAAACATAACTCAGACATGGCCATTTACTAACTCGAGTTTCTCTTTAGATGAGAGAAAATTGGATATAGCCTCACACATGAGCGTATCCTAGCTTATTTCTCTTCTTAGGTGCAAAAGTTGAAGTTTTAAGACCTAACAAATGATTGGGTACAAGTCTGTGTAAATCTTGTAAAGCAAGATGTAAAGAAATGGACTTGAAATAAGTGTGCCCAAATTGTGTCACTGATGTTAAAATTTTTCGATAATTATAACCTAGAACTTGATTGTATACCAGATTTTGCTCATCTCTAAAATCCTTTTTTTTTTAATATATAAGGAGTGTTTTTATACAGTTTTATAGAGTTTTTAATATCTTTGTTTATTGAGAGTTATGAGATATGTCTTTCTTTATTTTTTTCTAACTTTAAACTTATCAAAGAATTATTTCTTTGTGGCATTCCAAATACTTAATGAACTTGGTTCTTAATTCTTTATAACCAAAGGGTTAGCTCTTTTTATATCTATTTTAGCTTTTTCAATGTGGTTGAAACTTATTCTTTGGTTCTCTAAGATTTTATTCTTAGGTGGGTTCACATTAATAAATGAGGTAAATGGAGGGAGTTTACAAGATAGCACATAATTGGATAAAATGTATCCCATTGAGCATATGGTGTGGACACGTAGTCTAAGAGTAAAGTGTAATACGTTGCTTGACAATTACTCTTAAAGCTCCAATGCCCACATCAAAGATGGTCAAAAGAAAACCTATCTTAACCATCATTAAGATGATAAGGAGAGCAATGCTAACGAGATTTCAGAAGAAAATAGAGGTAATAGAAAAGTACAATGGTGACCTAAGAATAATGCCTGAGCTAGAAAAGTCAAAAGATAAAATTAGTAACTAGATTTCTTACTTGAGTAGGCATATTGGGTTGGTCTCAAGTCTGTATGCTTATAAAAATAATTAAGCATAAAGAGAAATCTCTAATTAAGTTTAATGATAGTGACTATCAGAACTTATTTTAGGATGTCTCCCTCTTATAGGCAATCCTTCATTAATTGTAATTAGGATTTAACTACCCTAGTAAGATTGGACCTAACTTCTACTGAGTATCATCATTGGTCTTTGATTAGGACTATACCTCCTAATGTGGATGATCTTAATGATTCAACAAACTCATTTGGATAATTAGGCCTTTATACTGAATAAATCAACCCTCGTTTTCTTCTTAAAACTTAGATAAGTACTTATGTCTACAAGGATATTGGCTTAATCAAGATAAAATTCAGGCTACTTAAAGATAATCTCTTAATCATATAACCAAATTACCATGGGTCTATAATGAATAGGCTAAATTAAATTGAAATCATTTCTTGAATGCCAAATAAAACCTACAGGCCTCCCAGACCTAGATACAGGCATTAGAGAAACACTAACCTTTCCATCTTAGGTTTCTTTAATTAAGCTTGCATAAAACATCTTCAAACACACATCTTTAGTTTATTTGCGTGTACCTACTTAATAGAAGTTGGAATCTTCGCAGGAATCATCCTTTAGAAGATTCCTTAAGAATATTCTATATGGAATACTATTGTCTCTCACTACACAGAGATGTTTTCATTACCTGTAGTAAGATGAACAGTTACTAAATCTTAACCATTGATTCAAATCAATCTTAACTATTCAGACTCTATATATGGCATATGACGTGGAAGGTGACTCAACTTTGTTATTTTCTAAGAGTTATTAAAAGAGAAAGGATTCATACTTATTATCTATCTACTTATATTATTTGAGAAAGAATTCATTTTTGAACATATTTATTAGCATATTATATTAAGGAGAATTATAGTTAAGAAATTAATAGGTTTGTATACTTTATAAAGGTAAGACTACATGCCTTCTTTTTATTAAAATTATGGAAATAGTAGGGTTGATAGGACTATTATAGGAAGTGAGACTAATAGTTCTAACTCTAGGGAATATCTTATTCAAATGGAAGGATAAGTTTGTGCTTTGTCAAAACAAGTAGGCACACGGTCATTTAGAGGAGATTTTAAAGACATGCTCAGTAAGATAATAGCAATGCACCCCTGTAGTTTTTATCCTAAAAACTGATTAATTTAATATACCATCTTCTACCTTAAGAGATACTCCTTTCCAAACTCAGCCTGATTGAGTCAAGGGTGTATCATAGAAAAAAACATCTTCTTATTTTTCTCTTTACATTCCTTATTTTAACTATTTTTGGGCATTACATGACATCTTTATTTTTCTGTGACATCATAAATATGAACAAGTCAATGGTGTATCATAGAAAAAAACATCTTCTTATTTTTCTCTTTATATTCCTTATTTTAACTATTTTTTGAGCATTATATGACATCTTTATTTTTTCTATGAAATCATAAATATGAACAAGATACTTGTAAAGAACTAGGCAGCCAGGGAGAAAGGCTTGCTTATTTTATCCTTTAAGGATAAGAAGAAGTAGAAGATAATAGGAAGTGGTGAGCTTGCTATTATCAACCTATCTCTATCTATTAGCTCTAACCCTATGCCTCAACCTTTTTAGCCCTCTCCTCTTTGCACATCTGAACTAGTGAAAAAAAAGTTTTTGCTTTACTTATTCTCAATATTCCTACTATGAAAGTTAAATGTTTCTTCCTTAATTTCAACTTAAAGAAGATTAACAACACCTTTAACAACCTTTAACAAGGTTAGAAATGTGTATAAGATGGTTTATAGGATGATGACTTAAGAAAGCTTGGAAGAGATAGATGTCGATCACTTCCGCTATTCTTTTAAACACATCTCACCAAGATAAGTTTACTTAGATGTCGTCTCGTTCCACTTTTTTTTTTCTATTATTGTTTATATTTTTGTTTCCTGTTTTTAGTAATAAAAACATGTTTGGTTGAGATTTGTGATAAAAATTGAAAATAAAAACATGTTAGGTCGAGATTTGTAATAGAAATAAAAACCTTGTTTAGTTTCGTCATTCTATTTTATTTCATTTTTATTATAACATTAGATTGTAAAATTAAATTTTAATTTAGTTAATTTTTTAAAATAACAATTTACATTCTTAAATTAATTAAATCTTATTATCATTTGAAATGGAAAGATATGAGGATTTAATATAATTAAAAATTAGACATCAATTTATATAATAAGAATATATATAATAGAAAAATTACATTAATTCATTATATTTAAATAATAAAATATGTTCATTATAGTACAATGTTTTAAAACACAAAAATAGTATTGCTTATGAATGGAAATATAAACCAACTTGAACTTTCATTAATATAATCATTCCACGTACGTCAAGCAATTTCATCGTACTTTCGAGATATGCTCCAAAGTTGTGGTGGAGTGATAGTATACTCAATTTAAGGACTTGTATATACTTTCCACAATATGCTTTTTATTTTCAGCATAACTGTCAAATAATTCATCACTTTGTCTATACATTCTAATATAAATTACTTATTACATAGTAAGTAACAATAAAATATTTTTGTTTCTTCGTATCAAAACTTGACATGTTTGAAATTAGAAGGAATCTTACTTTTAGAAGGCCATAACATCTTTTAATAATATTTTCTAATAAAGAATGCCTATAGTTAAACAACTTTCGTAGACCTTTCTTCTTTTATGATCTCATAAATGATATCTATAACCTTGATATGGTGAATGAAATTTAGGCATATTAGTGTAGTATGAGTTAACTAACCAAATAAAACTCTAAACATATAAAGAACATAATATTAATAAAAAGTTATTAAAAACTAATTGTAATTGCTATATTTATTTAAAACAATGTAATACTTTGTGGAGGCATAGGAAATTAGTTTAATATATTGGTTACTATTTCCAAAAGAACTCAAGAATCATTACTAGCACCTTTCCATCTAGCCATTACATATGTGAAATATATGTTAAATAAGCAATAAGATATAATATTTTAGATTGGATTAGTTCTTTTACCCCTATATAGTATTTATTCATCAATTAGAATACATACATAAATATGTGTACAATTTATCACTCTTATGTAACCCTAAAATATAAAATTATATTATTAAAATAGTTTTTTTAGTGAATAATGTATTGAACATAGATGTAACTATTACAACATTACAATGAGTTCTAAGATATTAGCCTTCATTCAATTTACAACATATCAGAAGATTTTAAGAGGGAAAAATCCATACATATGGCATTCCTATATCAGTATGATAAGATGGACTATAACTTCCATATACACTTCATATCAATAAAAAAGGTGTCTTATGCATTTTTGGCATAGATGGTAGATCTGATAAGGTCAACAAGTTCGTCTATAAGCTGGTGTTTCACTTGGTTCATATAAGTGAATCTTCTGGTATTTCTTTCTTTTCAAATGGTGTAAATGGTAGTAGTGAAGGCTGCTTTGAAGAGAGTAGCATTAGTGTTTCCTTACTTTGAGTTTCTAATACCCAGTTCAGTGCTTGCTCCCAATTATATATGTTAGTAGTGTGCCCTAGGCTAATGTTCATATGTGACTTTAGTATTGACATTCTAACTTATTAATAATATATTATGAGGTATTCTTTTAAATATGCAT
>JANZXR010000002.1:16683382-16697421 GCA_027575705.1 Erythroxylum echinodendron | reverse complement strand
TATCACTTGCATCCTTGGAAATTATCACTTGAAATTGCATTGGTCCTTTAATTAAAATCCTGAAATAATTTCTTAACGAATTCTATATATTTTATAATTATCAAAACATAAAGGGATTTTTATTTGTCAACCACCATTGGTCCAACCAAAATTATATCGTCTTTTATGTCATCTTTTTATTATGCATTCAAGGATTGGGACGTGACATAAGCACCTTAAGCCATGTCATTTCAATTAGCATTTATCCTTATATTAATGGCAATTTTTGTGCTACTTCCAACTATTTTAAAATATAGAAAAAATATAGTTCTTAGCATTATATAAGGGAAGGTAGCGAGTAAAAGCACAAACTTCTTCCCGAATTCTAATGTCTGTGTTTGCTAAACTTGCTAGAGCCGCCAAGGCATGGCGCCTCCCCACCGCAGCCAAAACCCCAAACTTCTCAGCCCCCCCACTGAGTTACATAACTCGTCGCTCCTTCCACCGTAAGCTCCTTTGATTGCCTTTTCTCCTGTATATTGCCGGTCTATTGACCAATTTTATTACCACCCCAAATGATGTTTCCTTTCTGATTTGTTGCATATTATACATGCGAAAAGTGATGAAATTTTCTTGATGCAGATTTGGAAATTCAACGGCCAAAGTTGGATTTTGGCGTTAAATATCCATATATGCTTCCGTGTCTGTTGAGTGGTTTGCTTGGAGGTGTATTTATAAATGTTGCCTATGCGGATAATAATGAGGTGTGCTTTGATTCTACTAACAAACCCCCATTGTTCACGAACAGGAAGGAAAAAGAACAAATTTGTGGAATTGGAAATATGCAAGTTTATAATTTTAACTGTAGTTTGTGTCAAAAGCTGCACTTTTTCATTTCGTATGAAATATTTGATTTCTTAAGGCTTCTGTGAAACCTCATCTGCCGTCGGAATCTGCTTCAAACTTCACTGACATGGAGGAGACTGTCAAGAGAGAACGTGAGCGAATTGAAGAGTTGCTCAGAAATAAAGGAATGAAATACGGTTCTTATCCTCGATATAGTGTTGCTGTTAATGGCCAAAAGGTTTTGTGCGCTTATTTTTATGGTTACTCCAAATTATACTGTGCTATTTGCTTTCCTCTGTTAAATGCTGTTTCATGTGCTTTTTACTGCTATCGTAATGTACGATTCTTTCTTGTCAGCCGTCAATTATGGCTTCTACACTCTTGCATTTCTATTACCGTTTCTAATGGATTTTTGTTCAGCCAATATTGGAATTTGTCACAAGTTATTTTTGTGGTTATTCTATCTTAGGTTATAAGTTCCTTTCCGTATCAGTATGTTGACTACTGTCCTCTGCTCAATACTTCTCAATACTGTTTCACATGCCATACAAGTAGGGGATGTATGTTGCTGACATATCACGTGTGATAATGGAAAGAGATGATTGAATGACTAGTTTTGAAAAACCTCAAGTAGAATGTTGGCAATTCCCAGCTATGTACAGCTATGTTGTGATATAAGATCCATGAAATCACCCTTCATAGAAAAGGTTAGGTTTAAGGCTATAGTGCCTGTTTTGGCTCACTTTGAATCAGGTTTTTGGATTTCTAAAATTGTGCTTGCACAATGAAAAAAGAAACCTATTTTGATAGTGTTTGGTTACCAAATCAATGCTTAGGAAAAATCACTTCCTCAAAATCATGGTTTTCAGAAAGATCTTTTACATGTTTTTTCTTTTAAAGCAAGGCTTTAGGGAAAAAATGATTCTCAGGCAAATGATAACACATTTCTTAGTTGTCCTTCAACTAGAGTTTTGCTTCGAAGCTTGTATGTATTTTTGTTTAGATCTCTAACCACTCATCTTTTGACTTTTATGTCTATAATTTATGAGTTGTAGATTTATTTAATTTTATCTTAATGCTCTTAAGGTAAATTGAAGGTCAAGCTTTGGAGAGATCATATCTTACATTTGAAGAGAGCGATTGGATTTAATAATTAATGCGGAATGGGAGACTTAGAAGTTAAAACAAGCACAATGCAGACAACTAGAGAAGTACACCAAAGGAGAGAAAATATAGAGAGGTTGTGGGAAAAAAGAGAAGGGTTTAGAGGAATTGAAAACATAGACAGGAATTATGAGTCACTATTTACACAAAGCTAAAGACTAAATTTGGCTATAGTGGATAAGATAGAAACCCTAACGGAAAAGTAATCTAAAAACTTAACGGGAAGATAAACTTAGATGTCTTAAAGAAAAATAAGGTAATTAACTCATTCAATACATCATTCCTAGTTTCTTTTTACTAACAATCCTCATCTGTAATCTTTTTTTGCTGCAGGACCTTTTTTAGTTTAATTTTCTGTTTGATTATGTGATCAATGAACTTTTCGTAGCCAAGAAAGTAATTACCATTTGTTTGTGATGTAATTACGTCCTATGTAGTGGAGCTGAGGCCAAAATATTTCTGACAAGGATATAGTTTGCTTGATAGATCACAATCAAGTTTCGAATACCTCCTGAAAGTGATATTCCACAGTTGATTGCAAACCTTGTTTCAAATATTGGGTTGAAGGTTGATGGGCACAATAGTGGAACAGAAATACTATTGCGTGCTTGGGACAGGTTGGATGAATGGCTGTTTAGTTATCTTCCACTGTCCTTGCAGTCTCTAGCTTTTAGTTATCTACTACCAAGTGGTCTTTGGTTATTTAATCATGCTAACCCTCTATTTCTCTTTCTCTTGTGCATGTCCAGTGCGGTTGCTTGGCAATTGATGCTTAACCGTCCAGTAAAACAAACGGAAAGAGATGCAGACAAGGACCCTACAAGAAATATTAACATAACTGAGGGAGATCTTACCATCCTCATATTTCGTTCACTCCTTAGCAAAGATAAACCAGTAAGTTTACTAGAAAAAAACCATTTGCTCTGTTATAGGATTATAAGATTATTTCAAATGTCAAGTAGCGGACAAGCCTTTTTGAGTGATTGATGTTAATATCACAGGAAATTGAGTTTATAAAGTCTGGGAGCTTTAGCACCTCAGAGCTTGATGCTTTAGTGTCTCTTTTACAATTAGCTAGCCAGAAGCAAAAGTCCTTAGATAGAAATCTTGGTGAAGGCACTGTAAATAATTCATCTATAGAAAAGATAGCTACCGGTTTAGAATCCATGGGAGTAAGAGTTTATGGACTTGAGCAAACCGAATCAGATCTTTCAAATGGTGAGATTTCATGGGACAGTATCATTGGATATGAGCAACAAAAACGGTAAGCGCGCATGCAATTTCAATTTCTTGTGTTGTGGATGTTTGATCTTCTTTATCTCGTTTTTGTTGCTGCGCATGCTGAAAGTATGTAGGTATTTACCGACTTGTTAAAAATCATGAAAACAAGTAGTCTAGTTTTTAACCCTACAAAATTTAGTCAAGTTTGTTTGACTGATTAAACATGTCAGATATGTTTGTTAACTTAGTTTATTTAGAATTTTCATCCATCTCTATTCTCTTTAATCCCTCGCGACCATCTTATTCTAATTGTAGATTTAAAGATCATGCTTCATATTGGAAAGTGCTTGAAGATGATTCAGTTATATTACTTGCAGAGAAATAGAAGATACAATTTTGCTGGCTCTTCATAGTCCAGAAGTGTACGACGATATTGCTCGTGGAACTCGTCATAAGTTTGAGCCAAATAGACCTCGAGCTGTACTTTTTGAAGGACCACCAGGTTATGTTTCCAGTCTTATTCTAGTAGATAAACATCGATATTTACTTTTCATCATATATTTATTAGATGAACAATTTGAAAATTGCATTTATACTTCATTTTGCCACATTGTATGGAGGCATTGAAAATCAATGTTAACCATTTTTATGGTTGTATTTAGTTAAGTTTGACTTGCTGGTCTCTTCTTTTCATTATGACTTATTTAATAGTTGCTTGTTGACATTGATACATGTGTTGCTGTGGGCCTTAAGCAAAGGGGCTGTGTTGAATGTATATGTGTACATTTCTGTTATGTTATCAATCTTATGGGCTTTTATCAGTAGTTTAAGTTGCCTTTAGCAAAGGGGTTGTGTTGAATGTATATGTGTACATTTCTGTTATGTTATCAGTCTTATGGGCTTTATCAGTAGTTTAAGTTTTTATTTTTCTGATGGATTTGCCTATTTGCTTCCATTTATACTTGATTCAGGTACAGGGAAAACATCTTCTGCACGGTTTATTGCTACTCAAGCGGTATGCCTCTGACATATCAAATTTATCTTCTTAATGTTGAATATGATTCTTATAATAATTTATTTGCAGTTTATTTAGACTCAGGTCTTCATATGAATCAGTGCAATTTTTACCTTTGATTATATTTTCAATATAAACCAATTCTTTAGTTAAGAAAGAAGAACATACCAGACCTTTCACTTTGGGGTGCTTCCCATTAGAGTCTTCAATTGTATGGCATTATGTCATTTGATTTGTATTCCAATCCTTTTCTTTCTCTAGGTGAATAAGGCCTTGTTTGGTAAACAACTTATCAGCCATTTTTTAGTTGATTGAAACAATTTAGCTGTTTGACTATTCAAACAGTTGATGGATATGTTTGGTAATCAACTGATTAGGTTGGCTGATTAAACTCAATCAACTGATTTTGAAAAAGCTCCCATGGAGGAGTGTTTTGTTGGATGCCTGAAAATCTAATATGAAAAAATTTATTGTACCCTAGTTTGCATATACCTGAAACTGTGGGCCAAACTCGTTGCTTTCTGAAATTGAGAGAAAATGGAAGAGTCTCACTAAAATAGAAGAAATAGATAAACCCCACAAAACCATTTTGATGGTTTTCTTCACCTAGGATTACGCCAGGAGCCACCTCTCTGTTTATCTACCTTTCTCTGTTGTAGCAACTCTATTGATCCTCCAGCTCAAAAGTGTGCTCTTTGTTTCTCCCCTTTGTCCTTCTTTGGTTGTTGTCTCAGCTACCCTTCTTTGCAGTTTTCTTTCGATTCCCAAGAATAGTTTTAGTTGTTTGATTAAGCAGACATCATGATAACACACTTTGTTGAGGTTTTATTCACTTTCTATTTATTTCTTTTTCCCTCCTTTCCCCACTATTGAGGGCAAAGAAGTGGCTTTGATGTTTTGATTGATAAAAATCCATCTATATAATGCTGGAGATAAAACAACTTATTTTACTAGGCGACATACCAGACTTTTTTCACATAGTGTTTCTTGTGACCAAAAGTATAAACTTAATTTTTGTAAAATTAAATATTTAAAGTCTAAATTCTTATGAAAATATTCAGATATAATATTGTTGTTCTTATAAATCTTTTTTTCTTAAAGTCATACTTTTATAAGTCATTTTATACATAAACAGATAGTACTAAACAGTTAATTTTACCAAACATCTTTAATAAATAATTGATATTATCCGCTGGTCAAATCAACTGATATAATCCGCTGTCAACTAACCACTGATAGAATCAGCTAATAGTTAAATGCAATCTGCTGATTATCAAACAGAGCCTAAATCTAATGCAACAAAATGTTGCATAAACTAAAACTCCTTCCTCGAATAAGCTTGCGAGTGTATTTTGTAATGCGTGATGCTTGCTCTTTTTTATATGTCATATTTGTTGAAGCATTTTACCATATTGAAACTTGATTCATTCCAAATGTAATAAATATGAGCCAAATTCTAAACGCATGGATTTCTTTTCATATTTTGGACAAAAAGTTTGCTTTAATTTATTATTAAGTATATCTTCAATCATGTGTATGCCTTGACAGAGTGTGCCATTTCTATATGTTCCATTGGAAGTTATCATGTCAAAGTACTACGGGGAAAGTGAACGCTTGTTTGGTAAAATTTTTTCCCTCGCAAATGAGCTCCCTAGAGGTGCTATCTTGTTTCTTGATGAGGTAACAAATTTTTAATTATGCCCCTGGTTCATGTTAAATGCATGTTATTACTTTCATATCTTTTTCTGACTATTACTTTTGAGATCATAACAGATTGATTCTTTAGCTGTTGTTCGACAAGATAGTACACATGAGGCCTCACGAAGAATTTTATCACTTTTATTGCGACAGGTGACAATTGGCATCTGGTAGCATTATGCTATGAAATATGCTCCATTTCTTGGAGAAATTCGTTTTTCTGTTTTTGCCTCAGCGTTGTGGGTCTTATCTTATTGCTAATTTCTTCCTATATTTTATGGGTCAAAAAACATATATGTCTAGCTCCAATCTTTCATATTTCTGGACCTAAATTACCAGCATCTCTAGCTATTAAATTTGCAGGAATGGGTTCCTGTCCCAGAAACATGGAGCTGCATGGCTCCTTTACTTATTTCCTGCATGCAAAACTTCATTTTTAATCATACAATAACTGTCGTTTCTAAGCAGCAGTGGAACAGTTGGCTGGATACTTAGCTTCATAAATTGGCATTTCTGAAGCTTTTTTTGTAGGAGCTTAAGTGTGGAACCTTTTGGATAATTGAACTTTGATCACAATGCACTTGGTAAATTGTAGATCCTTTTTTTCTTTTTTAATTTTTGGCAGATTGATGGATTTGATCAAAATAAGAAGATTGTTATCATCGCAGCAACAAACAGGAAACAAGATCTTGATCCAGCCATGATCAGGTGTGGCAATGTGATTGTCCTATTGATGATCTTAAACGATTCATTTTTTCTTGATCACATTGGAATGACATAATTTACGTATTCTGTGTGCTGTCAGCCGGTTTGACTCGATAATAACTTTTGATCTACCTGATGAGCAAAGCCGCCAGAAAATAGCTGCCTACTACGCAAAGCACCTAAAAGAATCGGAATTAGAGGAATTTGCCAAGATCTCAGAGGAGTATGTGACATTTTGTTTCTAGGAATAAATTGTGGTTACCTTTGTTAAATGCTAGTTTCATGATGTTAGCTGCTTCTTAATACATCTGAAATAGATTCCATGAGCATCTATTCCATCTAGCTTGGCAAAGTGGGCTGCTCTGATGATTACGTTGCCTTTTCTTCTGCTTAATCAACTTGTTTTCTAGGTCTGTAGCTGCATCAAGTTGAAGGAATATTCTCTTGTATCAGTTAATTCAATATCTGATATTTGTTTCCATGACCCCACAAGTTCCGTCGAGGAACTGAATTGCCTGTTTATAACAATTTTGCTTGCTTATGCAATACTCTTTTGCTTGCTGCTTTCAGTATGTCTGGGAGGGATATTAGGGATGTTTGTGAACAAGCAGAACGCTCATGGGCATCGAAGGTATTTCTTCCCTCTGTTGTGTCTGGCTTGTTTTCTCAGAATCTTATGGCATTGTACACTGTTCGTTTCTTTACAGATCATTCGAGGACAAGCAGCTAAAGATGGAGAAAAAGGCTGTCTTCCACCATTTTCAGAATATGTTCATAGTGCTACAACCCGGCGGAAGGCCTTGTCCAGTGTAGCAGATCTAAGAAAGAATAGTTCTAACAGAGATACACCAAGTGTGCTAGGAATAGGATATAGTTACGGTTAGAGCATAGAAAAGCTAGTTGAAATGTGAGAAGCAGCTTATTGGACAGAAGCCCAATAACAGAGCTTCTTCCCTGTATTCCCGTAAACGATAGCAGCATAATTAGCAGCAAGCTATTTATTTAGTAGAGAAAAGAGAAATTTATTTATTTACCTTGCGGAAAACGGTTCATCTGATTCTTCATCAACTCGTTTCCTCTCTCTACCAACTACCCTTCCAGCAACAAGCAGCTGAGTCTGCAGCATCATCTGAGTCAATTCAGCCTCCGTTTCCATTCTCCGCTTCTGACCCTCCCAACGCGAAACTTCCCTTGCTTTGATCATCTCCATCTCCTCCCACTCCATTCGGAGAAATCGGAAAGCTGCTGCTGCAATGTTGGGAGAGTGGGAGCTATGTTGGGAAGTATAAGTTATTAGTCTGTTAGATCCTTGGTCGTCAGATTCCGTTCCGTATTTCTGGGCTCCGACTCCAACGCCTGGTCGGTTGCGGTTGGTTGCCATGCGCCAAAAATGACTTGATAGGATTGATCAAATATAAAAGCGTGCGGGACCTACCACCATCCCCACTTGCCCCAAACCCACTTTGATTATAATCAACACCTTTTACTATATTATCAGTCATTTAATTTTCATTTTTAAATTATACAATTAAAAGTCTATCCATATAATTAATGGTTAATTATAAAAAGATCTTAACCTTTACCCGTCTATACTTTAAAAAATGAGGTTAAAATACTTCAACTTTTAATTTGTTGTGAAAATAATCTAGCGTTAACTTTCCTATTAATATTACTAACATTCAACTTGTTTCGAAAATAGCTTATTACTTTTTTGTTTTGTTCTTGAGTCTTGAAAATATAAAACTCCTTTGCCTTGTGGATTGTTGTTGTCTGGTGATTGTGTGTGGAGTATCGCTGTCTTTGCAGTGTCACTATTATCTCTTACAGTTGGGTGTGACTGGATGTGTCTTTGGAGTGTTTCACTATCGCACATTTTTTGGAGGTGAATTTATCTAACTTTAGGTTCATGTGTTTTGAGGAATCACTCAGTGTTGTTGAGCTTTATTATTTGATCATTTGTCCATATTCTCATTGTTGTGGCATCTTGATAAAAAAAGAAGGAAATTATCACATGTTTCCCTGAGTTAGATCGTTCATCATTAACATCCCCAGATATTACACTTGCAATTGGAACCTTGACTTGGATTTGACGAATTTTCAAGTGCATTTATGTTGTTGATTCATTGTATTTAAACAATAAGCAAGAACATTGATGTAGGCAGGAACAATTACTGATTGAAGTCTAATGAAAAACTAATTTTATATTCGTATTCATTGGTAAGACTTCTAACTCATTTCTGTAGCATATTGGTGAAGCATTTTATATATATGGAAATCTATTAAGGAGAGACTGAGGAAGGGTATGGTATAGTCTGCAGAGCTAAGTCCACATTAATTCAAATAATATTCCTTTCTAGCAGATATCCTATTACATCCATGTCATTAAAAATTTCAATTCTTAAACCTAAGACTATCCTATAGAAATGTAACTAGAACAACTAGTAATGTTACAATGGTTTTACACAAAAAAGGAAGGCTTAGTAGGTTATGATGCTTATCTACCAGGATCAGTTAGTGCTAAAATTGGCAAAATTTGTGTTAGAACTAGAGCTAAAGTTGAGGTGAGGAATATTGTTGTTAACTTTGGAGTTAGCCTTATGGAGCTTCTATTTCAAGTTATAGAGTCATGATGCTTATCCAACACGATCAATCAGTATTGGAATTGGAAAATTTTGTGTTGGCTGGAGTTGAGGCGAGGAATATTATTGTTTACTTTGGATCTAGCCTGGGAGAACATTTATTTCAGGTCATGAGGTCATAATGCTCATCCAGCAGGATCAGTTAGCATTGCAATTGACAAAATTTGCATTGGAACTGAAGCTGGAGCTGAGGTGAGGAATATTGTTGTTAACTTTAGAGTTAGTCTTGGAGAGCTTATATTTCATGTCAAAGAGTAGTGCTTGATTCTTTTAGTTAAGAAGTTGTGCTTTCTTCCTTAACTTCTTGTTCTCTTTTATAAAGTTTGAGATATTTTTATAATTCATATAAATTATGCATGTTTTCATACTAAGGAGATCATAAAATATGTATTGTTTATTTTTAACACAACCTTCGTATGGATGTCAATGGGTCGGGTCGAGGCCGGGCCGCTCTCGGCCCGGCCCAGCTCGACCTCAAAAATGGCTGGCCGCGGGCCTGCCCTAGCCAGCGGTCGGCCCTTGGCCGGCCGGGCTAAACCCGGCTCGTCTATATTTTTTTAATATTAAAAATACAAAACGGCGTCATTTTGGACAAAACGACGCCGTTTTGTCATGTCACAGGCCGCGCTGGGCCGTCCCGTAGCCAGCATTGGCCTACCATGGTCGGCCCTCGGCCTGGCCCGAGTGGACTATGGTCAGCTCGTAGCCCGCGAATGGCCTGCTAAACCCAGGATAAAAACGAGCCGGGTCGGGCTGAAATTGACATCCTTAAACCTTCTTAACCTTCTTTTTTTATTTATTATCTCCTTAATTTTCTTGTAGAATTGGTAGTTAAGAAATAAGAACATCTCACGCTGCTAATAGGGTCTAGCTTATAAATCCCAACATTTGAATGACCTTAAGACATAGTTTAATTCAATAAAAGATGATATACAACTTCAGTATAGAAAGAATAACTTTGTAATTAAAGAGTTTTTGATATAACCAAAAAGCTTGATCTGGTTTATTAGATTTAGATCTAGATCTAGATCTTTTTACTTGAATTCAATTGGAAGATATATATAAATACATATAATTGGATTGATTTTTTTTTAGTTTGATCCAAAGATATTATAGTAGTTGAATGAGAAAGTGTTACTCATACTTGACCATCGTGTGTATTACAGAAAAAAAATTGGGTGGTAGTAAAATTTATGTGGCTTTTATTAAGGGTGGAAATCTCAGGTCTGTGCTCAGCTTGACCTGACTTTTTTTTAAACATAATTTTCAAAACGACACTATTTTGTGTTTTTCCATCAGCCTTGGGCCTACGCAGCCTAAGCTCGATTAATGGCTTGAGCCCGATCAGACTCAGAAAATTAGGCCTGAGGTTCGTTCAACTAGGCATGACTAGTTGACTTTGGGCTGGGCTCGATACCAATTGCCAAGCCTTGCTTTTTATTACATCTACACTTGGTATAGACTTGACAGGGGAAGAGTGTGAAGAAGTTGTGAATGGATTCAAGAATGTGATTTATTATTGTTTCAATAATTTAGCATAAGCTGAAAACAAATATTCTCAATTTTTCCAAAAGAAGGCGTTATATTTAACGGTAGAATGAGATTTTAATTTATTGTTATTATATTTATTTTATAATATAGATATTATAAACTTGAGTTATTTTTCAGATTCTCTATATTGATTTTCACAATTGTAATGACCAAATGAAGCTAGGGATATCAAATACTAAGCCTAATATTGGTCAATATTTTTATCAATATAGTAATACAAATGTGAGTATTGCCCTTATGTTTTTATCAACACATTATGAATATTTCAATTATAAATTATATTATATTAATGTTATCATTCAAATTATTGGTGTCTTATAGGTATGTAGTCCTGGTAAAAGAGTTAAGGCTTTGTTATTGTAACAAATTTTAATAGACATCTTCTATAAGCTGGGGTAAGACTTTTATCTGCAAAATACATTATTGTGTGCAAGTGATGAATTTGTTTTTTTAATTCTTTTGTAATGCAAAGCATAAGAGATTTTCATTAAGTTGGGCATTTATTGTGTGGGAACTGAAAAAAACCCAATATTTTGTGTGGCCAAGACAATCAAACGTCCTTATCCATATCCAAATCAATTTTTCGAGACAGTCTAACATTTCTATCCATATTCAAATCAATTATCCAATATAGTCGAACCTCTTTATCCATATCCAAATCACATAACAAAGTTTCAAATACATATTCATATTCATATCCATATCACAACACACAGTTAGAATACATATCGAAATCATCACACATATTTCAAGCATGGCTCATTTAGCTGTTGATTCCCATCATCAATTTGGGATTTTATTGAAGTTGATTTTTTAGCCGTTAATTTATATCTTCTTTAAGTTGTAGTTCTTCTTTGATTATTTGTATTTTGAGAAGCTTGAGTTAGCTCAAACACTTGAAATTGACTTCCCCCGATCTATAAAGCATTTATAAACAAAAAGTATATTGCAACCAATTAGAAATAAATAACAAAAAATTAGCCAAAATTTGTAATTTGGTAACAAACTATAAAGTAAGTGTTCTTACTAACTTCTCCAAATGTTACTCTATACCTTTAGGGGCCTGTATACATATAAATGTTGATGATATTTAAAAAATTTGATAGAAAACCAAAATTAAAAATGAATATTCACTCACCACCCTCTTCTCAATTCTTAAGATAGATGTTACAGTGTTGGATCTTGTAGACACTGATTGTCTACCTCTTCTTCTTACACTACTGTCAATGTTGGATGTAGATGTTAGATTTTTTGGTGGTCTTCCACATTTTCTCTACATTATACACGTAAACTTAAAGTGAATGATTGTATATTTAAAGAATATTTATCACAAATATAATTATAAATCAATTTATAATTACCTTAGCAATTTCAAGTTGTCTCGCAGATTGGACCTTGTTTTTGCATCCTTTTTTATTGTGACCAACTTCAAAACAATGTTGATATCTGATAAGTACTCCAACTTTGGTCAACTTGTTTGGATTTCGTAGTTTTTCATCTTTATCCCTTCTTCTAGCTTTCTTAGGTCTTCCAAGCATCTTCTTAATCAAGGGAGGTAATGTTAGACCGCGTTTTCGAAGTCTAACTCATTGCTCTGATACCACATCTGTTAGACCCCGTTTTCGAAGCCCAACTCGATTCGTGCTCTGATACCAAACACTGTTGGACCCCGTTTCTGGAGCCCAACGTTAGGAGTCACCATAAGATGTGAGCGTACGTATTACCTTGAGGGTTATCTCTATGAACCCGTATTAGCCATTTCCCACAAGAGTGGTGTGCCCACACTAGTCAATCACCAAAATCATAATTGAATTTTTCAACACAATTGTATCTCCAAAACTCTAGTTGTGTTATAGGGATAGAAGAATGTGTTAGGAAATCATTGCTTCAAGAATCACTTCATTTGGGGGTCGGACGATCAAGTTATGCCCAAAACATTTAAAATATGTTTATATCCACAATCATATTGTACCTATTTTGGGAGAATTGGCATAACTTTCTCTAGAAATATTGGACTAAGGCCATTCCTAGACCATTTCAAAGAAGACATCTATATCTACAACTTTCGTGAGGACCGCAAAACGAGATTATGCTTCAAAAATGGGTCAAAATTGTAATTTACTGTAGCTATCCCGACAGTGTCCGTTTAACAGACATAAAGTCCCTTCAAATGGACATAGACTAAGCTGGGACATTTTCAGACCCGAAAAGGTCCACTTAGCAGACATCAAGTCCGTTTAACGGACATTTACGGGTCAAATTCCACATTTTCAACTCCTTAAGCTACCTAGGACCCATCTTATGCATATCTAACATCCCTAACTCATTTTCCTCATCATTTTCACTCCCATTTCAACTCAATATCACTTACAATCAATTCATCATCCATGTTTGGTCATCACCCCAAAAACACAACCATTCAACTATACACATTCATCATGAAATTCTACACATGTTCAACCCCATTTATCATCTTCATTTCATCTCCACTTATCAAACTAGTTCTTCCTAGTTCCAGAAACTATAGTACTTATGACACTTCTTCTTCCTATATCAAGACACGACATTCTCTCATTCTATTAGATCAAAATAGAAGAGCTGTAAAATGTCCTGCATACATCCTATGCAGTATCACTAACTTGTAACAATCATAACTTTCAAGTCCGATCTCCAAAATTTACAAACTTTATATCGTTAGAAAGCTAAAAGTATGAAATACAACTTCCAAGAAGACATCCTTGTCCAAATCAGTCTAGATCAGTACAGTTTTTTCCTTTAAGTCAAAACACAGATTTCTACCTCTATGAATGCTTGAAATTTGCAATGTACAACTTGGAAAGTCATGAGCATAACACAATCATATTTCATTATCATCAAAAGATAAGAGTTTTACAAACTCCGATGGGCATTTCGAGCCATAATACAATATTTCACAAAATCTCAAAATACATAAAATGCTTGAACCATAATTGCTCAACATACAACTACTCAACATCCAAAACAAAACAAAGCATGCAAATCTGGAGTAGTGCCTTGACTCTTTTTCACTCTTTCTCTTGCTTATCACCTAGAGATGGGATGAAGAGGGGGTGAGCTTAAAAGCTCATGGGTAACAAGCTTATAACCGAGAAACAAGCAAAAGCTATTAAAATATTTATTTCGATTGTAAAATTTCACATTGTAAAAATCCATGTAACAAATATTTCCCAAATTCACAACTT
>JANZXR010000002.1:16650979-16683282 GCA_027575705.1 Erythroxylum echinodendron | reverse complement strand
TTTTTCTGATCATGTAATTGAAGGAATTAGATAACACTTCCTTCTAGAAAAATGTTCCTCACTGTCTTAATTTTCTAGTGACACCAAAATCATTCAATTTGATTCAGAAATCTGAAAGTTATATCCCAACACTTCTGAACTATTCTTATACTGAAACAATATTCTGCCCTCAATTTCCATCCAAAAATTAAAATTCTTAAGGACTAACTTAGAACTCGATTTCATAAGATAATTTGTAGCCCTATTTCTCTAGTTTAATCCAAATTAAGAATCATCTCATTTGAATAGCTAGAGAAAAAGTTATGGCTAAAACACCAAAGCATGCTCAGTGAATATGTTCCAAATACATTTTCCAGCTTACCACTTCCAACATTTCACATATAATAGTTCTAACTTCCAAGAAAAGTTTTGGGGGCCAACAGGTAACATAGGTTATAAGTTTTCAGTCTTTGTCCAAAATTTTGGACCGCTAATGGGTTCCATGGTATACTGATAATTATTCAAATAACAGTTATATTTGATATATAAGCAAATGCATGCTTACATGGGATTCCCGTTAAATCCCAAAGTCTACACCGACATGTTCTTGCTTATAAATCAACAATGAACTTATTTGCAAAATTTATTACTTCGAACTTCAAACTACCGTTTATCCTGATGATACAATGACTTGCTTCCCATTATGCAGTCTATATCTTCTTTCTCACCCTTGGATATATTTCATCAGTGGATTTGATCATCATATCTCTTTTTTTATGAATTCGATTAACTAAAGATACTCGAATATCCCCTAGCATATTAATTAGGATTTTTAATCGTATTTCACAGATAATATGTTCAATGTATCTGATATAATGTTATGAACAATTTCACACTTTGGCTTTGTGCTAATAAATTCTTTCATAATTATCTCAAGATTCCTTGCTTTGAAGTCAGTTAATTGAAGAAAGAAATATGTTGTCTTTAATCCAAAAGTGATTGAACTTTATTAGTGATTAAACTTTAGCATCACTTTCCCCCTACTCATTGCGCCAACTCTGTTAACTTTCTACTTCTCTTTGTGAATTGTTTGAATAATTTCAATCTTTGTTACTACATTTTTGTTTCTTCCAACCCCATCCATAACACCATCACATTTAAACTTACTACCTACCTTTTTTTCCATATTTATTCTTATTAGCTTTTTATAGTAGCATATTCTCCATCATTAGTTGCATAAATTTCATCATCACATATGTCATTTTTAGATTCAGTCATCTCCATAACAACAAAATCTTCATCTTCTTATTCCACTTAAACTTGGAATAACTCTTCTTCATTGTCGATATCATAATCAATTTATTCACCGTCACTTGTAGGATTATCTAACCATGCTTAAAATAGATTTCAACATTGTAGTTCTTCAATTCTTCCATGCGTTAAAGCATTAACAACATGTCCTTATTATCGTGAAAACTCTACTCTTTCAAGCATCTCATTGACTCTTTTGGAAATTTATAAAAATAGATACAATTATGTGCCCTTTATCTTCCGATACTCCTTTTAATACTAACATACTAAGTTCTTTAACACCAATATCCTTCTTCAATTAGATCTTATCTCCAACATATTTGTTTTCATTTTTTTCCAATACCTCACCATAATGAAACTTAAAATTTACCAATATCTACATTACAAAGAATTTTACTATTATTTTCTAACAAATCAAAATTGTAAGCACCTCATTAAACCAAATATATAACATGCTCTTTTTAAACGTTTTATTGCCACAACTTATTTATAGAACAAGTCCTCAATATGTGAAATAGAAAGCAAATTAAATTGAAACAGGTTATAGAATTAGATATAGAAAATAACAAAATATCAAAATTTGAAATACTAGAATTTAATATAGAGATAACAAAATATGTAATTTAATATTTAAGTAGTTTATATCTTTGTCATCTGCTCTTTAATTCACCTACTATATCTTGCAACTACTATTAGAAATCAAGTAGGGAAATGGCACAAAAACTACTCATAGAAAATCAAATGGAAGTCCTAATAAGGAAAATTGAAGGCCTGGCTGGAGCAGTGAGAATAACAAGTGGAAGCACTAATAAGGAAAATTGAAGGCTTAGTAGAGCAGTGAGAATAATATAAGGATTATGTTTTTTAAAGGAATTCACAACTATAATTAAAAAAATCATTAAAAAATCCTTTAAAAGGGGTAAACTATTGAGTAATATACAGTGGAAACTAGATGTGTTCAGAAATTCAATTAAGAACTAAATGTACTCCCACCAACTAGCTTACAAGCTAACATATTCAATTTTGCTTACATTGCCTTGTTTGTAAAGGGTCTAGAGTTGTGCAGAGATGAAAGATAGTCTCCAATATCTACTGATGATGAGTTATAACCTTGATTAATTATATAGATAAAAATCTGCATCCCAATTTGAGAATATCTTGTTGTTACATTCTTTCCATATTCTATAAACCAGATAACGAAGGGAGATTTGGAAAACCATTTTATCATTTTCATATTAAAGTGTGTTTGGATGCTCTATTCAAAAATTTGTAACCAGTTAGCAAGAGGAAGAGTTATATTCTAGGAGTTTATGATGCCTTTCCATTCATACAAGGAGAAATATATTGCTGAGGTTTAAGAATTCGCAAAAGATGTTTCTAAAAAATACTAAGCACAATAAATCAAAACATAATTAACTAACCAAACTTAACAACATAACTGAACAAAAGAAAAACATAAACGAATAATCAAATTCAACAATAGAACACATAATTAAGTAAATTCAATCAATAAAAGAGGGCATGCCTTTAAGAACAAAAAGAACTAAAAAGTGATTCGGAGCCAAGTGAAACAAATAACCAAATTCGACAGCAGAGCACTGAATTATTGGAAAGAATTTGATCTTCTGCCTCTATATTTACTATTAACGCTTCGATAGGAAGCAAGAAAATAAGTTATTGGAAAGAATTACAGCTGATTGAAATTAAAAAGAAGAATGAGAATATCTGCAGAAGATTAGACAATTGAACTTAATAATATTGAATTTTCACTCAAATAGATGACTTAGGGTTAGATAAACTCACATGCCAAAAATGTGTTATAGGGAAACATATTAGAGACACTCCCAATTGCACCCAATCGGAAGAGATAATAACAACACTCCAGAGACACTTTAGAGATAGTGACATTCTACATTGCATAAGAGTTTTGTGTCATCAAGACTCAAAAATAAAACAAAACAAAACAGTAAATGAGGATAGGTTTTTAATCTCTACGTTTTAAATTTCTGAGTTAAAAAAAAGGGACATATGTCAATGGCATGTAAAAAATTATGACCTAATTTGTCAAGTCATCAAAGTTAACGTCTGACTATTTTCACAATAAATTAACAGTTGAGATATTTTAGCTTCACTTTTTAAAATTAAGATAATATTGCGAAATTTAGTAAATTTTAAGATTTGTTTATAATTGACCTATAATCAATGTATATGATATCGTTCTGTACCAGCCAGACGGTACCGTATTGGCTGAAAAACAGAACCGTACAGTGGACATTGGTACTGGCAGCAAGTACCGACCAGTACTGGGCCGGTACCATGAAATGGGAAAGTTTTGAGGACTAATCTGCAAAAACCAAACATTTTTTCATATGCCTCCCCTGATGCCTCTTCTGTTCTGCCTCTCATTTTTGGTTTTTTCTCTCTCTCTCTCTCACTGACTCATCCTCTCCTCTCTCTATCGCTCTCGTCGTCCTCTCCTCCACTCTTGGCGGTGCTTGGCTGCTCCTCCACCACGCGACGTCATCTTCACCTGTCGCCGCCTCCGCTTGTCATGGGTCACCATCTCCTCCGCTTGTCATCAGCTCAGCCTATCGCCACCAACCATCGTTGACTCTTCTCTCTAGTCTTCATTGACCACCAAGGAACCACGACGCATCATCCGACAAATCTGGGAATAATACCCAGATCTGGATTGGACCCATCACTGAATCCGATTGTGAATTTCTGTTTGTTAGGTGTTTTTTTTTTCAATTTCTATTAGAATGTTTCTATTAATTGTTTGTGTTATGAGGAAGGAAATTGTGAAAGATTTCTGGTTAATTGTTTATGTTGAAGACTTGGAGTTGTAAAGGATTTCTGGTAATTGTTTGTGAAGGATTTCTGGTAAATGGTAACAGACATTTGAAATTTGTGGTTGGTTCGATTGGTTTTGGTTTGGTAATGAAAACATAAAATTTGTGGTTGGTTTGTTGGTATTTGGTAATGAAAATGTGAGAGTCGAATGTTTGGTTCATTTGTTTGGTTCATGAAACTTGAAAGTCGTATATTGCAATGTATTGTGGTTAATTGTAATGGTTTGTTGATTGGTTTGGTTCACATTGAATTTTTTAAACAAACAAATTTTGTTCACTAAATTTGAAAATTAAAACAGAATTAAAAATAAAAATAGAAAATTAAGAAGATCCATTCATGCTTTGCTAAATGGTATCATATTCATAAGAAGATCCATTCATGCTATGCTAAATGGCATGTAGCTGTAAATGAAATTACATTACCATTATTTGAAGAAAAGATAATTTGTATAAACATACACAAAAAGAACCTAAATTAAAAGAGCTCAAATGACATTATATTCATAGAGAAGACAACAATTAGAATTGACTACTTTAGATATATCTAAAAGTTTAAGTTGTTAAATTTTAGATTAAATTAATTTTTTATTATTTATTTAAGACGTCATAATTAATTGCAATGTTTAAGGTGTATAATAGTTTTTAAATTTCAATTTAATTCTAATAATTTAATCCAAATTTACAATGGAATATTTTATTATCCCTAATCTTCTTAATTCATCTTGATTATTGTAAGAGGACAATAAAAAAAAACTACATGGTAATAGTTTGGGAGGTTCTTTACATATCAATGCTAATTTTGTTGATAAAAGTACTAAATGATTAATTTCTTACAAAACTAACATCTTTATATTTTTGTTACAGATAAATGGAAGGAAGTTCAACTACTCCTGATTAAACTATTTCAGGAAGATATAATGATCCAGCTTTGGCTCATGCTGTATTAGTCCTAAGTATGAAGAATCATACAATTTGCTTATTTTGTAGAAAGCATTTGAAAGGTGGAGGAATCATCCGATTGAAGAAGCATTTTGCTGGGGTTAAAAGAGATGTAGAAGCCTGTAAAAAACGTAAGTCATGTTGTAAAGTGACAAATGAAAACATTACTTTATGAATATCAACATAAGAGAGATAGAAGGAAAAGGTTGAATTTTGAAATTGATAGTGGAAGTTTGTTTTCTAATTTCTGTGGTGATTATGGAAATCTTGAAGGTGGTAGTGGTAGTATTGGTAGTGGTACTGGTAGTGTTCCATCTCAGGCTCAAGAAGAAGTATTTGAACCTGATGTGAGGAAGAGAAGAAGGCCGATGACTAGTTTCTTTACACTATGAACAACTGCTGGAGTTTAATGTTCAATTCGTAATGCAATGCAATCAAGAGATGCGACTCATATTGTTGATATGGCAGTAGCTAGATGGTGGTATGATACAGGTTCATCATTCAATGCTTCTCAATCGTATTATTATCAACCTATGATAGATGCAATAGCCTCTTATGGTCCGGGATACAAAGGTCCTTCGATTGATGACTTAAGAGGTAAACTTTTGAGTTATTCTGTTTCTGAAATTGGAAGTTATTTGGCTTAAAGAAGAGTGAATTGTGGTACTTATGGATATTCAATCATGTGTGATGGTTGGAAAAATCAGAGACAAGAGCTTATTATAAATTTTTTGGATTATTCGCAAATGGCTCTATATTTTTGAAATCTATTGATGCATCTAGCCTTATTAGAAATACTGAGACTTTGTTTAGGATATATTTGATGAAGTTGTGAATGAAGTAGGGCCAAAAAATATTGTTTAGTTTATTACTAACAATGATTCCGCTTATAAAGTGGTAGGAAAAAGGTTACGGAATATGTATAATTATTTTTTTGGACTCTTTATGTTGCACGTTGTATTGACCTAATGCTGGAGAATATAGAAGATCCTAGGTATTTTTTTTTATTATTGATGAGACTATGTAGAAAGATAAAAAGGTGACAGTTTATTTATAATCGTATATGCGTACTGAATTTGATGAGAAAGGAATTTACCAATGGTAGGAATTTGTGTCGTCCTACTGTAACAAAATTTGTAACAAAATTCTTATCACTTCAGTCTTTTGTTTCGATGAAGAAAGAATTAAGATAAATGTTTACAAGTGATCAGTGGATTGCATTTCAGCATGCTAGGTCTAATGTTGGAGTGGAGGTTTGTAATATTATACTGGAAGTTAGAGAATTTTAGTCTCAATGTTAATTTGTTATCCAAGTTTGTGAGCCTTTAGTAAGGGTGTTTCGCTTGGCTGATAGTGAAGAAAATCCAACAATGGATTATATTTTTGATGCCATGGAGAAAGTAATGGAAGCAATCAAGGCCAATCTGAAACATAGGCCTTCTTTGTACACACCACATCTTTCAATCATTAATGAGAGAAAGGAAAGACAACTTTCTTCTCTATTGTTCGCAGTTGGGTATTTTTGAATCCTAATGTTTATTTTAGACTAGATCTTAGTAAGCAGACTGAAGTTAATAAAGGAATGTTTTTAACTATTACAACAATTGTTAACATGGACACGATGCAAAAGCTGTTAAGCTCACAAATGGAGCTTTATAAGTTGTATTATGGGGATTTTGGAATGTTGATTGCTATTCAACAAAGAGGAAAACTTTCTCCAGGTGTTAGTTATTTCTTTTTTCTTAATTGTTGAAATTTAATTATAACTTTATTTTGTTTATAACATTACTTTTATTATCTTATAACTTACAATTTCATGGTGGGATCAATTTGGAAATGTTGTTCCAGAATTGAAAAGCATTGCAATTCAGATTTAAGTCAATGTGTGAGTGCAACAAGCTGTGAACCAAACTGGAGTACATTTGAATTTATCCACTCCAAAAAAAGGAATAGATAAGAGGTTGCATGACTTAGCTTTTTTTCGATACAATTTAAAGCTTCAGAAAATGTATGTTATTATGATTACTATCATTATTAATTTTGATGTAATTTCTTATAATTTTCTAAACATTAAATTATATCCCATTTTTTGTGATTGTTGAAAATCGAAATTGTTGGGAATGAAAATTGTTTTGTGATTGTTGGAAATGGGAATTGTTGGAAATGAAAATTGTTTTATGAATGTTTTGTGATTGTTGGAAATGAAAATTGTGAATGAAAATTGTTTTATGAATATTTTGTGATTGTTGGAAATGGGAATTATTGAGAATCGATGGGAATGGAAATTGTTTTAGAAATATTTTGTGATTGTTGGAAATGAGAATTGTTGGGAAAGGAAATTGTTTTATGAATGTTTTATGATTGTTGAAAATGGGAATTGTTGGAAATGAAAATTGTGAATGGAAATTATTTTATGAATGTTTTGTGATTGCTGGAAATGAGAATTATTAAGAATTGTTGGGAATAAAAATTGTTTTATGAATGTTTTGTGATTGTTGGGAATGAGAATTATTAGAAATGGAAATTATTTTATGAATGTTTTTTTATTATTGGAAATGGAAATTGTTTTATGAATGTTTTGGAACTGCTGAAAATGAAAGTTGTTTTATGAGTGTTTTGTGATAATTGAAAATGGGAATTGTTGGGAATGGAAATTATTTTATGAATATTTTGTGATTGTTGGAAATGAGAATTGTTGAAAATGGAAATTGTTTTATGAATGTTTTGTGATTGTTGGAAATGAGAATTGTTGTAAATTATTAGAAATGAAAATTATTTTATGAATATTTTGTGATTGTTAGAAATGGAAATGGTTGGAAATAGAAATTGTTTTATGAATGTTTTGTGATTGTTGGAAATGAGAATTGTTAGAAATAGAAATTGTTTTATGAATGTGTTTGTGATTGCTAGAAATCGAAATTGTTTTATGAATGTTTTGTGATTGTTGAAAATAGGAATTGTTGGGAATTGAAATTGTTTTATGAATGTTTTGTGATTTTTAGAAATGAGAATCATTTGAAATGGAATTTGTTTTATGAATGTTTTGTGATTGATGGAAATGGAAATTGTTGGGAATTATTAGGAATGAAAATTATTTTATGAATATTTTGTGATTGTTGGAAATGAGAATTATTGGAAATGGAAATTGTTTTATGAATGTGTTTGTGATTGTTAGAAATCGAAATTGTTTTATGAATGTTTTGTGATTGTTGGAAATAGGAATTGTTGGGAATGGAAATTGTTTTATGAATGTTTTGTGATTTTTAGAAATGAGAATCATTGGAAATGGAAATTGTTTTATGAATGTTTTGTGATTGTTGGAAATGAAAATTGTTGGGAATAGAAATTATTTTATGAATATTTTGTGATTATTGGAAATGAGAATTGTTGGAAATTATTGGAAATGAAAATTATTTTATGAATATTTTGTGATTGTTAGAAATGGAAATTGTTAGGAATGGAAATTGTTTATGAATTTTTGTGAATGTTGGAAATGTAAATTGTTTTATGAATGTTTTGTGATTGTTGGAAATGGAAATTGTTTTATGAATGTTTTGTGATTGTTGTAAATTACTGAAAATGGAAATTATTTTATAAATGTTTTGTGATTGTTAGAAATGGAAATTATTGGGAATGAAAATTGTTTTATGAATGTTTTGTGATTGTTGGAAATGAGAATTGTTAGAAATGGAAATTATTTTATGAATGTTTTGTGATTATTGGAAATATAAATTATGAATGTTTTGTGATTGTTGGAAATAGAAATTGTTTTATGAATGTTTTGTGATTGTTGGAAATGGAAATTGTGAGGAAAGATATGTTATTATCATTATTATTTTCGATATATTTTCTTATAATTTTTTAATGAATAAATTTTATTATTTATTAAGAGCCTTAATAGTACAAGTAGTTCAATTTATTCAATTTTCATTGATGATATCGATCTTTTGGCGAATTAAGTCTTTGAAGAATGGAATTTGATAGATGTTAATGACTTATAAGATAATCTTGGATGAGAAAACATTGACATGTCATTTGATGCATTAAATTTGAATGATAATGATGATAGAGCTCCTTTAAATGATGAGAATTTGGTACCAAATAATAACTAGGGTCAGTGCAGTTATAGAGGGTATCTTCCTGTTGATAATTGAATTTCGTTCCAGGTTATTTTTCATCTTCTTTTAATTTTACTTATATTTGACGTTTATCAGTTTATATTAAATTCTATATATGTGTAATTGTAAATGTTTTTGTTTCAGGTTTAACTTCAACTTGATTGTTTCTTCGTCATGATAAAATTGTAATATTTAAAGATATCTATTGTTCTTTTTGTGATGTAATTATTATTTATTAAAATGATAAAATTGTATTATTGTAATATTTTAATTGCTTTGTATTATTCTTATTTTTATATTTGTATTATGATGATTATCTTTTTTCATATTAATTGTGGTTATTATTTATATGTAAAATATTTAAAAATTATTTTTATTTCATATTAAATTATTAATTGTGATTATTATTTATTATTATAATTTTTAGAAATAAGATTGATGTAAACTTGTAAAGTATATAATATACAACTGTAAAATATAACAATAGACTATTTTACAAATTTTAAAAAATTCAAGAATTATTTCATAAATTTAAAAAATTACTTAAAATAATACCCGATATTAACCGATACTTATATAATATTGTACTAGAACTCAATCTAATATTAAATTTGAAACGATATCCACAACTTTGGCCGTAATTAAAGTGAACAAGTTTTCTGTGTTTTCTTTAATGAAAAATATAAACACACCACGCGCACCTAGGAAGAGCGTGGGATATGCCTTCCCACGATTTTAGTAAATGAAACGCAAATAGACCAAAACAAATAGGCCTCCAGAATCGAGATTGAAGAAGAACGTAAATAAACAGTTTCGGAGCCGAGGGTTTCATTTTGTTTATAACTGCGTTGAGTCGAAAATGTCGTCACGTGACAAGAAACCTGCAAAGCCATCAACCAATCGGCCCGGCGGGATCCACACTCTCTCCGATCTTAACCGACGCATCGGCCCCGACTCCGACTCCGACGACGAAGCTCCTCCTGAGTACTACACTGGTGGCGAGAAGAGGTCCTGTCCCCTCCCCTCCTTTGCTTCTTAAACCCTGAAATTTTCCTTATTTAATTCATCTCTAAATTTTATAAACAACAAACCATATCTTTCTACTTAGGTTTGATAATTGAAAGCTATGTTGTCGATATTGTTGATCTGACAGTCACTTTGTTATTGTTGGAACCTGATTGTCTTGATTTTTGGGAATTTAATACCTTCAATTTGTGGTTATTTCAATGGTTTAGAATCAAACCTAGAGTTGATTTGAGGGTGTAGAATTTTATGTCGTTATCATTGCAGTGGTATGCTTGTCCAAGATCCTACCAAAGGTAATGACGTGGATGATATCTTCAATCAAGCTAGACAATTGGGAGCTGTTGAAGGTCCCTTGGAACATCTTCGTCCTTCTTCAAGCTTTACCGGAACTGCTAGATTGCTCACAGGGGAGTCTGTACCATCTCCTCCTCAGCAACCACAGACTTCTGTTCATAACATAGTCTTCTGGACCAATGGTTTCACCGTAAATGATGGTCCTCTCAGGAGGTTGGATGATCCTGAAAATGCATCTTTCTTAGAGGTAGTGATACTTTTTGTCTTCAGCTACGTTGGAATTCAGTATTGCATCATTATTAGTGGTAGGATAATTCACTATACAGCAGTTAGAGCCTAAGTTTCTTTCTCATTTAACTAGGGCGCAAAGCCAATAGTTGAATGCAAAATTAAAGCTTTATGTCTTGTTCTGCTTGAGGTTATTTTGAGTATTTTAATTGGAGACTGTAAGCTTTTCTCCATAAATTTTTATGCTATTGTCTAGTGCGATACATGAGCTAGACATCAATAATGGATTTGCTGTGTTCTTTATTCTTGTATTTTATGTTTCCCTGATCAGTTTTTCTTGTTAAGGCTGATAGGTTTTATTTTTTTATTTGTCTCTTCAGAGCATCAGAAGGTCTGAGTGCCCAAAGGAGCTTGATCCTGCTGATAGAAGGTCCTTAGTTCATGTTAAGTTGATAAGGAGGGATGAAGAATGTCCTGTGAGTGTCTCTCCCTATCTCAACCTGCCTAACTTTTGATGTGCTCCTGTGAATGTTATCCTTGTTAGGAGGCGCAAAATATTTGCTTTGCACTTCCTGAATTGTCGAGGATGATCAATATGCAAATATCTTCTAGTATGTATATATGTATATTATCTGCATGTAATGCATGTAGATGTATCTATATTTCACAAGCATCTTTTGTAATCATTTATGTTTAACCTTACTGCCACATCTTGATGTCTTGCAGGAACCAGAGAAGCGGCAGCTTGCTCCATTTCAGGGTATAGGGAGGACTCTTGGTAGCAGCAGTACTCCGGCGGCAACTGAACCATCTGGTGGCTGCACTGCTGTCAACAACAGTGCTCCTACATTTTTGACGGACCCTGTTGTGGATGAAACACTTCCATCAACTTCCGTTCAGCTTAGATTGGCTGATGGAACCCGAATGATAGCCCGGCTTAATCACCAACACACTATCAATGATATTCGAGCATACATTGACTTATCAAGGCCTGAGGGTGCACGAAACTATCAGTTGCAGGTGATGGGCTTCCCTCCAAAGCTTCTTACTGATTCTGCTCAGACAATTGAGGAGGCAGGTCTCGCCAATTCAGTTATTATTCAGAAATTCTAGCCAAGTTAGATGAAAATTTGGTGTGTTGCTGCTATATTATACTTGTTGAACCAATGCAACAATCTAATTACTCTGAACATCTGTTTTTATAAACAAGAAGAATGACTCTTAAGGCTGCGTATATGGCCAATGAAGTTGAATTCTGTAGTTCTTAAAGTGTTCTGAACTGTTTGAGAAATGCATGCTACCATTTACAACCTTGTCATCGATTATTTTGTGGCTGTTAGTGGTTTTTATAAAAATCATCAACTGCTTAGCATTTATGGGGCTGAGCTGTGTAATTTATGAAGTTACAGCAAGATTGTGCCACAAACCGATGATTTTTGGAGAAATAAAGCTGAGCAACCTTTCTTTTTAACATGCCCCTGAGTATTAAGCTCGAGTAAAGCAGCCTTTGATCCAAGATTTTATGCATTGCAAGCTTGATAGCCAGGTGACCACAAAGTCAGCTTTTCCTTTCTCCGGCAGTGCTCAATATTCCAAGATAAACTTCTGGATGATGCTACTTAGGCTTCATTGACTGTCAAATGAATGCCCAATGCCACTTGATCTACTGAGTCTTGATAGATTTAAGTTGAATTGTTAGGGGCATCTTTCTATTCTCCACACATAGTGGGCATCGGGGAGACCAGAAAAAGCTTATTCTATCTGTCGGAAACAATTTACCATGTTCACAATAAGCCGTGATCCATCAGTGGTACTTAGTTTGCTAACGTTCTCTTTCCTCTCTACTTTTCCTATTCTTTTTCTCTTGTTGTTTTACTTCTTTTGCGTAAGTTGAACTAGTGTAGAAGACAATTAGATTCCCAGTATATTCTAGCTTCATTCGTGATGGTATGTCGCGAAAGGTTTAGAAAGAGAAGTATTGTTAATTTACTTTTCAACCTACCGTGAAGAATTAAAAAAATGCCAAATTTGAAACTGATTTAAGCAATAACAACATAGTTTGATTCTTCAGATATCATAAAATAAAACTATTTAACCATGTAACTGCAGAACTTAGTATTGGCATGACTACACATAGGCTTCAAATAGAGCAAGATATTAATTTAAAAAGAAAATCGACACGTTAACTTGGTATAGTCTATATGCCTACGTTATCTGTTGGCAGCGATAAAAGAATTTGATGTTGAAAAACTGTTGGAATTAACTGAGCCGAGAAATGAGAATGTAAGAAGATTGATAAATTTAATAGATGGAAGATATTATTCCCTTGCGAAAAGAAGGCTAGGACCCCACTAGTCAAAGTGTGTTGTTTCTGAAAAATGGTTTTGTCTTTAGCCCAAATTTCAATCTCCAAGTTGAGTGTACTTTATTAATGACCCCATCATCCTATCCTAATTATGGTTTGATATGCTAGGCTGCTTGCCAACAATGCCACCGATCTATAAGTTCCGACACAAGTTGACCGTGGGAAAAAGCTTCTTTGTCAAAATCATTAGGAACAACTCAGTTTAATTGTGCATATATCGTGTTCATCTTTAAAGCCACCAATCACAATACCTGCCTCCAAAGACCCTCATGATTATAAAAGCAAGAGCACAAGTTTTATGGCCTAAAAGCTATGGTTAGTGATAGAAAGTCTATAGAGAACGTGTAATTTGTATTTCTTGATAATGAGTATATATATGCATAAGGCCTTTATATTTTTATATATAGAGAATGAATAAGGAAACAAAATATTAAGGGAATGTACATTGTTAAGACAAATATTTACAGATTTTTTCATGATGATGAGGAGAATAATTGAGCTAATGATCTAAAGAGATCTTGGTTTAATTTTTTGTGTTATCGGCTCCCCTCAAACTCATAGGTATATAACAGTGAGCTTGTCTCAAAAACAACTGAATGCAAAAGTTGATAATGCTTTCGCCATGATAGCTGCAATTTGTTCGGTGCCTGGAATATGTTTAACCAATAGCACCTGTTTGATAATTAAGTCTAGAACAAAGTGTATATTAATTTCAATATGCTTAGTTTGAGCATTAGAGACTTGATTAACAATAAGAAATGTAACACCTAAATTGTCACACCATAATGTAGGATTTAGATGAGGTAGGTCAATTTCTCCAAGCAGGAAATTGATCCAACAAAGTTCAGCAATCGTAAGTGCAATACATCTATATTGAGCTTATACCCTAGTATATGCAATCGTGGGTTATTTCTTAACATTCCACGAGATAAGATTTGATCCTAGAAATATATAATAACCAGAGGTTGAGTGATGATCATCGAGAAAAATAACCTAGTCATTATCATAGTAGGCATTAAGGTTGAGGTTGTTAGTTTTGGTAAGTTGTATGCCATGTGATTGGTAGACAGCAAGTATTGGAAAATTTGTTTAATCATAGTCCAGTGAACATTGGGAGGGCAATGAAAAAATTGAGAAACTTTATTTACAACAAACTAAATGCAGCACAAAGTAAGATAAAGATATTGAAGGACATCAACAATGCTAAGATATTCACTATAATCAATTAAGGTTATGCCATGATTCTTAAAGAGAGGTAGGGTAGAAGTCACAAGGGTAGGGATAGTTTTAGAGGAATCAAGGGCGGTGCAAGTGAAAAGGTCCATCATGTATTTGGTTTGGGTAAGAAATTGGGCATTAGAGGTGGTGGTAGCTTTAATGCTAAGGAAGTAATAAAGAGGACCCAATTCTTTAATGTAGAATGTAGTATTAAGGTCATGTATAAGTGAGTCTATAAAGGATTGTAAAGAACCAATAACTAGGATATCATCAACAAAAATAAGAATGTAAGTGGTGTAAATAGTGCAAGAGTGAATGAAAAAAGAGCTATCATATTTAAAAAGAGTGAAATGAAGTTGTAGAAGTTTCGACTTAAGCAATGAAACCAAGCATATAGGGCTTGTTTAAAGCCATAAAAGGGTTTTAAAGATGACAAACATATTGAGGTTGATGGGGGTCAACAAAACCAGGTGGTCGAGTCATGTAAATAAGTTCTTTGAAGTGACCATAGAAAAAAGCATTATGGACTTCCAATTAGCAAATAGACCAGTTATTTGTTAGAGCAATAGTGACGATAACGTGCATAGTTGTAGGATTGACAACATGACTAAATGTGTTAGTTTAATTAATACTGAAAGACTAATGGTAGCCTTTTTCAACAAGGCATGCTTTGCAATGATCAAGAAATCCGTTGGTGTTATGTTTAATACAAAAAATCTATTTACGGCCACTAATACTGGCATTAGGTGGTAGAGGAACATGGGTCCAAGTTTGGTTGCGATAGAGGGCAGTGAATTCATCTAGCATAACTTGGAGCCAATGTGAAAATTTATTTGCTTAGGTGAAAAAGGAAGGATTGAAGTCATGAGTGTTTTGAGAAATGATATTATATGTAACGTAGTTAGAAAAGGATCGAGAAACACGTTAGTTATCACAAGTTCAGGTAATCATAGGGAGTCTTGGTGGTGAGGATAGTAAGCTATATGTGGATGGATTAAAAGATTGTTAAGGGAGTTTAGTAGGAGGTTTAAAAGGTTAAGAAAGGGTTACTTAAGAGGATGGTGAGGTGAGGATAGTAGTGGTTTGTTTTTTGGCATAAGGAAAAATAATTTCAATAAAGTGAACATGATGAGAGCTGTATACATTGTGATTTTTAGGATCAAAGTAGCAATAGCATTTATGTGTAGGATAGTATCTTAAGAAAAGAAACATGGTATGGACTTTGATGTTAATTTATTATAGTTGCAACTTTAAGAAAGGGAAAGTATATGCACCCAAAAACATGAAGATGAGAAAAGTTAGGTGTGGTATGGAAATGGACTTCATAGGGTGATTTCTAATGAAGTTTGGGAGTATAAAGGAGATTAATAAGGAACACTTCAGTGTGAAAGGCATCAAACCAAAAAGATTTTAACAAAGAAGTGTGAAAGAGAAGCATGATGCCAATTTTAATTAATGATATTTTGTGTTCGACCAGACCATTTTGTTAAGAAGTGTATGGATAGGAGATACGATATGATATTCCATTAACATTGAGCAATTGGCCAAAGGCATCTTTACAAGTTCAGTATCGTCATTACATTGAAAAATTTTATAGTAGTTAAGAAAAGGTTTTTTGTTGATTGTTCTTGAAATCGGGAACGGGATTAGGACTTATAGGTTAAAGAAAATATCTAAGAATAACAACTAAAATCATCAATAAAAATGATAAAGTATCTTGATATAAAACGAGAAAGGGGAGTGAGAGGGCCCCTAGACATCATAATGAATGAGTTAAAAAGGATTGATTGATATATGAGTTGATAAAGGAGATTAAAGGCAACTGCTTTTTCCTTGAAAATAAGAGATATAAGGATTTATTACAATTGACTTATTTGAGAGAAGATGAGATAAAGTAGTATGATAAGGATGACCTAGATTCTAATGTATACAATAAAAACAGCTTGTTTGGTTATAAAGGCATAATAATTTTGGAAAATGACTAGAATCTTTATAGAATAAAGATTTACACACATGTCATCGTTAAGAAGTGATTTCTTGGTTACGGGGTCCTTCATAATGTAATTACAAGGGAAAAACTCAATTAGACAAGAATTGTCTTAAAAAAACTTGGCAACAAATAATAAGTGCTTATTAAGTTGAGGTATAACTAAAACATCGTTTAGGTATAAGGGTTAGGAGTGTGTGGATAATGTGAAGTGTCTAATTGAAGAGATAGGAAGAGTGTTACCATTATTGATGATTACTTGATTTGATTCAATGAGTTGGAGATTTGGGGTCATATAAGATGATATACTAGTGTCTGGTAGTCATTCAATGATATCACTTGATGTAAAAGAATTCATGGCAGGCTTTATTTGAATGTTCATTGCAAAAAAGGATGTTTGTATTGAATTTGAGTTATATGAAGAGGTTGATTAGTTATTTCTTGACTCATAATATCTAAATTGAAAATTTACAACAATACATATTGGTGTATTGGGCTAGATTGTATGACATTCTTTATAGAATTGAGATTAAGTAATAAGGCTTTTGGGCTGGTTTATGTGTGTAAGTGGATGGGGTATTGGTCCATAGGTTAGGCCTAATTTTTTGAGAGTTTTGGGAAAAAATGAGAATTAGAGTTTTGTGTTTGATTTGCAGAGAATTAACTACTGCTAGGATTTCTTCCACAACTAGAGGAGCGACAACTGCCGCTTCACCCATAATACTAGTTGTCACGAAAGGTTATCGCTACAAAGGCAACGTTGGTGGAAACAACTAGGGTTGGTGAAAGATCAACATTCATTTCTTTAAAGGAGGATTCACATGGAAGGCAGTGAATGAAGGTGGTGAGTTGTGATTTGTAATAGGAGTGACAAAAGCTTCATAATTATATGTAGTCCATTGAGAGCAAAGAGCATTAAATCTTTGTCAAAAACTAGGTCTGCAATTGCTACAAGATCTTCTGCTATGGCGAAGATGTTGGTAAGATAATCTATAATAGTTAAGTCTCCTTTTCATGTAGTGTGGAATTGTCATTAAATAAGTGAACATTGCTTAAAGTGATATTCAAAGATTGCCCAAAGTTTTCATGAAGTGGCACATTCGAGAGCAAGGGAGGCAATCATAGGAGAAAATGAATTTGTCAAATAGAAATATACCAGCAAGCTATTCTTTCACCGCTAAAGAAATTCTGTTGAGGGAGCTTATGCATTAGTGTTGGTATTACTATTTTTGAGTGATTGCTGTATGCTACCATCGATATAGCCAAACAAATCATAGGTTAATAGGATTGTTTGAATTTGATTTCTCCATATTAGGTATTTGTTAGAATCAAGTATTGTTATGAGGAAGTTGCTGATATCTGTTATTAGAAATTATGGAGTTTGTGATCTGATTTGGGGACATATTCATGTATGTGAAAGAAGACTTTAAGTGGTGTTTTAAGGAAAATATGTAGTTAACTACTTTATGTATTGCAGAAGAAGTGCAGTTACAAATGCAGAAGAAATGCAATTGGAAAGAAAGACAAAATTATAATTAAAAAAGAAGGATTTAGTAATGCGAAGAATTTGTACCTGATGACAATGTGAGTGAAAAAAATTATAAAACAAAGTATACTCTTAATACTGTGATAGAAAGTGTATAAAGAACGTGTTGTTTATATTGCTTGATGAATTTACACAGGCATAAAGCCCATACACATACACAGAGAATGTTAAGAAAATAAAATATTCTTGGAATGTGTTAAATGTCTAGCCTTATTTTGAGACTTTCGGTGATCATAGGTGGCAGATAAGATCACAGTAGATATATATTAGCTTTAAAAGCTAAAGACTATATGGAAGGATCATTTGAAGATAGTAGAGTTCTGCATAGATATGGATGTATCATTCCTAGTTAAACATAATCTCTTATCTTATTGTTGGGATGTTGATAAATCTAATGAAATAAAGTATTATTTGGATAGGAGTGTCATCCAATTAGTTACTGTGATGTAACCTGATAAGGATAGATGTGATCTAGTCAGTTTAGTTCAATTAAGATTCTGAATTGTAAAGCCAAAAGGTGCCTATAAATAGCTTGTTTGAGCTTTGCTCCAGGAGAATAAAGATAGAGAGTGCACTCACAACATCTAAAAGTGAGGAAAAATAGAGAGAGGGTATAGAGGGTTGTATTCTTATCCTTGTTTGATTGTTTTGGAGATTGGTCTGAGTGATTTTTGACTGTGATATTGGATAGGATTTTTGAATTATCAACAACAATAACATTTATCAACTTTGAGAATCTGAAACAAAACACCAAGACCCATATGAATATAGAAACCAAATCCAAATCAGGTGATACCTTTTGTAACAGAAATATGCAGAGGAATTGGTAGTGACAGGGAAAAGCATATCAAATGTCACACCTTTATCAATATCCACACTCTCACGAGACTGAACAAACCGTTCTGATGTGTTAACACCACTTTCTGAGACCTCTCGCTCTCTCTATCTCCAACAGAAGACGTATGTTTTAAGGGGTTTTGTTGGCAGATGAGTCTCTTCTATCTTCAAGTCATACTATATATCCATCTATATAGTAAAACCCTAAAGCCCAAAATCCAAACCCTCAAGCCCAAAGCCTAAATCCGATTAAGGCCCAATGAATGTTCAATCTACTTGGTGTGCGACCCGGTAAGCTGATTTAATATTAGTAGGAGATCCAAACTTCTTTTAGATCCACAAGTTATAAACGTCTCTAGTAAGACATAATAACTACCAAATATTAAATAAGGTTGGAATACAACACTACCTGAGTCACAACTAATCAATTAGAGTACATTCTATAATTTGTTTGCAAAGCATACACGAACAATATTAACTTAAGTTTCAATCCTGAAACTTTGTGAGACAACTTATTGTTTATAAGGGTGAGAGATCAACTTTTTCTGTAAATCCTTATTGAGTTAGCAGATTTATTTATCGATTTGTCCCATGATTTTTTCCTTTACGCTGGAGGGTTTTCACGTTAAATCTTATTATTTGTTTCATTGTTTAGTTTATTTTCATATTTTTTGCATTGTAATAAGGAGAGTTATTTCTTGACGTTAATATTTGATTGATCTTTTAGAGAGTTGCGTATTTGTCTTGCAATAAAATGTACATTGTTAAAATAAAAATATTTGCAAATATTTTCATGACGATGAAAATATTTAAAGTGCATCAGTTTAGGAGAATAACTGGGCTGATAATTTAGAGAGCTTGGTTTAATTTTTATGTGTTATTAGTTAGGTTTATAAGGTCGCACATATTTGCTTATAAGATTTTCAAATTTAATGGTAAATCAACATTCAAAAGTGCAAGCACATTGTCCATTTTAGTTTCTTGAATAAGTATTAGATTAGAGGAGTTGCATTGAGACGTACGAGATGAAGGGTTGAATTCTCTTACCCTCTTCCAATAGTTATATCATAGTGTATGAATTCTAGATTGTTGGACATGGAATTTGACAGTACATCTTATTCTAAAACTTCTAGACACAATCTAACATTTGGTTTTAGTTATTATTAATTTGCATTATTTGTTGGCCAAGTTTAGCACTTAAGCCTCGCTACCAAAAGTATCGATTGATCCTTTAGGATTTTGGAATGTGTATGAAGAAATCACATTGGTTGTTAGTCTAATTAAGTGATAATTAAAATTTTTTATTATGCTAGCCTTATAACACTATAAAAAAGCGACATTTAGTTACAAAAAAATTAGCATTAAATGTCCCAAAATTGTGACTAATAGTTATTAGCGACGATTTATATTTTTCACCAAATCCTCATAGCTGAAAACTGTAAGCGATGTTTTTCACTAATCGTCACTAATAGTTTTTGCCTACGTTATATTTTCATAGCAAAAAACTGTTAGCTACGTTTTAAGAAATTGTCGCCAATACATTTTGACTACGTTTAGTTTTCTTGGCTAAAAATTATTAGATACGTTTTGTAAAATGTAGTCAATTTTTTAGAATACATTTTAACACAATGTTATACTATGTTAATTATAATTATTTGACATTTTTAATCCATATTATTATATATAATATTTAGATGTTTTGTTAATTTATTATACAAAAATAATTGATCATTTGAAGCATTGTATATAAAAATAAAATATCATTAAATTATACCAACAAAAAGAATATTCTTTGTATACAAGATTTTAGTTACAACTTGAACAATTCTTACAGACAAAATAATAGATACAACGACCAGTTTACAAACTATAAATGCTAAGATTACAAAAAATTACAACGTAACTAGAATGACTTTAGGTTTGTCCACGTCGATAAGAGCAACTTCATACGTCAGCCATCATATACCAAAGATAAGTCATGAGAATCGTGAAAGCAACTTCAAGATCAGTAGAATGCCTGAAATTACGCATAATTAAGCTAGTTTGTTTTTAATTAGGAAAGAAAAAAGAAAGGTGATAGAATGGGAAAGTAATCCGGCAAAATATTTAAAAATCATTAAGTACCTTCCAAAGTATAACTTCTTTATCACGTAAGCGTTCAACAATCCAACTTGAGAGTAAACCAAAAAGCAAATGTTGTAACGTATATGCATTGGGTGTATTCATAGCTTTAGCAAGGTTAAGAATAATTTAAACAATAATAATAAAGATTGATGAAGAAAGACAAACATGACAATTTAAAAACCCTTCATCTTTAGAGCTCTAGGACCATCAATGTTATCTTATTAGTCACTGGATGAATGCTATCTTATTAGTCATAATCTAGAAGACTTAAGTTATTAAGAATGCAACAAAGATACCATAAGTTTACGAACCTAAAATTCAAAGTTAAAGAGATCATATGATAATGATAAATGACATCTCAAATCCTCCAAAGAAATTTATGATTAAATTTCTTTTGAGAATCAAAAACTAAATGCTAAATCAAAAAGCTGAGAAACAAAATAATATAGTAGAAAAGTAGTAATTAGCATTTTATGTTTATCAAAAGAAACACGATATACAGTGGAAACATATCTAACCTTGGAGCTAGCATATTTTGCCAAGCAAAATGGACAAGAGAAGTCTTCAATAACTACAACCAAAATCATCGATTGCATGAGAGAAGACGAGGAAACAAAGAATTAAAGTAAAGGTAGGGTAACCAAAACCAAGCGACTTCAAGGAAAGAAGAAAAGGTAGATTAAAACATACTATACCATAGGAAGATAAAGGGTACCTTCAGATTTTCGCATTTTATTATTGTAGTACCTATGGTTTAAAATCACACTTCCAACTCTCCATCTGTAGATAAAAAGAATAAAAGCTTTAATGAAATACAAAAAAAGCCAAAAGAAAAAAATCACAAAAATGATTACAAAGAGAAGAATTACTAAATAATATAAGATAATGATGAAGAAGAAACGTCAGTCACTACACATATACAAATGATAAGGAGATCTTTCCTTAACATTAATTTCTTCCGTAGTTACAACAACTTACACTTATTGTGACGAATTCTATAAAAAACAAAAAAGGAAAAGCAACATACACTAATCAACCAAGGTAATTTAGAAATATTTAGTCCAAAATTAGCAAGGCAAGAGAACGGACCATGATTTCAGATGTATATGGAATTTGAATCAAAACACATTTTTCCTCTTCTAAACTCAACTGCAAGTGGGAAAAAATGGAGATTGTTGAGTTAGCCATGGTTGCATGCATCAGACGTATGCGGATGCAGCAGAAGTGTCGGAATCAAAATTCTGACACCATGATAACCCGAAAACTACAAGATCATACATGCTTGTAAGGATATGTAAAGAACAAGAAATATAATAACATTTTTACCTTTGTTTCTCCTCCTTTCTTGTTTCTTCTCCTTGTTTGAGTTGTTGTAAATACCAAACCCTTTCTTAATCACCCAAGAACACGCAAAGAAGGAAGATGAAACAATGTGTAAGGGTTTTAGAACACCAAACTTGATGAGTTCAAGTAGAGGTTCAAATGGATGATAGTTCAAGGTTATCTTGCATGCATTATAATTTATACAATAATTGCATAAATTGCATGAAGATAACTCAAGAACTCTTCTCACTCTCTCTAGAATACTTTCAGCCTTTCTCTATCACTTGAGTATGTAAGAAGTGAAAGAAGCTCTTGTACATAAGTGAAGAACTCACTTATATATCATTTCATGGCCTCGGTCACGATCGTGACCTTGTTGGCCACGATCATGGCCCTATGAGTCACGATTGTGACCTGTTTAAAATGGTCATACATATTATGTTTTTCATCTGATCTTTTAGGTGTGTGATCCTTAGGTTCTCAATTATTTTAAGCACTTGAATTAACTCTTAATTCAATCAAATCATAAAGGGTTTCATGATGCCAATTTGTCGGAATATAAGTGGATTAATACATGAACTCTTCAATAGTTAATTATCCAACTTATGAACCTTTCCATAAACAATTACCGTGCAATTTTTCCTTTCAGTATACTATACCCCACTTGGTTCGGAGTATGGGCTATGTGTCAACTCCCACTAGACTGACTACATCACATCTAGTCCAAGTGATGATAGTTCTTGTCCTAGGATCTCATTACTCTTATGTGTCATTGAAGACTCTCTTCATGACACATAACTACTCTGGCCAGAGACTCTCGTGTAATGACCCTAACAAGAGGTCGGGGGTATCATCTCCTTTTATCAGGAGTGGCGAATCCTTTATTGGCTACATAATTACCTTCAAATATAAATAGTTGTACCCAATCAGCACCCTAAGAGTAACCTCGTCTTGAGGTAACAAGGAATGACGTCAAAGCACAAGATTTGTATCTAAGGTATCCTTGAGTACCTCAAGTCTAAGGATATTTGCACCATTGCTATAATGAGATTAATCGTTGACATCCGATAGATTATTCTATGATAATCTTATAGCGGGTTATCCGATGTACTTACTACTCTTAGTAAGCATCCACATATTAACTCTAAACAACTCATACTTATAGTTTATGAGATCCACTGCTTGATCAAATCAAGGAGTATAACATGTGCTAGTCTGTCTAGAATAACAATATCCTATCTTATTAATCCTATAACTAGGAATTATTTAGATACTAATATAATTGCGCATGATAGGAATCTCATTATCATGATCTCATTATGATTTCCTTCATGCTATATTTTGTATCATGGACTCAATTAATTCGATTTAAGATCAATATCAATTTATATATAAATGAATATCAAATTAATGAAAAATGTCTTTCACTTTATTGATCAAAATAAAGTTTGTACAAAAGTGTTAAAGGTGATTGCCTTTAGAGCACTACTCTAACAATCTTCCACTCGCACTAAAGCTAATCGCCTTTGTATCTAATATCATAGACGAGTACACAATAATCAAATTTTGTCTGAGGAAGTGGCTTAGTCAAAGGATCTGTGATGTTCTGATCTGTGGGCACTCTCTCTATCTTCACATCACCTCTATCAATTATCTCCCTGATTAAGTGATATCTCCTGAGTACGTGCTCAGATCTCTGATAAAACCTTGGTTCCTTAGCTTGTGCAATAGCCCCATTGTTGTCACATCACAACAATATTGGATCTACTATGCTAGGAATCACTCTAAGTTCTATGACAAACTTCTTGATCCAAACAACTTCTTTTGCCGCTTCTACAGTTGCAATGGACTTTGACTCGGTCGTTGAATCTGCAGTCATCTCTTGTTTAGAACTCTTCCAACTGACTGATCCACCATTCAGTGTGAAAACATAACCTGACTGGGATTGGAGTCATCCTGGTCAGATTGAAAACTGGCACTGTATGCCCGCTCACAACAAGATCTCCATTTCCATATATCAAGAATACATCCTTAGTCCTTCTCAAGTACTTTAGGATATTATTGACAGCCACCCAGTGACCCTCACCAAGATCATCTTGATATCTGCTCATAAAACTTAGAGCATATGATACATCGGGTCTTATACATAACATAGCTTACATGATTGATCCTACTGTCGAAGCATATGGGATCATACTCATACGAGTCCTCTCATCTTGTGTCTTAGGATACATAGATTTCGAGAGTTTTATCCCATGAGTCATAGGAAGAAACCCTCTATTGGACTGCTCCATGCTAAACCTATTTAACACTTTGTCTATATATGATGACTGTGAAAGACCTAGCAACTTCCTTGATCTATCTCTATAGATCTTTATTCCCAATATATAAGTTGCTTCACCAAGGTCTTTCACGGAAAAATTTTGGGACAACCAAATATTGACTAAATGCAAACTTGAGACATCATTTCTTATTAGTAATATGTCGTCCAAATATAACAGGAATATGATAGCACTCCCACTAACCTTCTTATACACATAAGGCTCATTAGGATTTTGTGTGAAACTAAACTCTTTGATTGTCTCATCATATCAGATGTTCCAACTCCTAGATGCTTGCTTTAATCCATAAATGAAATTTTGAAGCTTGCATACCTTTCTGCCATCTCTAGATATGAAGCCCTCAGGTTGTATAAGATATACATCCTGAACTAGGTTTTTATTTAGGAAAGTTGTCTTCACATCCATCTGTCATATTTCATAATCATAATGTGAAGCAATGGCTAGGAGTACTCTAATGGATTTAAGCATAGCTACGAGGGTAAATGTTTCATCATAGTCAACCCTTTGTCTTTAACGATAACCTTTAGTGACTAGCTTCGCTTTATAGGTAATCACATTACCTTCCATGTCGATTTTCTTCTTAAAAATCCACTTGCACCCTATTGGTTTTAACCTTTCGGGTGGGTCAACCAAAGTCCATACTTGGTTTTCATACATGGAATCCATTTCGGACTTTATGGCTTGAAGTCATTTTTCAAATTCTGAACTCTTCAGGGCCTCTTCATAGGTTATAGGCTCATCGTCTTTTATGAGCAAAACATCATTATGTTCGCTTACGAGAAATCCATATCTCTCTGAAACATTGCATATCCTACATGATCTACGAATATTTTGTGTGTCAGAAGGTTCAACTGTTGTCTCATCTCTATGAACAACAATGTCAGGTTCAGGCAATTAATTTGCATTTATTTGAGCATCATGAACTTTATCAAGTTCAATTTTTCTCCCACTGTCTTCTCTTAGAAGAAACTCTTTCTCTAAAAAGACAGCATGCTTTGAGACAAAAACCTTTTGCTCTAAAGCATTATAGAGCCGATATCCAATTGTTTCCTTATGATATCCTATAAGCAGACATTTATTAAATTTCGCTTCAAGCTTGTCTGATTGAATCCGCTTCATATAAGCCGGACAACCCCAAACTTTCATATGAGAAAGATAGGACCTTTTGTTAGTCCATATCTCATATGGAGTAATTTCAACTGCCTTTGAAGGGACTCTGTTTGTCATATAAACAACAGTCTCGAGTGCATAACCGTAAAAGGATTTTGGTAGATATGCTAAGCCCATCATCGACCTTACCCTGTCTAACAAGTTTTAGTTTCTCCTTTCAACCACACCATTATGTTGTAGTGTGTAGGCCGGAGTCCACTGGGATACTATCCCATTATCTTCGAGATAAGTTAAAAATTTCACGTTTAAGTATTCACCACCTCAATTTGATCGAAGTATCTTAATACTTCTACCGAGTTGCTTCTTTACTTCATTTCCAAGTTGTTTGAACATTTCAAACGCTTCATACTTGTATCTTATTAGATACACATACTCATATCGTGAATAATCATCGTTAAAAGTAATGAAGCATACAAAACTACCTCTGACATGAATGGACATTGGACCACATACATCAGAATGTATTAGGTCTAATAACTCATTCATTAGTTCACCCTTTCCTTTAAAAGATAATTTAGTCATCTTACCTAAAAAGCAAGATTCATAAGTGTCATATGATTCATAATCAAATGACCCTAGGCTACCATTCTTGTGTGGCTTAATCATGTGTTTTTCACTTATATGGCCAAGTTGACAATGCCATAAGTAAGATTATTTTAAGTTATCTCATTTTTATCTTTTATTGTCATTGATAGTTAAGATTGGATTGAATATATCTAATATGTAAATTCCATTGCACAATGTAGCAGTACTATACAACATTTCATTCAACTTAATTGAACAACCATTGCTTGAAAAAGTTAAATGAAATCTCGCTTTATTAAGACATGAAACAAATACAATGATTTTAGTCACAACAGGTACGTAATAGCAATTTTCCAAAACTAACTCTAGCCTACTAGGAAGATACAAAACATATGTCCCTATGGTTAATGTAGCAACTCTTGTTTCATTTCCTACACGTAGGTCCATTTCTCCCTTCTTGAGCTGTCTACTATCACCTTACATATCAACACATATGTGTGAGCCACATCTGGTATCCCTATTATGATCAGAAGTAGTATTAACCTCAATGACAAATATCATACCTGAAGTAGACGGTGGGGCTTCTAATGCCTTCTTCTGCTTTAGCGACTCCAGATAATCTTTGCAGTTTCTCTTCCAAGGTCCTTCTTTGTTATAATGGAAGCATATCCCCTTTGAAGTTGTCTCCTTTGCCTTCTTCTTGGCTACACCTCCCACTGGCCTTTTGGACTTCTTCTTCTTCTTCTTTTGGTTCTTCTTTCGAAAACCAGAAGCAGAGTCCACCAGCTTTACAACCTTATTGTCTTTCTTGACAGTTTGGTCAACTGTTTTAAGTAGATTAATCAGTTCAGCTATCATCATGGATATTTAGTTCATCCAATAGTTAAGCATAAACTACGAATAACTATCGGTCAAACCAGTCAAAATCAAGTCTATACTTAATTCATGATCCATAATGAAGCCCAAACTGTATAATATCTCAATATACCCATTTATCTTCAGCGTATATTGCACTGGAGATGATCCCTTAGTCATCTTAGAACATAAAAGCAATCTTAAGGTCTTAAACCTTTCAGACCGAGCTTGCTCATCAAATAGTTCCCTCAGATGGTAGACTATGGTATGAGCATCCATAGCCTCAAGCTGCTTCTGCAATTCTAGTGACATAGAGGCCAGCATTATATAGTTAGCCAACTTACTATCATCCAATAGCTTCTTATAAGCCTTTTGATCTTTATCAGATGCATCGACAATAGGGGGATCGAGAAGTGGTTCATCTAAGACATATCCTAGTTTTTCAAATTTGAGAAATATTCTCAAATTCTGCAGCTAATCTAAGAAGTTAGGTCCTGTGAGTTTGTTGGAATTTAACAGGGAGCGTAGATTCACACTAGAAGACATCGTGTGATTCAACAACCTAGAAGAATAAGAGAAAGTGTTAGAATGTACATTAATGCATATTGATAAGGAATTTAATCACATACATTATTGGTCCCATTATTCTTATTCAAATTCATAGCCTTCGCTAGGAATTCGGGAAATCTTATAATTTTCTTAATAGGTCGATATTCGATATCACCAAGAATGACCTTGGATTTGCCCAACAAGCTACCTTAGGTCAGTAGGTAGGTATCATTCATACCAATTGCATTCAGTTATGCAACTATCTTCATCAACTGTTGATTTAGCACACTTATTGGGTCATCAACTCTTGATTTGTATGCATCCCATGTATATAACCCAACTTTGCCTCTATCCACATTGATCTTAGTTTTGCCTAACAAATCAACGCTTCCAGTTAGGACCAACCCATTAATCCAGAAATCTAATTTTCATGGTTTGAACATATTTGTGTAGAGCGGGCTTGGGTTTGCCCAACAACCCAACTCTAAAAGAACTCTGGTTCTTGCCATATTAATGGAAGGCGTAAGTCCTAATGTTTTGGTGAAGGGACTTGTCCTTTGGTCTCATCACTAGTTGGATGATCTTGAATATGTATATCAAATATATACATTCAGAATCTGGACAACTCAATTTAAATTGAACCTATGTGTATAACTACCCTTAGAATGCATCTAATGCATTTATCACACAAAGGAAGTTTAATTTAGGTTATGACTTGACTATGCATCTAAAGTTCGTGATTCAATTCAACTCTTAAACCTAATCGGGTACTAGTGTTAGTCTTGGCTAATCCGAATTATGAATTTGATTCGATTAGGAACCCTAAAATTCAATTATTTTGATGTCCAGATTAAACACTGTAATCCTAGTTTATATGCCCTTTTTCTAGTCACACTAGAGCTGTACTTGGATTAATTCTAAATTAATCCCTAGGGTTTCCAAAATTTTCATACATCAATTAGTCATCTATAATATCCCTAGGTCATCTTAAAATTATCTAAACAATTTCGACATAAGCCAAAATTATCTTGTCGGCCAAAATTGTCAAGATAAATAAGTTAACATACTAGACACTAAAGGGACCGATTCTATGTTCAAAAAATTTTCAAAACCTAATTTCAAGCACATGCATTAAGCATGTTATTTTCATCAAAATAATACATTTCTTATCACATGATAACCTTATTTAGGTATTATAATCGAAATACATACATTATAATTCATTAAGTAAGTCAACTCCATCAACTTTCAAAAAGTTGACCAATGTTGACTTTGACTTTATTTATTAATTGAATCAAATTCAATTAATTCTGGAAAAATTCCAGAGTCTTATACACATTCTAAATGTGTCTAATAAAAAATTCCAAAACTTAATTCTTAGGAATTATTTATTAATAAATAGGGATAATTCAACACATCACATGTGTATGACACTTGTCATATTACTTCTAACATTAGTCAAACTTTACATCATGCATGCATAAGATAACCATTTTAACAATAAGTGTCATGTATCCCATACACGTGGCAACATCTCATCTTGCATGTGCATGCATAAAATTTATAAAAATAATTTTTATAAAAATTAATATATAATTTACATGCATGCATGTTCATCACATTTTCAGAATTTCCAAAACTTCATACATGCATCAAACTGAAACTAAATTCCTAATAAAATGGCAAATGACATACAATTGCATTTTATTTTTATAGAAACATAATATAAACATTTTATGAAAATTTTTAAAAACAGTACATGCATTCAGTTTTCTAGAAATTCCCAGAAATCAACATATGAATAGTATGCATATGTTTAATACATCATCTATTACATGCATAAACTAGCTCTAATACCATTGTTGGGTTAGCCATTGTTACATGCAAAACATGCATACAACTGTAACGGAAGTGTCGAAATCAAGATTACGATACCATGACAACCCGAAAACTAAAAGATCATACATGCATGCGAGGATATGTAAAGAACAAGAAATATAAAAACATTTTTTATAGCACCCTACTTCTATCGAGCACGTATCTGTACATTCTAAGGATATTTGGACACACACCCTGTGAGAGCGGTGTGCTAGAGCAGTTAAACAATTAAACTCATTGAAATTTTTTCTCTCTTCAAACATCACACATATACTGAAAAACACTAATTAAATTTGGGCCCATTTTTCATAAACATCACCTATTACAAATGTCATCACAAACTCACACTTGATCAAACATTGAATACATTGTCCAAATTTCAAAAATCCTTTGGGCTCATTATAAAAGGCAGAATGTCTTTGAACATAACTATTATTAAAAACATAATTCATTTATACAATAAATGAACCTTGCGGAATACAATATTTAATACAAATTTTACAGAAAACATATGCGGACGCCAACTAATCCCAACCTCTATCTCTTACTTAAAGTGATGGTTAGATTGTAATTTTTTCTAACTGGAGATCTCCCTGAGCCTGAAAAAATGTTGCAATATTAGGTTGAGTTTTGCGAACTCAGTAAGAGGACCATCCTCGATGGCTCACTCAATCACATAACACATCAATTCATATAATCACGTAATTCACATCATTTCACTAATCATCATGTTGAATCACATATACTTAGTATTCACTTAATTTATATTTCACATTTAGAAATCATTCAAACAGTGCATTTCAATCATTTAAATATATCTATCAATTATATATGCAATGTACATGAAACTCACATTCATTTATTTAGTTGTTGTGACCAAGTGTCTTTTTCACTGTCCCGTATCTGTAGTAGATACCGGGCTCTATCATACTATCCCTTATCTATTGGAGATACAGGGCTCTTTATATATTGAGCCTTAGGCTCTTACCATAAATGTCTGAGCTTTAAGTTCTTTTTTACTGGCAACTTCAGTCACAACTGCCTTTATCTTTCGTGCTTTCATGTAATGGAGTGCTCCACATTCACATATTTTTAAACAATCGCTAGTGCTCAATTGTCCATATTCACATTCACATATATTCATCGGATCAATGTTTGACATTCAACAATAATGTTGAGAATTACTTATTTCAGTCTAATTCACATACAATGAGTACTTCCTATGATCTCGCATTTATCAAACTCCTCGGACTATTAATGTCCAGAATTGTATCAATCACATACACATTCAATAGTAATTCAATACAGAAATTTAAAACAAAACAAACAATGAAAGTGAGACCATTTAGGTCGAATCACAGTACGCTCTAGATTGGCATTTGCTTCCATTATGCGGAAACATCTGGATGCAAATGTTGAATCCTGTATATCAATTTCATGCAACACACATAGTGCACACATATTATTAATGGCACAATCACATAAACATTTCATTATACACATATGTATATGTGTAAGGTTATAATGCATGCTCATATTGACAATCCCAGGTATATTTCCTTTATTCACATCTCATAATCAATTAACATCTTTCAATAATTTCTTTAATATCTAATGCAATTTACTTGCTTTACCCATCTCATTCATCATTCGATAGGTTCACTTAAGATCTCTTTAAGTCTAATTACCTAATATAGAAGCACCCTAGCATCGATTGATTCAAACTTCACTCAAAAGACCACTCTTTACCTCTTTAGGTCTAACCTCGTGACATAACCTTATTTTTTTAGGCCATGATCGTGCTGTAAGGGCCACGATCATGCCCTGCATTTTTCTTCCTTCATCCACAGGAGTTTAACACTTATATAAACATCAATTCTACTTTAAATTTTCCCGAATTCATACGCATTAATGCAATTTCATTCCACAATAATTCAAATACTAATTTGATTGCATTAAACTCTCAACTTCCCTATTTATTTAATTGAACATTTCAAACTTAATCTCATCGTTCAAACAATCCAATCTCCTTCTATAATGTGTCTTATTCATAAAGCAATCAAAAAATTCATTCATTATGTTATGTCCTCATTTAACACTCTAAAAATTTCACATTTAGATGCATTACCTTCAAAAATTTGCAATTATTTTTCAGGAATCAGAAGAATACCTCGTTAGACAACGGGAGTATGCCTATTGCATGCAAGTCAAGGATAGAGGTCGGAATCAGTTCGCGTCTGCATTGTATTTCTTTATTTTGCACTGAATTGTATATTTCGCAAAATGTTGTTTTATTTGAAATCAAATATTACCGTTTGTAATAATTTTGAAAAATTGGACATGTTTGTATCTTGTAATTTGAAATGGGCTCAAATGGCTAATAAAAGTTTCTGTTGACTACATTGTTTTGTATCAAATGGTTATAAAATAAAGTGAAACGTTTTGGTTATTGATTTTCTGTACTTTATGTTTGTGGTTTCAAAATGCGCGCGCCTCGCGACCGCGAGGCTGTCGCGACTAAGAGTGATGAATGGCATTTTTGTAATTTTTGTTATTCGAACCCTTTGACATTCAATTGTTTATAACTTTTGCATCCGACCTCCGATTGACCCCATTTTCGAAGCGTTGGACTTCTAAAACAGTCCTCTACCTCTCCTTATCAATTTGAGATTTTTTTGAGAGTTTTAGGGAAATGTCGGATTAACCCTAAATGAGTGGACCGAATACTTTTCGGGTTAATTTTCTGATTGACACCGGTACTGTCATGAACATGCATCGTACATATTTTGCATCAATAAATGCTTACAATTGTGCAAAATTATTAATGTGTGTGCAAC
>JANZXR010000002.1:16620233-16650879 GCA_027575705.1 Erythroxylum echinodendron | reverse complement strand
GAACTTTAATAAATGTGAAATGTGAGCTGTGATGTGTGAATTACTGTGTTATGTGACTGGGTGAGCCATCGATGATGATCACTCACTGAGTTTATAACATCAAGATCAATCAAAATTTATTACACATTTAACCAAAATTTCCAACATCGCTTGTCCTCCTTTTAAGTCCCAATTAAGTCCAAAAACATCATAATTATATAACTCATCCTTAATTGGATCAACCATTGCATAATTACCACATTACCATGAAAAATCACTGCCCACAATCGTGGCCTCCCCTGCCACGATTGTGACATAAACAAATTTCCCAGTATTCTTGCAGTTTTCCAGTTTTTCTCATGACAGATTTTTAGGTTAGTTTTTTAGGACCATTTTGACCTAGACAAAGAGGTTTTTATACAACACTTTCTTCTAATAAATGTTCCTTTATGTCTTAAGTTTCGAAATATCTTAAATTCATGCATTTTTTATCAGTATCTTGCAAGTTGTAATCAAAATACTACAGACTATTATTATACCTCGATAAAACACCATTTTCAACTTCAAGCCAAGTTTCAAGACTCTTAAGGACAAATTTCAAATTCGATTCCTTCATAATAATTGTATTAATATGTCTCTAGTTTAATATAAATCAAAAATCATCCCATTTGTATGTTTAAAATTCAATATATGGCTAAAATACAAATGTATGTTTAGTAAAACACTGCATATAACATACTTCAGTACACCTTTAACTTCATTTTCATCCTAGTTCATCTCTTTTGCTTAGTCTATCATTTCTAACTCATGTCATCATTATTTCCTCTTCGTTCCTACTTCCACTTCAACTCAATATCATACACAACAATTCATGATTTATGTTTGATCGTTAACCGAAAAATAGAACATATAACATTCATTCATAAATCAATTTTCTTCATTCATGTTATAACTCATCCTAACTCTAAATCATCTCTACATCAATCTATGAATCATTAATCAACATACAAATAAAAGAAAGACAAAAACATACCTAGGTTTTCTCATTCACGCCCAACCTACATATATATACAATTCTTCATGATCATGATCAAAATTCTCAAATTACACATCAAAATGCTTTATTTAACACTACCAAGAAATATTAAAACCCAACTTACTTGATTTAACTCCAAATCCTTCAAGACCACACCAACCCTAGCTTTGTATACAATCCATGTACATCAACATTTCAAGGTGGGAGGTTGGGTCTTTTATGAGGAATGAGAGAGAGAGAGAGAGTGCAAGATGATGGTAGCAATGAAGGGTGAAAGTGAGCTTCAACTTTGATGATGGTGAAGAGAGTATCGTGGAAATGAAAAAGAATAAAGAAGATGAGAAGAAGAGTGTCGAAGAGAAGAAGAAAAGCAAGATTGAAAGGCAACAATTAAATGGGTCTTTCACATAAGAGACTAGTAAGTTATATGCATGGTGTGGAAAGTGACATCCCATTGGTTTAGAAGATGTTCTTTCATTAACTAGTCCAATCAATCTCCAATTTCTAGTCAAATTGTCTCCAAATTTCAATGACATATGTCATTAAATACAAATATTATTTATAAAAATTTTCATTGCCATTTTACTCTTATTTCTACTACCATTTATCGATTATCCTGCCACTTGACATTTTTCCTAGTCCAAAAATTCTCAAATTTCTCCAAAATTTCGAAATCAATAATTTATTTCACCAAATCAATTTTCAAAACAAAATATTCACTATCCACATCATAATCACATTAAATCAATCATTTATACCCGAAAAATGTCAAATAAGTGCTTGGACAAATTATTGTAATGTGTGCAATGATCAAATTCACGTGTATGCATGTTATTTTATGCATGAGTATGAAGTGCATTTCTCTTTTATCTCATTGATAGTTCTCATGTATGGTATTTTTGGGCTCTAACCCTAATATGGGAAAGGGATGTTGCATTTTTACCTTTGTTTCTCCTCTTTTCTTGTTTCTTCTACTTGTTTGGATTGTTGCAAACACCAAACCTTTCCATGATCACCCAAGAACATGCAAAGAAGGAAGATGAAACAATATGTAAGGGTTTTAAACACCAAACTTGATAAGTTCAAGTAAATGTTGAAATGGATTATAGTTTAAAGTTATCTTGCATGTATGTTGATTTATACAACAATTGCATAAATTGCGGGAAGATAACTCAAAAACTCTTCTCACTCTCTCCAGAACACTTCTAGAACCCTTTCTTTATCACTTGAGTGTGTAAGAAGTGAAAGAAGCTCTTGTACATAAGTGAAGAACTCACATATATATCATTTCGTGGCCTCCTAGCTTGCCTTCGACCACGATCAAAGCCCTATGAGTCACCATCGTGACTTACTTAAAATAGCCATACATACTATGTTTTTCATCCGATCGTTTACGCATATGACCCCTTAGGTTCTCGGTTATTTTAGACACTTGAATTAACTCTTAATTCAATCAAATTATGAAAGGTTTCATGATGCCAATTTGCCGGAATATAAGTGGATTAACACATGAACTCTTCAATAGTTAATTATCCAACTTATGAATCTTTCCACAGACAATTACTGTGTAATTCGTTCTTTCACCATACTATACCCCACTTAGTTCGAAGTATGGGATATGTATCAATTTCCACTAGACTGACTACATCACATCTAGTTTAAGTGATGTTAGTTCTTGTCCTGAGATCTCATTACTCTTATATGTCATTGAAGACTCTCTTCATGACACATAACTGCTCTGGCCAGAGACTCCCAAGTCATGACCCCGATAAGAGGCTGTGGGTATCATCTCCTTCTATAAGGAGTGGTAAATCCTTTATTGGCTACCCAATTACCTTTGAATATAAATAGTTGTACCCAATCACCACCCTAAAGCAACCTCATCTTGAGGCAACAAGGAATGATGTTAAAACACAGGATTCGTATCCAAGATATCCTTGAGTATCTCAAGTCTAAGGATATTTGCACCATTGCTATAATGAGATTAGTCATTGACATTCGATAGATCATCCATATGATAATCTCATAGCGGGTCATCTGATGCACTTACTACTCTTAGTAAGCATCCACATGTTAACTCTAAACAATTCATGTTTACAGTTTGTGAAATCTACTGCTTGATCAAATCAAAGAGTATAACATGTGCTAGTATGTCTGGATTAATAATGTCCTATCTTATTAATCCTATAACTAGGAATTATTTAGATATTAACATACTTGAACATGATAGGAATCTCATTATCATAATCTCATCATGATTTCCTTCATGCTATATTTTGTATCATGGACTTCATTAATTCGATTTAAGATCAATATCAATTCATATATAAACGAATATCAAATTAATGAAAAATTCTTTTTACTTTATTAATCAAAATAAAGTTTGTACAAAAGTTCTAAATGTGATTGCCTTTAGAGCACTACTCTAACAGAGATGAACTCCAAGTGTATCGAATAATTTATGTCAATGAAAAAAATAATGTAAAGGAGTCTAGAAACATAATCAATAAAGACATTCAACTATTTGAGATGAAATAACATGTAACATCCCCCTCCCCCTAATAGAACACATTGCAGTGAACCCTAAGAAGAAAGAAAAACATGCTAATTAAAGATCATATTGACCATACACATTGATATATAATTATATATTAATAGAGAGAGCTTAAAAATAGTTTCTCATTCTACCAACAGATATCGATCAGAAGAATTCATACAATAATTATTTGTTTTTACTTTTTATAGCTACAAAGAAACTATCAGCCTCAAATTTTCTATAAGATATTCACTTATAGAACTGCTTGTTGAAAACAAAACTCAAAACTAAAAAGCAAACCCCTAAAAAAGGTAAATAGGGACATGTTATTTATAGTCTCAACCACTAAGTTTCGACAATCATTTTTCACATTCACTAACCCAACATTCCCCATAACCTCTCCCCAATGAAACTCACTAACCTCCTCATTAACCCTTTTTTTGTTGCCTCCTCATCACCCCCACCACAATCACTATAACTTTTCCTCTCCTTCACAAAATCAGATTTTGGTAAAGATTCGAGTTTGGGATTTAGAAACTCCAACTTTGGAATTCCTCAAGCATTGGTAGCTCAGGTATTTCAACCATTTAAAATTAATGAAACCATAAAAACATTAACAGAAGAAGAGAGAAGAAAGAAACATAAAGGCTAATTAATAGAGTGAATCGATGAAATGAGATATCGTCGACTATGGATTGAGACTATACCTTGCGTTTTCATGGAGGAAGAGGAAAGAAGAGAGCAGAAGATTAGACAAGAGTGTTTGTGGCTTTAGGGCTTTTTTTAAGCACCCTTCGGTTTATGAAGGAAGAGGAAAGAAAGAGCAAATGATGAAAGACGAGTGTTTTAGGCTTTAATTTTTTTTAAAGCTCCATTCTCGTTTTCATTCCCTCTTGTAATTATTTGGCACATTTGGCGAAGATTTTTAAAATTGTCGTCAAAGGCTATTTTTGGTGACGATTTTCAAAAATTGTTGTCAAAGGGTCAATAAGGGTCATTTTTCGCACCAAATAAGAAACTTTTAGCGAAAGGGTCTACATTTTGCGATGTATCCTATTTTAATAGTCAAATGTATGATTCTCTTAATTTTGAAAGTTCATGCTTACAACCAACTCTCCAAAATTTTTGTCAAGAATGCGATATGTCCTATTTTAGACACATGCTTAATTAGCTCATATTAGTCGTTTCAATTTGCTATCAACTCAATTCCCATCCTCAATCCCACCAAACTATGGCTTGTGATTGACTAATTCTTCCTCTTTTATTTCTTTTATAGACTATAGCCTCTTTTGTATCAATTTTCCCCAACTTGTTTGAAGTTGTCGTCGATATAGAATGTGATAAATACTGATCATACAAGTCTGGATTAAACTTTTGAAATTCAAATTTTAAAATCCAAGTACTGTCATAAATTGCTCTTCTTTTTTACTTAAACAAGAAATTGTCGATATCCTTCATCTCTTGTAGCTACAATTTGTTCATTAAGAACATCTTCTATCTCCTCTTTAGGACGGAGAATGGTTGGAATTATCACGGCTGTAATAGGAGATTATGTATTATAATATCCATGATAAATAGTTAAGTTCAATATAGATTTTTCCTTGGGTTTAAAGATTAGATTGCATGTTTTCTTGATTTTATGTTTGCTCATTGCGTTGCGGTTGCTTGGTTTTTGGCTCTTTTTGGGTTTTTAGTTGTTTTGATAACTAGGCATTTTAGTTGTGCGGTTGGATCATAGTTTCTTATCATCTTTTTTTATTAATTATTACTTTTGTACTGTCAGAATTGTGGGTGCGTATAAGTTTATGACTTTGATATGTCATTACTGGGTTACGACGGCTTCGTAAAGCACTAAGCTTTTTGGAGTCATATGATGTCTCTCATCTCATGATGACGTTGTTCACGGCAAGAACAGCGATGGTGGTAAAAGCATTAATCTCCACGGCGAGGTGGGTGGTAGTCAATTGGTGGTTGAAGGTGGAGAAATCTAGGTGTTTCGCGAGAAGGTGAGTGATATTATGTGCGTTGGACAGAGTGGTGGTCGTAAGGAAGAGGATAAGTAATAGTAGAAAGGGGAGTGAAACTGAAGAGAGTTGCATTATGCTAGACTTAGAGTGAAGGAAGAGAGTGTTTGTTTAGGAGCTTTCTAGTTTGTAGTTTGTAGTTTGTAGTGTGGTCCGAGTTACACGCATAGAAGCATACAGTTCAGGAAATTTTTTTGGATGTTAGAAGTGTCACACGATCGTCGTCCCAGACAGGTATTTGTTTACTTTTTTTCATGTTAATTATGCATTAATGTAAGATAGGACAAGCTGCTTCTCTTTGACTTTTAAGTGGAAATATATTCATCAGATACGCTTTTACCTTTCACTTATCTAATTTTCGTGATACTTCACTTACTAACTTTAAGCCTCTCCAGTATAAGGCAAGTCCATTATATTGTTTTATATATAACTTGATGCATCAACCTTTTCTTTTATTCTTTTTTATTCTATTTATTTATTTATTTATTTTAATTTTATTTACATCATTTTTTAACATATCAGTTTTATATATCTACTCTTTTAACCTGCATCATTTTTTTTATTGTCACATTTACATTTGAGTATACCAGAAACAGCCTCTCTACTCTATAAGGATAATACTGTGTATTATTAGACCTTTCCAGATCTTACTTTATTGCGGGAATTTAGACTTGGTGCAAAGATGATTAGTTCTTCAAAGTTACAGAAGAAAACAGATCTGAAAATTTCAAGTGTTCGTGTTTTTAACTTGTTTAGATACTTGTAAAGGTGGTATCCGGTGGTAAGAAATTTTAGTTAATTAAACTAAGATTTATAAGATTCAAATCCATTGTAATTTGTAATCACTTTCACCTCGATCATATTATCACACAATCAATAATTGAGCATTAGAAAACAAAGAGAAAGAGGTGTGTACCTCCGGCATTCAGAACTAGATTCTGAACCAATCGCAGAATAAAAAAATATGGATGCAAACAAATACTGACCTGGAAGAGCTACAGGTCAATGCTGCCGCAAGAACCTCCAGTTCAAAGGTACCTAAAAACGACAACGGATTGAATGAACTTTACATACAAATCTAGATTACGTCGTCTCCGCTTTCTTAAGAAGATTTAATAGGTTACTCACCAAAACAACAATACAAACTAAAAAAATGTTAAATCATTGGCTTCAATTTCACTCGTTTTTCGATTCACTGAGAAACCAGGTCATAGTTATTTATTAATCCAATGATCAAAAGGCTTTCTTTAAAACCTAATGGATTAATTAATAGCCGTCAACTGTAACAGAAATTGGGTCTTTGAGTACAATAACATGCTCATTAAGTTTCTACAGAAAAATAAAATAAAATCCTAAGAGAAGTTCTAAAATCCATGGACTCTTGAAGATCAGATAAAGTTATAATCTGATCGGTCACCCATTTTCTTCCCTGATGCCTTGTATGTAACGAGTTCTGTCCACAGCCTACCCCAATTAACCGCTTAGTTTGCCTATGGATGAGTTTGAAGAACGGAAAGTAGCCAATTTACAGTTCGCAGATTAAAAAGAAATAAGGAGAAACGAAAAGAAGACAAGAAGATAAAAAGAAAGCTAGGGAAGACTCATGTAGATTGTAGAGCAAATCATTACCCAAGTGGAAAGCATCAAATATTAATGAAGTTAAATCTTCACTAGTGGACGAAAGGAGTTTGTTGGCGTCCTTTAACAAGGGGAAATGGAGTTGGGATTTGGGGTAGCCGATATTCTTGCATGCTTTGTGTGGGACATAATAAGATATATTCGGGATTTCAATATAAATTCAGATTGTGCGTCACTTGTGTTCGTTCTTCATTCTTTGTCGCTTCCGTTCGAGGGCTACGCGAGTTAACGAAGTAAAACTCTTGCAAACTAAACCAACAAGCGAGAAAAAGATAAAGAAGAAAGGTGAACCATTGGGCTATGTTAGATAGGATTATATATTCTATTCTCTCAAGTTATTTATGTTGAGAAACAAGAGAACAAAAAAAGGAGGTTGGACTCGGGAACCAGTGCTCTTGATTTTATCAGTTGCACCCAAGTACAGAATATGCTCTGGAACATGAAAAGTGGATTAGCTTTTCTAACACCTCAAACAATAAACAAATATTAATTAAACAACCATAAGAGACTAGTTTAATGTAGTGGTTGGTACTAAGCAGTGAAACTAATCAAGTTTCTTTTGTCTTCTTCACCGGTGGAAGTAGCGAGTCTATTCATGTTTTGTGGAAATAAGAGAGATGAGTTAAGCGAACTAGTAAATCCAATACTACGAAAGTAATTAGAATAATGAGAAAAGAAATAAACCCTTTACGTTATATCATCCAACTGTGTAGGAAAAGACGTAAAGTGAATCAGAAAAGCTTATTATGGCTTTAGAAATGGGCCTACTAAGCTCTGCCCGTCCTTCTCCACTACTAACTACTACTACTCTTAATCAGCCGTTTCTGTCGCTCTCTTTGTCTCTCTAATCAGTGACGTCTTCTTCTCCCAACTTTTCATTAGCTTTAGCTTTTATTCTTACGCAGCTGTTACGGAATCTGAGTGCTTCCTCGCTTCCCACATTCTTCGTTCAGCTTTCCCCAGCTTTCCATCTATTTCACCAAAGACAGAGAGAGCACCAAACCCTAGCTAATCCCGAATACCACTCTCTTCACGTTCTCCGTAAGCAAACCCTAATTAAGCACATTCTTCTCACCAGGAAGAATGGGAAGACGTCCGCGTATGCACTCCACTCAAATCTCAAGCATAAACGACGAAGAGTAGAAGGAGATAGGGCTGAAAGTTTCTGCAACTGTAGTTTCCAAACCATCCAATCTTGCATAAAAGGGTTACGTGGAGAGATGTACATGTACTTGCATTTAATAATCGATACCATTGAAAAAAGAACTAGGAAATATGTCTAAGACGCTAAAATGAACTTAATGGTGTAATTACATTGGAAGCAAAGGCATAAAGTGGTTCAAAGAAATGCACTGAGATGCGTGTAAAACTGTGTGGGAGTGGGACAACGTGGTTGAACTTGAGAGGAAAAAAGAGGCATGCATTCAAGTATCTGACCAATTAAGTTCGTGATTATCTGTCGCCTTATTTCTAGACTTATTAAGGTTCGTACTCAATAAGAAGTTTATACTTATAGTTCGTATAGGTGTTTGGTTCAAAAGATCAAGTTCAGTCGTAATATTAAAAATAATAACAAGTAATTACCATTTACAGACTGATAAAAGATGTAATACATGCCAAATTATGTTTGCTTATCTGTTGGGATCAATACAAGATTCCACCATCGTTCCACTTTTCTGTTTGGTACATCCCAAAAACCGGTGACCTTTAATTTGGAAATTAGAATGTTACACATGATTCAAACTTGCAAAGACTGCGACGTCGGCCCTCTGACATGTGAATTGTTATGTCTAACAAATTTGATAACGAAATGCTGTTTCAAATGTTAATTGAGATTATTATCATTATTATTATTTAATATGTTATTCATTTATTAATATAATACCTCGTGATCATAAAATCTTATTATATTTTTCCCACAACCATCAACAAATTTTAAGTGTAATTAAAAGAATGATTTTTACAACAATAACTTGTAACTTAAAATATATTTATAATTTAGTTAGTTGTGGTTTCGTTTGATACACATGTTTTTGGCAAAGATTGTATTTTGATGATTTGATCATTCATAGTGTTTAAGAATTTGAACACTACTTCTTATAAGTAATACTGAAATGTTACCTATCGCGGGTGAAAGTTTGGTTACAAGTTTTTATGTTGAGTTCTTAAAAAATTGGTCGTGTCAAAGTTGAGTCGTTTACACTAAATGCCTGACTATATGCGTCTTTTCGTTGCTACGGATGATTATTGCTCGAGCGGAGACATGTCCTACAAGTAAGTAAAGCCACGTGTTTGGTTTAGTTTTTAATAAAAAGTTGCAGTGGTTCGTCGATTTATGTAAGTAATTTGAATAAAACTACATCGTTAGGTTAAATTAGCAAACTAACCTTGTGGCGCAACTTGTCACTTAGGAGACATCTAATAAAATTGGAATTAGCATGATCCCAATGTAAAAATGACACGCCCAATTCAAGAAATTGTGAGCAAAACTTTGCAGTATATTAGATATAAGCAAAATTTTCAACATATATTTATCCTACTATTTTTTAATAATTTTGTCTTTTAAACTTACATCACTTACTGAAAATTTATATTTTTTCATTTTTTTCTTTTTATTATTTTATTTTAATTATTCATTATTACTTTATTCTACGTTTTTTAATTACATCTGTTATGTTTATTTGACTTTTTTTATTTTTTTGTGGCATTGTATGTACATCTATCAAAAACAATTTTTCTATTAAGTAAAAGTATTGTTACATATTATCAAACCTTCTAAGATTTCACATCTGTACAAGATTCAGCTGAATGTTGACTATCACGACGATGAAGTTTCATATAAGACAATAGTTTACTCAATGATATTAACCTCATCTTGGCTTGATCAAACCCTGGGATCTCAGTCTACTCAATGTTCCGTAAAATCGTATCATGTAATGCAATCCGATCAAATTATATTTTATTAACAAAGATTAGGGTTCTTTTTCTAAAATCTAGTTGGGAACTAGAAAAGGGAAAACTGAGGTCTGAACTATGCTGTTTTATATACAGGATCTTACTATCATGTTGGTGAAATTGCATTTCGGTTGTTCACATGCAAATATTGAAACTCAGGTCCCTTAAAGTACAATTATCATAGACACCAAACGACCTGAAAAACCAAAAACAGTCTTGAAAAGCTTGCGTGTTTTGCTCAAAATCCATTTAGCACTTTGCTGTACATAAATGTGACGTTATGGTCTCCAGTTAATTACTAAATTACAGATAATGACGCTATTTATTTGAAACGTGATTCACCGTTTACAATTGTATAGGCTTGCTTATACCATTATCAAGTGGTAAAAGTAAATCCGTCTATCAATTTGCTGTTAACTCGTGTATGGATTAGATTGAAGTCTTAATAATTGGCAAATTCGTTATCCCGAGATAGAAATGGTTTGTCCCAGCAACGTCATGTTCTTGAAACATTTAAAACGGCACTTGGTCTATTATGGTATTAATTAAATTGCGACCTACAATCTAAATATTGAGAATCTAACATATTACTTTAGAAGAAATTAGAGAGATGAAAACTGTGAATTGACAAATATTGTTTCTCCTCCCTGCCCTGGAGCTGTAAGTGTGGTGAATTTGCTGGTTTTACTTGTTTATAGAAAAAGGCAGGAAAATAATGAGACGGGAAAGAATATAATCACAGCAAATTCACTGTAAGAAAGCACAGGTGGGTAAGATTCCTCGACCCCCTTGGCTGCAACTTGATCTGTGTGGAAGGAAACAGCTAGTTGCTTTCATGGACGATACATGTGTATGGCCCATTTCTTACATCAAACGACTAATGCATACACGTTCAGTACCCTGGATGTATAGGGTGCATATCTAGGGAGACAGTGAAGAAAAGGACAACAAGCTCAACCTGGTTTGGAGCTGTTTGCCACACGATTCGTTTACAGTGTTGTGAAGCTAGAGAAAGCTATACAGGTAGAGGTGGCTATTACTGAGCTTTATATATCCACTATTAAATTAAACGAATTGAAGAAATGAGACTGATAGAGAGACATTCGGACTGTCCCACAAACTTTGCCAGCTTTTTTTAAGCAGCTGAAGCCCACTCTTTTCAATGCTTAATGGTTCTTGATTAGATGCTGTGATTGTGACAATCATAATTATGAGCTCCATTAGAAAGTTATTTCTACATGGCAAAAGATTTTAGTCAGTAAAGTATTCGGCAGGATAAGTTATGAGTTATCTCGACCCAGCTCATGCTCATCATCATCTACTGCTACTCCTACATTATTATTTCTTGTCGTAAATACTGAGTCTCATTGTCCATAATTTTGCTTCTGGTAATTGCATGTCAAAGGCAAAAAGATTTACAGTAGCAACTTAACTTGTATAAAAAAAAGAGAGAAATTGGAGAAATACTACTGTTTGGGGTGTTGGGTATTGGCCTTGGGGCTGGGGTTGGGGTTCAGGTTCAGGCGTAGAAGAGGACAAAGTAGGTATTGAGTGGACAGATTGATAATCAAAGCACCAGGCAGGTAGAGAAAGAAAGTGAGGGTATAGTACTCTATACACAGAGAAGAGAGAGAATTGTACCCAAGAAAACCTCCATGGCACTGCACTCTCCCTCGATTTGATCGTTCTTTTCTCTATCTATCCATCCATCCCCCCATCCTTTTGCTTGTCTCCAAAGCCTTTTTATCTTTCTCTCTCATTTCTTTGCCAGTAATGGCAGTGCATCAGTGGCAGTGCGAGAAAAGAGGGAGAGAGTTTTCATCGGGAAGGTAAAGCTTTGCTTCAGTGCCCTAAAGATTACACCTTTCATGAGCCACCGCCTCTCTTCTACCATTTTTCTTTTCTATACTTCTCTCTCTCTCTCTCTCTCCATACACCCGCGTGCATTCTGCTGTTCCAATGAAAAGCTCTCTCGCTCACTCTTCTGTTTAAATCGCTCATCTATATCCTACAACTACTACTAGAAAGAGCAAGAGAGAAAGAGTTAATGCTGTTATACCAGAAAGATAAACACCTATTTTCCCAAAGGAAATCGAGCAGTCTTTAGCAAGCGGCACAAAGAACCCCACCAACAAGATAACAAAACTGACTCACTCTTGCTGCTGCTATCACTATTTGGGATTTCCTGTAAAAAGGCTGTTTAGTGAAGCATAAATCTCGGGAGACCACTGCACATACATAATGTAACTAAAGTTTAGATTGCGTAGGAAAGAGAATGAGATACTGAAACAAAAAGATCAACAACAAAAAATGTTAGTACCCTCGGTATAATACCAAACTACAAGGGAACAACTAGTTATCACAAAGAGGATAGGATAGGTGCGTGAGAGAGACACTTAGCTTAGAGAGAGATAATGGAGGATGGTTCTAATGCCACTTCTTGTATGATGGCTTTTGGAGACACCAGTAATGGACTATGTCCTATGATGATGATGATGCCTCTCATGACTTCTCATCATCATCATCATCATCATTCTAATGCAGACTCATCATCAAGTGCCATGTTCGTTCAGCTACATCCTACCAACAATCAAGAACAAAACCGCAATAGCAATAACGGGGGCTCTTCTATGATTCTTGAAGACAACCACACCAACACGGGCCGTTATCTCATGGAGAACACCGACGCCAACTGTGCTTCTGTTAAGGCCAAAATAATGGCGCATCCTCACTACCACCGTCTCTTGGCCGCCTACGTCAGCTGTCAGAAGGTGAAGAAATTGAGAAAATTGCATCCTTCTTTCCTAGCAGAACTAGCTTTTGGCTAGCTAGAACCCATCACAATAAACTCCCTTAAACCCCTAATATACAGCGTAGTTCTGTTTGTGGGTTTGAAGGGTTATGGGGCAAGAGTTGGTATGCCTTTTGTGTCATGCAACCACAATATCTTGAATCTTCATTCTCCCAGAAGAAAAACTGACACATTTCGGCCATTTTTGTACAAATGACAAGTCTTACAATTCGAAGAAGCCCTTTTTCTTATTTTTCAGATCATGCTCTAAGAAAGGAAAATCTCCATATTTTTGAATTATTTTTAACTTAATTAAGCATACCGAAATGGATTTTCAGTCCCTAGAAAGTGAGAGGTCAGAGCCTTTCGAAGTAATTATATTATGTGTCAGAGACTTCTAATATTGGTTATATATTTCTTTTTCGTGGCAATCTTCAGGTTGGAGCACCACCTGAGGTGGTTGCTAGATTGGAAGAATCTTGCGCATCTGCAGCAACAATGGGAACCGGTGGAACCAGCTGTATTGGTGAAGATCCAGCTCTTGATCAGTTCATGGAGGCTTATTGTGAGATGCTTACCAAGTATGAGCAAGAACTCTCTAAACCATTCAAAGAAGCCATGCTTTTCCTCCAGAGAGTTGAGTGCCAATTCAAAGCACTAACAGTTTCTTCTCCAAATTCTGGTGATATACCCTCTCTCTGTCTCTATCTCTCTCCCAAACTCGCGCACGTCTTCGGTTGTATGTGTGTGTACGTCTTTTTTATTTCCCCCTCTAGGGTCATAAGATCTTCCAACTGTTCTTTTACTTGTTTATAGTTCATACGTTTTGTGTTTGGTGAAGACAACCAGCCGTGCATGTCTTTGGTTCCAAGTAAGATATTATTTTTTATTTGAGAACTTGTCGAAAGCCTATTTCCTGAGTTGGGTTTTACATTTTTCATTTTCTTCTTCTTCTTCTTCTTCTTCTCCTATGTATCGTATCTGTAACTGTATGATGTGCTAGGGTATACATACCACAGACAAGTTATTGCTTCTTGCACACCTTGGCTTCATAAATATTCCCTGATTTGATTCTCTCCTTGGTAGTTGTGTATTTTCATGCCCTTTCCTGGTTTTATCTGAGTTTTACCACATATAGGGGTGGCTGTCCTGAAAGTTTGTTTCATGATTTTGGAAACAGGAGGAAGATTTCTTTTCATTGCCTTTCTGTCACATGTATGCGTCTACTTGTTCTCACCTTGAATGACAAGGCTAGGCTTAGTAAAAAGATTTTCAATAGTTCGAAACTCAGTTGAGTCACGTTGCAAGTTTTAAGTGAATTATGTCACAACTATCACTAGGAATTCGTGTGGAGAACATGTCTCTTAACTAAGCTAACCATAAGACACAAGCCAGCCAGACTACATGCCTTGAAACTCTGGATCTTCTTATCCTGTTGTTTCTATTTTAGGGTTTATCTGGAATTGATTGCCTTCTTGGAGAAACATCATAGAAGATGAATGACACTTTGACCTAGTTTCTCATTATAATTTTATTAAAGACGAACTGCACCCAAGTTTTGAGAAGAATCACCAAATACCGTGGAAGTGAACTGCACCCAGATGGAGGACTTTATAAGCCTTGAAGACATTTTAAGACAAAACTTCTGTCTGCATTATTATGACATAACTTCTATTAATTGCTGCCTGCATTATCTGCAGGTTCATTGGACTAGCAAAACCCATATTCCCGTTTAATGTATAATGCATGCTATCTACTTGTGCTTTCTAATTGTCGTTGACCTTTTCTGCTAAGCAACAAAAAATCACAGTTCCAGAGTGGCTCTTTAGAACGAACTGGAAAAGAAATAAACAAAATGACATTAGTTTTAACTGAGATTGAGCAATTCACTCTCAATCTCCTGTTTCCTCCTTTTTTTTTTTTCTTGTTCAGTTAACAGAATAACTTGGGTTGATGACATGTATATTGCTAGGTTTAACGGCATGTTTCATATTGCAGTAAGTAAACTTCCATATTTCATGTTGCAGTAAGTTAAACTTCCATGTTTCATATTGCGGTAAATTAAACATTAAAATCCATATTTTATTTGACCGGAAAATAAATTGGTGGTTCGTGTTTCAAAATGAAACTTATCGCTTCCCGTTATATAAAAGCTAAAAAGTCTTTGTGAATAGACACCTGTACTTCGTGATCTAAGCATTTAGTTGATCATTTAATAGATATTTTGAGAAACTGAATGATTGTGGGAGTTATAGAGGTGTGACATATTAGTCCTTTCTAATGTTTGCTTTGCATGTAGTTGGAGACTGGAATTGAAAAGTGATTTGCTTCAATTGGTTTTGTGCTTCGACTAGCAGGCTAACCAGAACTATTATTAGAAATGTGGTTTGCTGGCAATATGAGGAAGGGAATGAGTTTCCCGATATGACAATTCCTTCAATTTCAAGTTTCTCCAAGTATTGCTTAATCAAATAAAATTCAGTCATTAACCTATCAGGCTTAGTGTCAGTGGATGAAGTTAAGAGTTGTTCATTCCTGGAAGTGTTAGAGTTGATATATTTTTAACGTGTAGAAGGGCCGGTTTGTCTACCTTGTGAAACATAACTATTTTATTCACCTTTCTGGTATTTCAGTATTTAAAAGAAGCCAAATTTGTTTTAGTATGAGTGTGAAGGACTATATTTTGGCTTAACCTTTAGATACAGCATAACAATTTGGTAAAGTGGCATGTGATGATATTATCAGTTTTCACTATGGTTCGGCTTTTGCGACTTATTACTATTGTTAAGTTCCTTTTTCCATTAACACCTGCATAGAGGCAAAAATGTGACATAACATGGAGACTCTGAATTATTGGGGATATGTTCATGCTGAGTAGTGAATTGCAGTGTTTGATTTGATAGACAAGTATAAGTTCATATTTTGCAGGGATTTGTCTCGATATTTTCCATTTGATCCGTATGATATATATACATATAAGACATTTGTGCCAACTTGTGATTCCTGCTCTAAAATGTTCTCTAGTTTTTCATGGAACTATCTTGTGTAGAATCACTATGATTCCTTGGGACTTTATTCCCAAAAGAAGGGCAACTAAAAGAGAAGTTTATGTGCCATATTTAAATGACTGGATAAAGAATACATCAATGTTAAACAGTTAATTTGTAAAACAGGCAATTAGATTGCAATTTTAATCATTCTGTATGTTAGGGTTATCTCAGTCAATGAGTCTCATGCTATACAGAAACACGGCCATATTTTGTTATCTTTGCATTTCCACATCCTGTAATAGTTAAGTTAGAAGATGTGAAGGTCAAGGGAGCTGACCTATAAGCCATGAGGAATTAATGGTTGCTGAAATAGTGGGACTGGCTGCTATGTGGAACTGTTAGCCAAAGGAAAACTTTCCCTGGGCAAGTCATCTCTTAATTAATCTATGTGGAACTGTTAGCCAAAGGAAAACTTTCCCTGGGCAAGTCATCTCTTAATTAATGGGTGATGTACTTTTTTGTTTGTTTGATGCTTTGACTGCTTCTGGTTTAGCAGGTAGAAAAGGTAGATAATTGCTTGTTCAAATCATTCTTTCAAGTGAATAGGAATGCTGCAATATGTTAGAGCTTAAAACTATGACAGCAGTAGCTTGTAATGAAGGTAAATTTCTTGCAATTCAATGGGGTGCTTACTTGAATGTGGTGCCGTCAGGCTGTGGTGATCTGAATGACCGGAATGGATCATCAGAAGAAGATGTTGATGTGAATAACAACTTTATAGATCCCCAAGCAGAAGACCAGGAACTGAAGGGTCAACTGCTCCGAAGGTATAGCGGATATTTGGGCAGCCTGAAACAGGAGTTCATGAAAAAGAGAAAGAAGGGGAAATTGCCAAAAGAAGCCCGACAGCAGTTGCTGGATTGGTGGAGCAGACATTACAGATGGCCCTATCCTTCGGTATGCAAAATCCCATATCCTTTTCAAGTATTCCATGATTGCCACTTATGGTTATTTTCCATAAGCAGATAATAATTTGCCTAGATTGGAGTTGCATTCAAGTGTTAGGCAATAAGTTGTGTTTGTGAGTTATCTTGGGGACACAACGCTTTGACACTGTCCCACCCTCTCCACACCATCTCTTGTTTTCCATTTTAGCAATTAGGTGCCTGGGGTCACTCTCTTGCAATCTACCACCTATCAAGTTCTAGGTCAAATTTTTATTGCTTATAGCAAGATAAAACACGAACAGTTGTATGTATGGACTCTTCATATTTCTTGACAATGGGATAATTAATTAACTTTTGTAGGTTACTCTAGCCTATTACGGTTTCATTATGCTTATTTAGCACAGAAATGTTGCATTCTTGGGGAGTTAAAGCGAACCTGTATGGGTAATGATGATTGGTGACATTTCGAGACTTAGTGGTCTGATCTGGCTTGTTACCATTAGTTCACTCGGATAGACGGCATTGCTAAAGGAGCTTAATCATATACCTACTCACGAAAAAAGCAGAACCAACAAGCCAACGTAATTAGTGTGACAATGTGTCATTTATCTATACATATGTTGTGAATTGAGCATTTATCCTTTGTCCCGCAACAGGAATCTCAGAAGCTAGCTTTGGCGGAATCTACTGGTCTGGATCAGAAGCAAATAAACAACTGGTTCATCAACCAAAGGAAACGACATTGGAAACCATCAGAAGATATGCAGTTTGTTGTGATGGATTCTACTCATCCTCATTATTACATGGACAATGTGCTGGGCAACCCTTTTCCGTCTGACTTCTCCCCGGCACTTCTGTGAAGACCATCTCCTATGGTGCATTTCTTGGTGCACCGCAACGTTTAATTATGTTGTGTACTGGCATAGGAATAGTAAACAACTGAATTAAACGAGAACTCTTCTATATATAATTATTCCTATAGGGTAAGGATTTTGGAGTACTATTTCGTAGATTCAGGGGGTTAATGGTATTTATGAAACTTGTTATGGCAAGCGTAGATGCATGCAATGCAAGCCTAATTACGACGTGGGCATGGGCAGCAGATGCTCACTTTAGTATCACAATTAATGCTCAAATGTATGGATATGATTGTCAGGACTATGAAATTAAAACCTATTCTCAGTTTTGGTGAAGCTAATCGGCTTTCTAATGGTTAGTGAGTAGTATGTTAATAACAGCATTTCGATTGTATTTTGTCGGTTGAAATTGATGTTTGATTATGATTTTTAAACTTGTGCTTTCCATTTAATTTGATCTGCACTCTTGATAAAAAAATATACGCTGTGAATCCGTTAAATGTCTTTTTTAACGAGGTGACACATATAACATATAAGAAATAGAATAGTTATTATTAAAAATAGAAAAGATGAAGAATATAATAGAATGAGTATTATTTTTTGTTTGGTTGAAGAAATGAAATAGATAAAGAATTTTGAAAGTATAAATTTGAAATGATAAAGGAATAATTAAAGACTATTATTATTATTATTAATTTTTTATTATTATTAATTTTATTAATTTTTTTATTATTAAAATTTTCCTTATTGTTAATTTATTATTATTATTATTAACTTTCTTCTTATTATTAATTTTTTTCTTATTATCATTAAATTTATTATTATTATTATTATTAAATTCCTTATTATTATTAATTTTTTTCTTATTATTACTAATTTTATTATTCTTATTATTATTAATTTTCTACTTACTATTATTCTTATTAATATTAATTTTATTAATTTTATTAATTATTATTAATTATTAAATTCCTTATTATTGTTAAATTCTTCTTATTATTAATTTTATTATTCTTATTAATTATTCTTATTATTAATTTTCTTCTTATTCTTCTTAATAATAATAATAATAATAATAACAATAACGATAATAATAATAATAATAATAATAATGAAGTACAAAAAAATCTTCAACAAATAACTCCATTCTTGGAATAGTTAAAGACACCTTTTGATGATCTTTAGCTAGTCCTAAAAGTTGAGGAATACTAAATTTTAAGATTAAGTATTTTGATATTTTTCCCCAACCAAACAAATGATTATTTAAATTTTAAGAATATAACAGAAGTAGAATTCCAGGTGCAGAGAGACCTTATTTCTTAAATAACACAAAGACCCTTTTGGATTATTTTTGTTTGTTACATTATAAAAAGTCCCTTTGAACTTTTTACTTGCTTTGCAAGTCTACCTTATGTTTGCTCTAATGTCGCTTGAATTTGTTCTTTCTCTTAGTTGTGAGAAACTACTAGAATTATTCACACTAATTTATGTCTCAAATCTTAAGCTTAGTGGATGATGACTCTAAGGGATAAAAATATATGGGAGAATTCAATGTTTGAAAATGTGAAATGTGTGTAAGAGAGAAATGAATGTCAATAAAAGAGAGTTAGATATTGCGACAAGTAACTAATTACTTCTTAGCTTTGCTTTGCTTTCTTGCAAGACCAAGTTTACTTATCCACTTTAATTTATTTGTGTCAATGTGGACATTATTTTGCTACATCTCTTACTTGTACATATTAGTAACATACTATTTTGCCACATCTCCCACTTAGGGACGGATTCAGAAAATTTTTCGAGTGGAGGCAAAATATTTAAAGTTTTTTTATGGAATCAAAATTTAAAATAATAATATTTTTATATAAAATTTTTTTGAGGGTAGTGGGAGCAAGTGCCCCCACTTGCCCTTAATGTGCATCTGTCCTTGCTCCCAGTTGTACCCATTGATAACAAATGCTTTAGAAAAAGCAACACATGCCTGTTCATATGAATATATACTTTGTTCATAGCAACTCATGTTATATTTCTCAACCTCAAATATTCATTCTTACTATTATACAGGAAGTGGAGCATACAACCATACTAGAAAGATACTGAAGAGGATCGTTACATTAAGTCACTGTAAAACTAACATAATGTCATTTAAGATCTCGTTATACTTTAAATTATATCTAATCACACTACATTTTGCATTTCTGATCCATCTTTTCACAAAGAACTATGCACAATCCCACAATGTATTTGTACTTGTGGTTACCATATAGATAACTCATGCTTACCGACAACTAATGTCTTTGTAACCGCTCGGACAATGAATCACAAATATCTTGTGTGATATCAAAATGATTTTCTCCTCAGACACTCATGCCAATCCATGACGTCTTGGTTGCTTTCCTAGCCATACTCAGTTATACCGCATCATTCCTGACCCTTGGATAATATACTAAAGTAGCAACACCAATTCTCAATTTCATGACATAGGTTAAAGTTCTAAAAGGTTATCCAAAGGACTCACACAGTGATGAAGAAGGGACTTATTCATCACTCCCTTATTCAATTCTTTTAAGCACACGTAATATGAAGTGCATACTATGGTGGAGCTCTTACAAAGAGTTTGTCACGCTCTAAATAACACCATATAGAACATCTTCCAGTCACTCCAAAAGTGACCAAATTGAGCACCACAAACTTAAATCCGGCTTCATATAGGTTACATGGATACACTTTCCATGTTTGACTAAACAAGTCTCATTTTAGCACTCAGCTAAGGCAACATACAAAATCCTTAATCACACCACAGTAACTAAGAGAGATTGCTAATCATTTGATACCTTGCAATACTTTGCCTGATCCCACTCGCTATCATAGCACTGGGGCGATGTTCTCGTGTGAGAGAGAAACATCAAACATGGTGACAAGTTTTAGATATGTGTTATTTTCAATTAAACCTTAATTTACTATACAAATTCTCACAAAATTAAAATGAAAAACATATTTTATTAATGCATAAGCAAATTTACAAATACATCAAATCATTAATAAACCTAAACCCCTAATGTGCTTTTGAAAAGCATCTCTAAGAATGGGTTTAGTAAAAGGATCAAATATCATATCTTTTGTATAGACTTGCTTTAGGACCACATGTCTTTATGCAATGATATCACGAATGAAGTGGTAGCGAGTATCAATGTGCTTTATCTTTCTATGATACTTCAGGTCTTTTGCATAGGCAATTGCAGCTGTTTTATCACAATAGATAACTATGGCCTCACGAAGATGCTCAATAATGTTAAAGCTCCTAAAAAATCTCCTCAACCATATAGCCTCTTACACCACTGAGGTACATGCAACATACTTGGACTCCATCATGGACAATGGCATGCACTATTGTTTCTTACTACACTAAGACATAGCTCCTTATCCAATAATGAAAGCATATCTTGATGTGAACTTTCGCTCGTCTCTATCAACAGATCCATCGGAATCACTATATCCATCCAATTTTAAGCTCCCACCTTGATAGCATAAAGCCGTGTTAGTGGCTTCTTTTATATATCTAAGTATCTTTTTTATCGCTGCCCAATGTGCAGGTCTAGAATCACTTTGATATTTACCAATCATCTCAGTTGCAAAGCATATGTTGGGTCGAGTACACACCATAACGTACATTAGACTATCGACAATGTTTGCATATGACACCTTAGCCATTTGTTGTTTTCCTTCTTTCGTTTTAGGAGATTGATCCATAGTTAGTATAGGCCCTTCTCTATTGGAATGTAAACAAGTTTGCAGTTATGCATATGGAAACATTCCAAGACCCTATTAATATAGGTTTCTTAAAACAAACTAAAAAATCTCTTAGAACAATCCCTCGAGATCTTAATCTCGAGAACATAATCTGCTTTACTCATGTCCTTCTTCTCAAAAGTAAAGGACAAACACTTTTGAGTGACAATGATCATCTCTATATCATTCGCTGCTATCAAAATATCATCTACATACAAATAGGGTATAAGAAACACATTCTTTTGTCTCTTTATATATACACAATGGTCATTTTCAATCATCGTAAAGTCTACTGATGTAATGACTTGATGAAATCTAAGATACCATTGCCTAGATGATTGTTTCTGACCATAAATGGAATGTATCAAGTAACACACTTTGTGCTCTTGTCCCTTTGCCCAAAACCTAATGGATTGATCCATATAGATCTCTTTATTTATTTCTCCATTGAGAAATGTTGTTTTCACATCCATTTGGAACAAATCCAAATCTAAATGTGCAATAATAGCCAAGATAAGGTGAATAGACTCAAATCTCATCATAGTAGAAGATGTCTCATCATAGTCCACACCCTCTTTTTGAGTGTAACCGTTCGCCACTAATCGGGTCTTATACCTATCAATTGATCCATCTGCCTTGTGATTAATATTCAAGACCCACTTGTTTCCAATGGTTTTGTGCCCAACAGGTAGATCAACTAAGTGCCACACATGGTTTTAAGCCATGGATTCCATCTCGTCTTCTATTGTTGCAAGGCATTTACTTGAAAATGGTGAGTTCATTGCTTCTTCAAAAGAAGAAGGCCTATCAGCATCAACAAAAATGTTAAAAAAGGACCCACCTTTTATTTCAAAGCATCTACATGGAATATTTCCGCGTTGGCTTTTATGCAATTTTGGAAATTGAGACTCACATTCTATGCTCCCACTGACCATAATAGTCATCGGAATGAATTGTGAATCCATTTGGGGTACTTCGTCTTGATGTTCCTCTAACTCATATAGCTCAAGACTTTGTTTGATCTCACCAATATTAGGAAAATCGTCCTCCAAAAAGTTCACATATAGGGACTCAACCTCAGTGAGCAGTTCATGATGTTCATCATACATCACATAGCCCTTAGAATGCTCACAATATATAATAAACACATTTATTATCTCTAGGGCCTAACTTCCTAGATTTATGAGAAGAATAGTGAACATAACCAACAAATCCCTATGACCTTAAGCCTTCCAAATTAGGCTTATCTTCATTCCATAACTCATATGAAGTAGTTGGGACATATTTAGTGGCCACTCGGTTAAGGATGTATACTGCAGATACAAGAGCATCCCCCAAAATTTAATTGGAGGGTTGGCTTGAGTCATCATCGACCTAACCATGTCTAATAGAGTTCGATTCCTTCTCTCTATGACCCCATTTGTTGTGAAGTTCTAGGAATCATAAACTATCAGCGTATTCCCTTATTCTCACAAAATTCTCTAAACTGATTAGAGAGATACTCTCGACTCCTTAATGCTCAACTTTTTCTGATTCTCAACCTCAGCTACAAAGCGTTTAAAACGATACAAAGCTTCTAAGCGGTGAGACAACTGAAATACTAAGTCATATCGTGAAAAATCATCTTTGAATGTGATAAAGTAAGTGGAAACATTACGCGCTCGCACATTCATATGCCCACAAATATCAGAGTGGATCAACTTTAGAGAATGTGAAGCCCTCTTAGCCTTATCAAAAGGCTTTTTACTAGGTTTCTCAGCAAGACAAGGCTCACAAGTAGGAAGACTCATTTGTCCCTTTCATGAGATCAGTAGTTGGTAAAATTCTTCAAAGTCTTTCCGCGCAGAGCACAAAAGCTGATTAATTAGGAAAGAGCTGTGAAGAGGGTTGACTTGCCGTGAGCCCTCATCTAAAACCTAGCGAACAGACCATTGTAAACCAGGTGAATTAGAGCGAACAGGAGAAGCAAGCTCTCCCTGTCAAGCGAAAAGGCACCAATTTTTGATTGGATCCTGCTTGCTAGCATCAAAATAGAATGTCGACTCCTATGGTTAGCTTATGATTTTGCTTTTATAAAACAAAGTTCCCAATGTTATGCCCCTTTTGTTTTACAAGGTATGCCCTTGTTAAAAGAAGAAATGTTTTTAGTCCTTCATTAAATAATGATCAAGTTAAACACAAATTCTTTAGTTAAGATCTTCTGGGTAAAAAAGAAAGTGTGATTTTTGATTATTTAGAACTTAATTGAATCATATGTATTGGTTATTGTAATTGCATATATCTTGCCGTTCCCATGAGAATTCTGAGGCTTAAAATGGATTCGTCAATAGAGGATGCCTTTTAAGGAAAAAGTCATGACATCACATTCTCTCACTTTCTTATCTGTCTCACAGATGAGTAAGGCTAGCTAAAGCAACACTGTTTGGGTCAAACCCGATCCTGCTGAATAATAAAGCCTTTAGTCAGGTAAAAATCAAAATGATATCGAGTTGCCACTCTGTGCATCATATGCGAGAGAGCCCAATAGCCCTTCTTTAACCAATTTGGACATTCTATCTTGTCCAATATGTCCAAATCGAGCATGCCATTTAATAGACTCATATTCAATGTCAACAAAAGAAGAAAAAGCAACATGAGCAAAATATTTATGAAATTCAATTACATCTTCTAAATCCATCATAAATAAACTATTACATAAGTAACCATGACCATAAAGGGTATCATCAAGATAAATGGACACACCATTCTTACTAAGAAGAAAAGAAAAACCCAAGTCTAATGGTGTTGATACTGAAAGTAGATTACATCGAATAGTAGGTATATGAAGCACACCATGTAAGAGAAATTTGTGTCCACTGTACAAAGAAAGTTGGTAGGTTCCTACATTAAGGACCCTTTCCTCTGCTCCTTTCCCCATTATTATAAAATGTTTAACCACCAATAATCGATGGTAATCTACAAAACTCGCATGGCTGTAGGTTATATGTTTTATCGCTCCTATATCTACAATCCAATCATGCAGAGAATGAATAAAAAATGTATGAGTGCAAACAAAGGCACGTAAAAAAGAAGGTAAATAAGGACAAACCTCACAAGGCTCAGTGCACTCCTGAGCAAATTGTCCCTTCTTTCTACAGTTGAAGCACATAAGTTTGGACTTATCCTTCTTGTCACTGCATTTGCCTCTACGAAGTTTAGCGACTTGCCCTTCTTGAGGCCCTTGCTTCTTAGTTTTTCCCTTCTTGCACTTAAGGCCATCACCCTTGCGCCCATTTTATGCAACTAATGCAACAACACTGGGGTTTGCATTTTTGTGCTCCGCCTTAAGCTCCAAATGGTGAGAAATTTCTTCAAAGGTCTTAATGACCTCATTTGAGTAAAGACCAAATTCACTTGTCCCCACGAGGACTCAAGAAGTGACCTAATAGCAGTTAGAAACTACTGCTCATATGTGAGATCATAACCTATGCCTTCATTTCTTGAATCATGGAGGACATCACCCTAGGATGTTTGGTCATGCTATGCTTGGGGTCCATCATATATTGATTGAACCTAAGCGTTAAGGCATGAATTCTTGTGACTATTTTCCCTCCATATTTTATGCATAATTGTTCCCACAACTTCATAGTAGTTGGGTAGTTCTCAAACTCCCCAATAAGGTCATCGTGCATGTAAACTAACAACGTAAAGTGCACAACTCCGGAGGATGCAAAGCCCTTTTATCCTTGCCAAAAGGCTTTTTATTAGGTTTCTCAGTGAGACAAGGCTTACAAGTAGGAAGACTCACTTTGGCAAGAGGCCCAATTGCCCTTTTCTAGCCAATCTGGACAGTTGATCATGTCTAATATGTCCCAATCGAGCATGCCATTTCGAAGACTTAGATTCAATGTCAATAGAAGAAGAAGAAGCAATGTGAGCATAATATTTTCGAAATTCAAATATATTTTCTAAATCCATCATAAATAAACTATTACAAAAGTGCATATGACCATAATGGGTATCATCAAGATAAATCGATACACCATTCTTACTAACAAGAAAAGAAAAACCCAAGTCTAATAGCGTCGATACTGAAAGTAGATTACATCGAATAATGGGTACATGAAGCACACCATGTAAGAGTAATTTATGTCCACTGCACAAAGTAAGTTGGTAGGTTCCTACACCAAAGACCCTCTCTTCCGCTTCATTCCCCATCATTATAAAATGTTTACCTGTCAATAATCGATGGTAATTTACAAAGCTCGCATGCTTGCAGTTCATATTTTTTATCGCTCCTATATCTACAATCCAATCATAGAGAGAATGAATAAAAAATGCATCTGTGCAAACAAACGCCCATTTAAAAGAAGGTAAATAAGAACAAACCTCACTTTGCTTAGTACACTCCTGAGCAAAGTGTCCCCTCTTTCTACAATTGAAGCATATAAGTTTAGACTTATCCTTCTTGCCCTCACGTTTACCTCTATGATGTTTACTGACTTGCCCTTCTCGAGGTCTTTGCTTCTTAGTTTTTCCCTTCTTGCACTTAAGGCCATCACCCTTATGCCCATTTTATACAACTAATGTAACATCACTGCGGTTAACATTTTTGCACTCTACCTCGAGCTCCAAATGGTCGAAAATGTCATCAAACGTCTTAATGACCTTATTATGAGTAAGGATCAACTTCACTTGTCCCTATGAGGACTCGAGAATTGACCTAATAACATCTAAAACTTGCTGCTCATATGTGAGATCATAACCTATGCCTTCATTTCTTGAATAATGGAGGACATCACCCTAGGGTGTTCAGTCATGCTATGCTGCATAGGGTCTATCATGTATTGATTGAACCTAAGCATCAAGGAATGAAGCCTTGTGGCTATTGTCCTTCCATATTTGCATAATTGTTCTCATATCTCCATGGCAGTTGGGTAGTTCTCAAACTTCCCAATAAGGTCGTTGTGTATGCAAACTAATAATGTAAAGCACGCACTTCTATCCTTCTTTTCCAAAGGGCATAAGCCTCACAGTCACGATGATACTGGGCCGAATTCCCAGTCTCAAGTGGACTCATGTTAGTGGTTAGATGGTCGAGCAACTCATGCTCATTAAGCTGAACCTTCCTATGCCATATGTCATATTTTTTACCATCAAATTTCTCTCCTGTGGTTATCTCAATAATCGAACTCTTGGTTGTCATTTCACTATATCATTGCACAAGTTTAATTAAGGCATATTTCTATCTATGCTAATCTCAAATAGTGAGCTCAACTCCTACTTACATTATCAGTTCGAAAATTTTGCAAACTTGTTAGTAATCATTACTAATAACATAAACGATATTATACGTATAATTATATTAGCCTAATGATTAATTTTAATTTAATTATGGTAACACATCCATTAAATATAACATGCACCAATCATGCATGCATTAGGGAGTCTCACTCCAAGACTCCATTGATATTTTGGTGCCTCATGTCCAAAATAAATCTATATACTTGGAATTAGTGTGAAAATTCATCCCTTTACAAAGTCTCAATATTAATGATACAAATCATTAATAGTTACAATTCAGATCCTATTACATCATTCTAATAAAAAATATTAAATGAGAGATGTGACACTTTCTTCCTTGTATATAAGAAATTCTTTTGGGAAACATACATCACACAACAGAGGCACTAATTCAAAGTATCAATGCATCTTCATTCCTTAAATTAAAAAGGATACTGAATGAAGATGGACCCACATACCACCTAGGTATAAGGCCTTTGGCTCTAGGGTATTTAATTTATGCCCATTGGAATTAATTAACAATTAGTCACATAGGCAAATAATTAACCAATTTATTACTAACATAAATAATAGTCATTTAACACATAAATGAAATAAATAATAAAATGCAACTCATAACATATATGAAATGCAACATTAATTCATGAATATAATACACAATTATCAAGTGTGTATAGCCCCATCACTTATGTAATTAAGTAAAATTTCAAATTAGGCTAACAAATAACTCAAATTTTGAAAAATTTTAATAAATCACAGAGGGATAAAATGGTAATTTTGGCCCATAAATAAGAAGATCACGACAAAAGGAGTCTTTGGCCAAAATTCGGGTTGAAATGGCCCTACGTGCCCCATGGCTATAGCTGCATCACATGTCCACTCTCAGATGTGGCGTGTGGTCACCACATGCCACCTTAAGCAGCCATTCAGGCCCTGCTCGATATGGTTCTGGACTCTCCAGTACATATGGAAGATGTTGTGGGGTCAAACCGTGATTTGTGCTGTCGGTGAAGTGCACCTTCCGCTGAGGGCATGTGGAACCACGGATGAACACATTCATACCAAACCCAAAATTTTCAGAAATTCCAGTCTTTCTTGACCACGATCCCCACTTTGGGCTATCGTTTCTTACTCATTTTAACTCCAATTTTAGCATATAATATACCGTTGGAAAGATAATGTGACAAGGAACATATCCATATTATATCTCTTGCAGAACAGTACTATAATAGGTTGAAAATGAGCCTCAACTTTCAAAAAACACATGTATTAACTGAAAATTTATCATGCAGTATCTCACTCAATTCAAATCCATTTTTTAGTAAATTTTAGGCACAAGTTTTTGACATTACAAGAAAGATATCCATGCCAAAATTTCAAGCTAAAATGAAGCACACAAAAATTTACTATTGATGGCCATGTTACACATGCATGAACTAATTTCAACATATATGACATATTATTCTCATTTGTCACAATTTCAAGGACGAAAACAAACTATGCATGCTTTGATACCAATGAAGGAGGGTATGGTGAGACCTTACCTTTCAAATATGACAAGTTCTTTATACCTTGTTCTCGCTTTACACATCCACGTTGTGATCCAATGGCTCCAATGTAGCTTAAATTTGCTCTTTTTTAAGTTGTGAGCAGCTATTAGAGTTTCTCACACTAATTCACTGTAACATTCCAATACCTACGTTAAGGCTAGAATAGTAATTTATGGGAAAGTATTGAGAAATTAGAAAAATACACGTCATGCATAAGTTAATTGTGACATACACATTTATTTTGCACATTCATATTGTACATGCACTCATTGGCATTTACCTCGAAATTTTGAGGTAGTTTACAGACAGCTTAGGGTACAAAACTGAATTTCAGTATGGCCTTTTATCCTCAGACAGATGGTCAGAGTGAGAGAACAATCAAGACTGTCGAGGATATGCTCAGAGCTTGTGTTTTGGAGTTTCAGGGAGCATGGGATAAATATATAGCTTTGATTGAATTTGCTTACAATAATCAGTATCACAGTAGTATCGGTATGGCTCCATATGAGGCTTTATACGGCAGGAAGTGTCGTTCACCATTATACTAGGCTAAAGAGGGTCTAAGAATTGTCGAAGGTCCAGAGTTGATTCAGGATATCGTTGATAAGGTAAAATTGATTCGTAGCAGAATTAAAGTAGCATAAGATAGACAAAAAAGCTATATAGATCAACGCAGACGAGATATGGAGTATCATATTGGTGATAGAGTAGTTATGAGAGCATCACCATAGCGAAGTGTACTGAGATTTGACAAGAAGGGTAAGTTAAGTCCGAGGTATATTGGTCCATATGAGATAATTGAAAGAATCGGACCATTAGCTTATAAGTTGGCCTTACCTTCAGAAATGACTCAGATACATAATGTATTTCATGTAAGTATGCTTAGGCGATATTCGTCAGATCCAACTCATGTGATACTGACTCAGGAGATTGAAATCTCTAGTAATCTGAGTTATGTTGAAGAACCTGTAAAGATAATTGGCTATCAGAATAAACAACTGAGGAATCGAGTGATTCCAATAGTGAAAGTCCTTTGGAAGAATCATTCGAGTGAGGAAGCCACATGGGAAATGGAGGAACACATGAGGACTCAGTACCCCTACCTATTTGATCATTCAGGTAAGAATTTCGAGGACGAAATTTTTGTTAAGAGGGGAGAGTTGTAACATCCCGATACCTATGTTAAGGCTCGAATAGTAATTTATGAGAAAGTATTGAGAAATTAGGAAAATACACGTCATGCATAAGTTAATTGTGACATACACATTTATTTTGCACATTCATATTGTACATGCATTCATTGGCAATTTCAGGTAAATTTGATTTATAAGTGAAAATTGTGGATTAAATTGGAGTGTATTAATTATAATTTGGCAATTTTGGTATATTTTGGATATTTTGAAATTTTTGGTGAATTATTTTTGAGATGAAAATTTATTTGAAGAGAAATATTATTATTTGGAAATTTTTGGTGAATTTTAGAAAAATATTGATTTATGGGCCAATTATGGTGTGACACGTGGCAATCTATAAATGTGACAAATGGCTAGTAAGTATGGTGACACGTGGACTGATAATGGGTGACAAATGTATTGCATGCAAAGAGTATACGTAGCAAATATTTTGTTTGGATGGACAAGTCTTCAACTGTCACTTAACTTTCTTTCCCTTCTTTTGTTGTTTCCTTCACTGAAGAAATATTGGGGTTCAAAATAGCTTGTTTATCCTCTATTCTATACATGTGTTTCACCCTCATTACTGGAACTAATTGTCGAATCAAGTAAGTTACGCATTCTTTTTCATGGTTACATTATAGATAAATGACAAAGAAATGATGTTTTCATGCTCGAGGATGGGCGCATGCATGAACATTTTTGGGCTGTATATTGTTGTAAAAAAAATATATGCAGAAAAGTTGATGAACACATGCTCTATTTTCATAGTATATGCGTAAATGTTTGGGTATTGTTAAAGATGACTTTAAATAAGGTTAGAGTTAAAGAGGATAGAGAGCACAATGAGGTGTTATGTTTTAAGGAGTAAAATGATTAAAAAAAACGTGGGCTGATGTAAAAAGAAAAAGATGAGAAAGGTGCAGAAAGTTATATAAATACAGTAGAGGGAGAAAGTGAAAGTGAGATTTCTAATCTTTTATGATTAAGTATAAACCTTGCATTTTTTGATTTGTTGTGAGTTATTGAGCCGAAGGAAGAGCAGGAAGTTGGTTTATGTAATGAATGTAGTAGATATGAAGTGTAAAAATGAAAACAAAAA
>JANZXR010000002.1:16609098-16620133 GCA_027575705.1 Erythroxylum echinodendron | reverse complement strand
TTAACGATTTCAATTTTTATTTGATAGGGATATAAATAGAAACACAAGTCAAAATTACATTACATTCCATGAAATACCGATGCATATCAAACACTATAATAAGAATTCACCCAACTTTCTTATTAGAATTCTTATAGGTATCCAAACATGTAAATATCTTTACTTTTTATAGATTTATTTTCCTAAGAATCAGATTCTAAATTCATTTTACTTTCTCGCTAACCAAACGGGACCTAAGAGATAAAAATATGAGGAAAAACTCAATGTTTGAGAGTGTGAAATGTGTGTGAGAGAGAAGTAACGAAATTCATGCTCTCTTTAGCAACTTATGTTGATAAAAAGAGAGTTAGATATTACTATAAGTAACCAATTACTTGTTAGCTTTGATAAAAAGAGAGTTAGATATTACTATAAGTAATCAATTACTTGTTCGCTTTGCTTTTCTTGTAAAACCAAGCTTACTTGTCTACTTTGGATTACTTGTGCCAATATGGACACTATTTTGCTACAATAATAAATTAAAATGTGTGAAATAAAAATATATTGAAATAAAAGTTTGATATAAATTGGCCTAAAATTATTTTTAAGAATATGTTAGCTTTCATGATATTTTTATAAAGTTGAATATAATTCAAGTCTGATTGCCATATCTGCATAAGTTTGAGAATGTTGGTATGGGCTTCAAAGCAAATTTGGGTGGCTACATCTTACATGCCCCACATTGACTACATAGGAATAGGGTAGTAGAACCATAAGCCCATTTGACAACATGCATGCCCTAGGCCTAATGCCTAGAACTGAAACTTAATAGGAAACCCAATCGTAGCTGAGGCGTTGGGACTTTCCGTTTCTTCTTCTCCGGAGGATCCATTTTATGTGGTCCATCAAAACCTGCGTGTTTTAACTGCCCAGGTGGTGCACTCGTTTTATAAACTTCATTTTCCAGTGAAACATTTTGTCGAACACTTATATGTCGTAAAACATAGTTATATTTTACGGTGTCCAATGGAAGAAGGTTTAACAATGTTTCAATACTTGAACGCTTGTGTGTATATGAATTCGTCACGTTAGGTCGTTGGGATTTGTCGATTTTTCTTTCTCAAGTTGATTGGAGTATGGCAGTTTCAATCTCAAGAAGGATTTTACGTTCTTTTGGGTCTTTTTGTGCGTTGGGTCAACGTGATTCTCACGGTATTGGTATTCGTTCTTCTCAAACTTGTAATGGTAAGCAGAGCATTATCTAGTCAGCTGTTTCCTGTTTTCTTTTCTTTTTCTCGTTGAATTTTGTTTAATAGATGCCGGCATATCTTCGATCTTCCATTGATTTAACTTTTTTTTTCTTAATTGGAACAGTTTTATACAGCCAACTTTCTGTGGATTGCTTGAGTTATGGAGAATGGTCTACCTTCACCAAAGTACTGCCCTGCTATTTTAATTATTTATCGCTTTGTTCATATTATAGAAGCTGCTGAGGCGAAACGGCATCTAGGATTTGTGGTCTTCCAAAGCAGATGCATGTTGCATTTCAGTTGGCAATTGAGCCTTGTTATATTGTTGTTCCTAATGTAGGTCAGGCTTTCTTCTCTTTCCTGTCGGGGGCTTTCAACATCTATCTTAACTCCTGAATCAAGTGATGGCGTATTTCCATTGGACTTACTGTCCACTAAGACTGCTGAAAAACCGGAGCGCAAAATAGGTAAGAAGGGAGCTGTCAATTTCCCGTAAGGGATAGTATAAGTGGTGATGCATAAGAGGAATTCGCTGAAAACAACAAAAATGAGTTTATATCTCATTTCCTCAAGTAGAATGCATGGTAGGATTTTGTTGCTCAAATAAACTCACATATTTCATTATTCTAGAAAACAGTTTTTTCCATCTTTGTCGTCTGAAGTTCAAATTGCTCAGCTTATATGTGTCATACGGTTGAATATGATGTATAAGTCTTTGAATGTCATCAATTTTTGCAACATTTGCTAAGCTAATAATTCTTTCATCCAACATTTTAGTGTTATTGGGCTTTATGTCTTGCTTCTTTTTAAATAAATACACGTTGTTGCAGAACTCTCTCGATTTCTTGACGAGCTTAATTTGGGTATAATGATAAATGAATGAACTGTCATCAAATTGTTGCATATATGCAAACATTTATTGTGCTATAATTTATTGCAGGACTTTATCAGGACCTGGTAATTCCAGTGACTAGTTTTAATAATGAGGACAAAGGATTAATGGTTTTGGCTGGTGATGTTTTTGATGTACCTATAAGGAAAGATATTATTCATCGTGTTGTGCGATGGCAACTTGCAAAACGACAACAGGTAATACTCAACAATTGAATGTTTTAACGCTAGAAAGCATACACTCAAGCCAAATGTGCAAACAGCTTATGTTTATCCTAGGATAATTTCAGGTATTCTTTGCACCATTAGAGGTTCACTATTTCTATTTTCAGTCTAAGTTGGGGAACCATGTGTTCCTTTTTTTGATTAATTTCCATGCAATGATTTTGGCAACTAAAGCATTCATCTACAGGCATAGAAAAGTAAAAATCGATGGGAGGGTAATGAAGGGATGTATCTTAAAATTTAAGCTGTTGTTGTAAGAGCAAATAACTCATTCACATCTTACATATTATCAAGTTCGATCCATATAAATTGTATCAACCTTCAGGTTGCAAACCATGTTTCTCTTTATTTCTTTGTTCATCCTTAATATCACTGGGAAACCATGTGCTCCTTTTGTATTTAACTGATGTGCATGATTTTTTCAGCTAAAGTGTTCATTGACATGGACTAAGAGCTTCTAGTGGATCATTATCATGTTTCACATATTTTATTACATCTCATGAAAAACGTATCAACTTTCAGTTTGCAAAGTGTTTGCAACATAAGGTGTTGAAAATGCTATCATGTGACCTGTTACATTAGTAAAACACAGGGGATTAAGTTGTTTGCAGGGAACACATTCAACAAAAACTATCAGTGAAGTTAGTGGGACTGGGAAAAAGCCATATAAACAAAAGGGGACTGGTCGAGCAAGACATGGAACATTACGTGGGCCCCAGGTATATTTATCTTGTAAATTACGTGATTATTGATTTGATTATTTGAATAGGTGGAGCCTAATGACTTTCTGATGAATAACAGTTTAGGGGTGGTGCCATCATGCATGGTCCTAAGCCGCGAAGTCATGCTATTAAATTAAACAAGAAAGTTAGGCGTTTGGGATTAAAAATTGCCCTGACAGCTCGTGCAGCAGAAGGAAAGGCATGCCTCTTTCTTTCTCACAATTATCGAATTTACATTATCGTTTTGTGAGCAGCTTGAAGTCTTATTCTTGGTGTCTATGCTTAGTCTTCCTTCAGAGTCACTACATTTAGGTGTTGAATTTGTAATATATTCATGGTCGAGGACATAGTTGTCAGCTGTGATCCTGTTCTTTGCTTATCTGCTGATGAGTGATGTTAGATCTTGGCAATGAAGGCTTAGACTGATAGTGCTGCAGTTCTGAGAATCTTTCCGCATATTCACTTATTTTATGCTTTTTTGTTCTATGTACGGAGCAATAATCTAGAGAAACGATGCTCAAATGTACAGCTTCTTGTATTTGAGGATTTGGAGGTCCTAACACATAAAACCAAGAACATTGTGAACTATGTCAAGCAAATGGAGAACACCAAGAAACTGCTGTTGGTGGATGGTGGCCCCATTGATGAAAAGTTGAAGTTGGCAACACATAATCTACATTATGTTAATGTGCTACCCTCTATTGTAAGTTCTGATTCTTGCCACATATTGTTGGAACAAATTTGGCAAATATCAAGCTTACATTCTTGAATATCAAGCTCCACTTAACTGTTATCATGGTGAAATTCTTGACTTCCTGGAAAAAGTTTCCTTTGTACATATGTAAATTTGTCACAATATCAAGATCCAAATCGTGCATGGATGTTGCAGATAATTCTGGGATAATTGACTAGTAGGATTTCAAAGCCTCATTTAAACTTCATGTTAGCAAGTACATAATATCATCCTACTTTCTGCACAAGATAATAAAAGATCCCAAAATTGTTCAAACTCGCTTTACTTATCTATAATTCCTTCTCAATCATTTATAGTAGTAAATTAGCTACATTTCAGTTTGAAGCAGCTCTGAAGATTTATTATTGCCACTGTGAATATACCTATCCTGGTGTTCCTTGCTTACAAGGTCAATTAAGAGTTGTAAATCATCTCACTAATTTACTTGGCTATATTTTCAGGGTTTGAATGTTTATAGCATCTTGCTGCACGACACATTGGTGATGTCACGTGATGCTGTAAACAGGATTGTCGAGCGAATGCATACACCAATTAACCGCTGAACCTCCAACAACACTTGTGCCAGTTGGCTTCAGTTAAAATGGTAGAAGTTCATAGACCAGAGGTCTAATTAATCCCTGAACTAGCTTTCTCTGTCAACTAGGGTTGAGTATCGTTGAGAACTGAAGAAATGCCATTTGCATGGATTTTGAGAATTTGTGCCATTCATCTTATAACTGAATTATAGATCTCATTTGTTTCAGTGGAGGTAAAATTTTATGATTGATATGAATTCATTCGTCCATGGGATGAAAAGCTCTAGTTTGTTATTGGCTGGGATTTCAGAAATTATCTGGTTGTTATCGGAAAAGCCATTTTTGTGTCTTGCTTGGTTGGACACAACCTCATTCTCTATTTAGATGCCTAATTGCAATTAATAAAAGGATTTCGAGTCAACTATTCTTCTTTTTATTAGTTACTTTTATATAATAAATCAATAAATAAATAACTAAAATTGACAAAGAGCTTAAAAGAAAATGGACAAGTGCTCACCTAAAAACAGTTACCCATCCGAAGGGCGGACGGTACGTGTAAATCCTCAATTAGCCAAATCCACTGACCAACAGCGGTATAATTTGTTGCAATAAACCAGAAGCTTACAAACATTAATGCCCATTTTCTTCAAGACTAAAGGGAAAAAGCTACTGTGACGGAGTTCAAGTATCACTCGGTTCCTTCTCTTCCATGGCCAGAATCTAGGGTTTGTGAGAATCCCATTCCCAGCTTCTTCCTCTTTCGTTTTTTGCGCGTTTAAATTTTTACTGGATATCCTTCATTCACTCTCAATATGGCCAAAACTCGACCTGGCATCCCTGCCAAGCCCAAAATTGGCAAGAGAGAGCTCGACTCCTATACTATTCGTGGCACCAACAAAATCGTCAAAGGTTGCGTATTTTCTTATCTTTTCAACTACGTTGGAATGTTCATGTGTATTATTCAAATTCTTGACTTTTTGTCTCTGCTCTTTCCTTTTCTTTTACCATGCTAGTGGGTGATTGTGTGTTGATGAGACCGTCGGACACCGGAAAGCCTCCGTACGTAGCTAGAATCGAGGGGATCGACGCTGACAGTAGGAACAATGTTAAGGTGAGGGTTAGGTGGTACTATCGACCAGAAGAGTCTCTTGGAGGGCGCCGGCAGTTTCATGGAGCAAAAGAGCTGTTCTTGTCTGACCACTATGATGTCCAAAGCGCTCTTACTATTGAAGGGAAGTGTATGGTCCACACTTTTAAGAATTACACTAAGCTAGAGAATGTGGGTGCGGAGGACTATTATTGTCGCTTTGAGTATAAGGCTGCCACTGGAGGTTTCACCCCTGACCGTGTTGCTGTGTGAGTTTTACAGCTGGGTATTCGTTTGTGTACTCAAATGTGGCTGCTTGGTGCGGTTATTGTTGTTGGAGCTTTGATTGATTTCTGAAGTTCTCAGTTTTTTCGTTTCTTTCTGCAAGGTATTGCACTTGTGAGATGCCATATAACCCGGATGACCTTATGGTGCAATGTGAAGGTTGCAAAGACTGGTAAATCTTCCTTTTTTTAATGGATTTTAATGCTGATTTCTTAGTCTCTGTAATTAAGGGGCCTGTTTTTAGGAGTAAATGAACTAGGTTTTTAAGCGGGTTTTGTTCACTTGTTACTTATTTGACCATATTTTGCAAATGGCATGAAAGTATTGAAATTTTAAGCAAGTGCATTGAGGAAGTATGAGAATCTAAATGTTCAGAACATCTTGTCTACAAAGCATGAGTATGCAAAAAAGCATATTGATATGTTAAAAGGATTTGTCTTTAAAGTATGAACTACCTTTTTTTCACCCCCTTGAGAACTTTTTTAGTTTTTGGACCACTAACAGTCTAAGAATCAACAAATTGTTGTTAGACGATTTCAGGGAAAATTGAAGTACAAGGTCCAGGAAAATACAATTCTTTATATGGAGTACAAGCATTCTAGCATTTAAGGATTTCGTTTCTTGGCTTGACAGATTTCTTCAGCTGCAGCACAGTTTTCTCCAGTAATTAGATAATCTTATTACATCATATATATGCCTTATTCCTCCTAGGTTGATCCAAATTTTGTATATCTGTCAGAGATGTGATAATCTTCTCTAATGTGGAAGTTTTGTTACCTGTTCTGTGGTGATTTTTTTTTTTCGATTTGTACAATCACTTAGTGGTACCTTCACATGGTCATTTAGGTATCATCCTGCCTGTGTGGGCATGACCATTGAGGAAGCAAAGAAACTAGATCACTTTGTGTGTTCTGAATGTGCATCTGATGATGATGTCAAAAGATCACATAATGGGTTTTCTGCATCACCAGCAGCTGATAGCAAGGTGAGGATCATTGTTGCTCAGTCTTAGATCAGTTCTAAATGTTTAATGGCTTCAATTACCATTCATAAGCTGTCATCTGAATTGGAAAGATCTTTGGATGCATATTTTAGAAATTGAAATAAAAATTGTAGCGCAATGGAAGTTTTTCAAAAAGAACTTAAAAATGGAAGGTTGGGTGTTTTGGTAATCTAAATTGCTGCCAGAGTTCCTCCAAACTTTCAGTTTTATATCTAATCTTTTTATATGGAATTATGTTTTTTTGATATGGAATTATATTTTCCCAGATTTTTGGTCAACCAGGAATGTTTGTTTTGAAGATTTAAGTTATAATATTTTTGCTGCTAATGTGTTGCTTCAATTTCTGTATTGAATTGAATACCAGATTGAGATGAGTTGGTGTTCCAAGAGCTGTTCTCATCTTTGATTATAATCTCAATGGAGAAGTTGACTCCGTAGGGTCTTAAATTGCGGACTACAACTGCAATTGCAACTCTAATATTGTGGTTGCATCCCTCTCTGTTACTTCAATTTACAGTTGTAGTTGTCCGCAACGATTATGATTTGCAACTGCATTGTAACCCACACAATTCACAATTTAAAACCTTGATTTAATGTATAGTGAGTTATTTTTTTGGGAAGTATGAGGTTTTGATCCTTTGGTTCCAAATTTTGCTTTTCACGTTTGTTCCCATCCCTTTCCTTTTCTTCTTTTTGTTTTTCTTTGCTACTCTTTTTCTCCTCTTTGCCTAATTGGTGAGTGAAACAAAATAGTAGAAATTTTATAAAAAATGACATTGTAGTAATTGCCCATGCTTGTACACAATAAATTTCAGTCTTGCTCTGTTCAGAGTTTCTGAGTATAATTGTTTGATACAAATTTCTTTAGACTAACTGATTAATTGTAAAATAAATTTTTTGCTTGGGACTTTCTTTGTAGAAGTTCTCCTTTTAACAATTGCTATTGATTTGGGTAAATAATACCTCCATATTCTCAAGGATAAAATATTTCCAAGTAGTAGGCAAGGCCCTTCGACTTCTTTACTAGAGAGTTTGTTGAATATATATTGTGGTAGTTTTCTGTTTCTTTCAGGAGTTGAATCTCTTATTCAACTCCTGCTTCTATATTCTCTGGTTTCCTAGTATTGCTGAACAACCTCTATTGAACTTAGCAGGTTGAAACAAAGCGCCGGAAGAGATGATTGCAATATAAGAGGCTAAACAAGGAGGCATTGCTCGCCTATCCATATTTACAATGTAGAATGTCTTGGTGTGAGATGTATAGTGCAGAAAATCATCTTTGGTTTGCTCGAACTGTAAGCATCAAGTTAATCTTATGTGTTTATTTGTGAAATATGTAGCTGTACGTTTCTAGTGTAGGGCATTCTGTTAATCAACCTGTCTAAAAGAGAATTTTGAATGCAACTTTCTGATGTTAAATCTGATGCATGGAGACATGTTGGATTTTCTGGCATTCAGTTTCAGAAACCTATTCTAATTCGTCAGAATCATATAGTGCAATCAAATCTACTTATGGTCATCGTCCCTTGAGGCATGTATAATGCCAACTTCTGAGCTCCATTAGCTGAAAGAATAAATCATTGGAGAGATCAGAAGCACAAGTGGTGCGGGTTTGATCTTTCATGTAGGTCCTTTTTACTTTTCACCCCTTTTTTGTGTGCTGGCATTATGCCATTAGTATACAACCCTAATTTGGTGATATCAAAAGAAAGACATTCTTTGGTAAGGAGCTGAAAACTTGTCAGCCCGACATAACATGCGCTAATGCTAATTATTAAGGCAGTTCTGCAGGCAAATTGGTACAGGTCAAGGTACATTTCTAGGTTCAAAAGATATGACATGATAATGGGTGTACCCTGAGATATATTCTAATGGATTGCAATCACTAAAATTCTTTAGAGATCCTAAATATTTCAAATCAAAATATCAAGTCAAGTTGATATAACCTGGAGGCGACGAAAATTGTTAAAGCCATATCGGCTAGTACCGATGATCCTGTCCTATAATTGACGATGGTTGTCCCAATACTATCGATATTGTAATCAATTTGGCATCTAATTTAGTTATTGTATAATATGGATTATTCTCAAACACTATTTTGAATAATTTTGTAAATTATAAAATAATCTTTTTCACATATTTCCCATATAAAGGGTAATCATAAATAATATAAGAAAATGATCGTTTAATTCTTATATAGATATAAAATTTAAAAATGTAAAATATTTAAAATGTAATGATTGATTACATTAGAATATCATATGATAAGAATAATATAAATACATAAGCATAACAATAAAGATTTGTGTTGTAGAAAATAGCAAATTATAAGTGAAACTTGGAGCAAAAATATTTATAAGTAGAAGTTTTATATTTATACTTATATAAGTTAACATGTACATCAAATGCAATTGAAGTTATAGAGGAAAAACAAAAAAAAATTGAAACTTCATTCAATGACATCCACTCAAATTGCATTTGCTCCAATTTTTATTTGATAAAAAGTCCTCATCATTGAGAGGAGTCTAATTATCATCATCATTCAAATTCATTGCACCAAATTATATGTCAATAATTTCTCATCCAAGATTATCTTTCAGTCACTCTCATTTATAAAACTTAGTTTTAAAAAATCTAATATGCTAAAAGATGAATATGGTCAAGTTAGATTAGATTTATAAAGTAGTTGTTTTATTAAAAGTTCAAGTAAACATATAAAATTAAATCATTAAGAAATTATATTCAAATTTGTAATGATAATATCACATCTTTCTCAAAACTTCAAATTGTATCCAACTAATATCAAACCATTAAATCTTTTGTGTTCCAATCAATTTCTGTTTTTTTGTAATGAATAAATTCAAATATGCATTAATTTCTTTCACATCTAGTTGCATTTATACGTTGACTAGGAATTTGAATTGCAAGCATTTTTAATTTTTGAAACACTATTTCTAAATTGGTCTCTTTAAGGAAGTGTAAGACAGTATAAATAATCTTATTAAAAATAAAGAAATGATTAATTTTAAACAAATGACAAAAGTTAAAAAATATATACCTTGGTTAAATTTGTCTCTTTATTACAATAGATATCCCAAAATCAAGACACTTGTCTTTGTATATCTCCATTTGTAAGCTAAGGAAATCTTTTATCATCTTATATAAACAATTTTTGTGATAATTAATTCTAATTACAAACATTTGCAATTTTGGAATATCACTTCTAAATTGGTCCTGCCAAGCAACTGTACGACAATAAAAGTAATCTTATAAACAAAATAAAGTCATGATTAATTTTAAATAAATAACAAAAGTTAAAAAATACACTTATACGAAATTTATCTCTTTGACATATTGCAATGGATTTCCCAAAATGACAGCATGTTTCTTTATATAACTTTATTTGTAAGCTAAGGAAATGTTGTATCATCTCATATGAAACAATTGTTGTGATAGTTAAATACCATTCTTGTCTTCCGTTGATGATAGCAAGAAAAGATATATACAAGAAAGACTTATTTTTTCTTTCGATTGGTCTTGATTACTTTTGCTAGTTTTATGACATCAAAACAGTAACTCATTTTTGCCTTCTCATTACCATTATCCATATAGAGTACTCTCACCAAAGTCTCACAAACTTGAATAACAAATTGATATTGCAACCAAAATTTATGTTCTTCGTTGAGCCCCTTCTTATTGGCAGTAGTGATGGATGAGCTCACGAAGAATATTTAAGGGAATGTATCTTGGTGTATATTGTTTACTGATGACATTATTTTAGTAGATGAGACAAAGGAGGGTGTCAATGTTAAGCTAGAACTTTGGAAGGATATGCTAGAGATAAAAGGCTTTAAATTGAGTAGGATTAAGACAAAGTAGTTATAATGTAACTTTTCGAGCCATAAGGTGGGATCAGAGGTGGAGATAAAGATTGTAACACCCAATTCCCGCTGGACCCGAACCCGATACCGATGGTGATATTCGAATCCGTGCCCCTCAAGGGTGGCGTGTCACATCACTTAACATTTAAAAACTCGGTATAATTTTTTTTGAATACACTTCTCACCAAGCATTTGATTGGGCCCACTTTTTTTTTGAAACATTTCGTCTACTTAAACTGAAAACGAAACATATTTCATTTCAGCGATGAAACATAAAGTACAGAAAGGTGATAACTCAAATTGGCCCATTTTATTTAAAACCATTTATTACAACACAATGAAATTAACAGAAGCTCTTATTAGCCACTTGGGCCCATTTCAAAAATAAACATACAATCACTCCTATTCATTTACAATTTTTCCAAAATTATTACAACTGAAAT
>JANZXR010000002.1:16565217-16608680 GCA_027575705.1 Erythroxylum echinodendron | reverse complement strand
CTCCCTAATCTTAGGATATGTGTCGGAATGACCTACGGGCGTTCCGGTGCGTACCCTAGGGTAATGGGGTGTTACACATGATGTTACTCTCTCTCTCTCTCTCTCTGTGGCTATCTAAGATTTAGTTTTATTGCTTCTTAGAAACTTTATTAAAGAAGAGAAAAAAGGCAAAATGAGAAACAAACAAAATACAATTTTATCATAAATTTATTTTGAATAAAATTTAAAAAGATTTATTCATCTTCATAATGAATTAGGTATGTTTTTCTACTTAGTAAAATTTATTAAATTCTAAATTTTATGGAATTATAGATTTAAAAGTTTACATGATAAAATATTACATATTTAAAGATTACGTAGCTTCTATATATCCTTGTTTGGATTTTGGTCCTAGCTTTGTCAGTCCATTTCGATGGAGCCATTGATCCTTATATTAGATATGTATACAATCAAGATTATTCCTTAAAAAATCCTGGAAAAGTATGTACCGTTGCATCTACTTTTTCATGCTTCACTAAAAATCACAATGAGAGAAGATGAACATTGTTTTGCTATTTAAGAAATTGGGGAACATAGTATTGGATAAGGCTTTGATGAGAGCTATTAGAATTCGTAAGGCTTTTATATATTATATGATTTGATATACAATGAAAGTTAAAATTTTAGCTTTGAAGATGTGAGCTTTTAAGCATAAAAACTTATATTTCTCCTTCATACTAATCTCATCTAACTTCGATGGTTTGTTGCTTTGCTGCTATAAAGAAGCCAATCAAGGAGATCCTTCAAGTCCTTCTCTATCGTTTGTATATAGTACAATGATACACTCATATTTTCATATATATTTATGACTTAATTAAAATTCATTTATGTTCATTTTATGTTTATCTATAGCTTGATTATCGTGTCTTAACATTATTCGGTTTTCATTGACATAAAATGCATAAATGAAACAAATAGACTCAAATTGCACTATTTTTAGGTTTCTAGCAGACTTGACCTTTAGTCATTGTGAGATTTTCATCTCAAGATTGGTTTGGTCAAAAATTTTGAAATGTCATACTTAAATTCTTGACTCATTGAAGGATTTTTTGGGACAAATTACAAATTTTTCTGAGATGGAACTCAAAAGAAAAAAATTCCCAAAGTTTGCATCGGATTCTAAATCGCTAGAATGACCTTTTAAAAATGTTTTAACTATAACTTTTGACTCAGAAGGTGGAATTTAGTGATTTAAGTCTCAGATTGAAGTCAACTCAAAGAGAAATCTATTGATAAAATTTGAGCTCCTGAATCATCACCGTTTGATTTTTATACACAGTCAAATTTGACCTTGGTGTACTATCAAACATGCAATTCAAAGCTAACAAAACTTTAATCGAATTTCAAAGCACTCGGATGACATGGCACGACTCCATTGGTTACTTAAAGATGACTCAACATCCAACTCATCAAGAAGAATCACTTTGGATGGTTGGTTAGGCAGAGGCTGAAGAGAGTTGCGACATCTTTCAATTGACGTGAAGACTAGGAATTTCATTCCTAGTTTGCCGCTAATAATAGGTCAGCCACCTAATCATGGGAGGGGGATATAAAATTCTACTTTTTTCGTGTAGGAGCGTCTCTTCCATGTTGTTCTCTAAAAACTCCCAATTGAAATCCTATTTCTAATCTTTCTTTTTACACGCAGTTTTCTAAGACCATTCGGTGCTAAAATTGTTTTACAAGGTATGTGTGGCTAATTGTTTAATTCAATTGTAAAGGGTAATACCCTCCGAACCTATATTAATTCATGAGAATTTAATCTGAATTGATTCTTGTGTTTGTGTGTTGCAAACGTGGGTTTGAATTCTGGCCCTTTAATGGCTAAATTGAACTTATAAATCTTAAAATCCATAATTAAGGTTTATAAGGGATTTTTGGACTCTATTCAATTAATTGATGGTAGTTGTTGCTAGATTAATTGATTTATAGTTGGGATGTTGATAGTAGTCGTCAAACCTATCCTAAGATAATTTGAACTTTGTCTTAAACTAATGATAGTAGTTGTCGAGGTTTTCAAGGCAAGATCATTAAACTAACTATCGTAATGCTCACACGTGACATAGGTGGATTAGTAGTTATGAACCCTATGATTGTTTGTCAAGATTTGTTTACTTAGTATTTAAGAAGCATAAAATTAGTAAGTTGGTGATCCTTGATTCTGCGCACACAGTACGCAAATAATTCGTAGAGTCCGATGAATGAATTAATTGGTTTCTTTAGCGAAATCCTTTGCAATTGAAGTTTCCATAATTCTGTTTTTTATCCTCCTCTTTCAAATCAATTTTTTCCCGAATTGTGATTTAGTATTCGTTTAAATTTGTGTTCTTTAATGTTAGAAATGCCTAACTCACCCCCAAAAGCTAGCTCAAGAGGGGGAGGACTGCACACTATTATAAATTGTTGAATATTTTTATAGTTGTCCGATGTGGGATTCCTGACACACCCCCCTCAGTCCAGAGCAGGACTGGACATCTGATGAACATATTGGGCAAAGGGATATAACCGAGCACCGCCCCAAACAATCGAGACAACATAACTCTGATACCATGTTAGAAATGCCTAACTCACCCCCAAAAGCTAGCTCAAGAGGGGGAGTATTGCACACTATTATAAATTGTTGAATATTTTTATAGTTGTCCGATGTGGGATTCCTGACATTTAAATTCTAAATTTTCGAGATCAAACCCCCCAATTTACTTACTTTTTGTGCATTGGTTTGAGTTTAATTTAATTGATTTCTTTGAGTATTGCTTGCGTGCATTAGTTGTCATTCGATACTTAATCATTTAGGTTAGATTGCATTTTAGATATTAAATTTTCTTTCGTTTATGTTTTTGTGTTGGTTTTCGTGAAAGAAATTTCGTTGATAAGTTTGACAATAATTAACATTCCATTATTAGATCTTCAAAGGAATGATCCCTACTCCTATATACTACTTGTTATTTGTGTAGGGTTAATTTGCAAGGGTAACAACACCTTGTCATACAACAATAACCTTTATGCTCAAATCATGCATCGATGATGAGAACTATTATAACATAAGTGCAAGAAGTAAGGCGGAAGGAGAAAGACGATATGTAGGTGGGATACCACAATGTTTGTGCAAAGGAAGTGATAAAAAAGTCAACTTCATTGTGTTTAGTAATGATGTTAACTTATGAAAAGTGTAATAATGATATCAGTTAAAGTGTAACAGTCAGTGAGTTAGTAAAAAGATTTGTAACAGTTGTAAACTACCAACAATTACCAATAGTTATTTCATTTTTACTCTCATTTTCTCTCCTCTTTTCCCTTTTTTCTATAAAATACCAAATTACTTGACATTTAGGATTTTGCCATTATAGCTACAATATTTGGTATCAGAGCTCATCGATACTTGAATCAATAGCAAAAGGCACACTTTCTCACAATTTGAGAAGAATTGAGAAAAACATGAAAATCAAATGTAAGAACTGTAAATGAACTATGAACCTGGGATGCAGGAATTGAAGGAATGGATTACACAGATCCTTTAGCAAACTCATCATAGATAGCAAACTAATAAGGAGTGTCATAGAAGGGCCCCTGAGTTTGGAGGAGGAGGATCACATAATAATTATCAATATCATATAGCAACACGATCCTCCAAGACAGAGTTTCTAGTGTTAAAAAGGGAAAGGTTGAGGAACTAGATATATAAATATGATCAATACTTTCATTTAAATAGAACTTAATCAAAGCTTAAGGTAGGGATAGCTATAATGTATTTAGAAGAAGAAACATTAGCTTGACATCAAATTTACATATGAAATAGGTTGATAGTGGAAGAGCCTAGATGGGAGGGAGGATATCCTACCTCTAGACAGATATTTAGTAAAGCAATGTTTGAAGATCCTGTGGGAGAACTGAATGAGCCAAGACAAAATGTGTCAGTGAGGGAGTATTGTGCAAGGTTTGATCTTTTTTCTCATAGATTAGTGATGTTGGAACCATACTTGATCAGCATGTTCTTGAAGGGGTTAAAACCTAAAATTAAGTACCAAGTCAAAATTTGGAGCCCCTAGAGCCCCATAACAAGCGAATGATTTAGTTAAGAAACATGAAATGGTGGCTCACAGTTGTTATAGGAATGATCGAGGTGGGTGGAAGGGATTTATGCAAGGTAAAAGAACCAAGTAGGTATACTACCTAAAAATGTAGCAGGGGTTAATGGTAGAATGGGTGACTAAAGAGTTACAATGCCTATTAGTAGTTGAGAGTTAAATGAAAAAAGGTCAAAGGTCTTCTCTTTTTAATTGATGAAAAATATAGTCTAGGCTATAAAACTAAAATAATGTTGATGTGCATATATATTACTAAGGAAGGAAAGGAGGAGAAATATAAAAGGAGTAACTATGAGATGGAATAACTAGTTATCTCTTTACAAGCAATGGCAGATACTACTTTATTTCAATTTCAAGAAATGATGAGATGGAATAACTAGCTATCTCTTTACAAACAAAGCTATCTCTCTACAAGCAATGGCAGGTACTACTTTATTTCAATTTCAAGAAAAGAAGCTTTAAAGGAATTATAGAGGCGTAAATATCCATATTTTGTTAGATGGGAAAAGTACTCATACTTTCATTAATGAGAAGTTAATTAGTAAGGATGAGATTATGATTAAAAACATAGATTTAACATCTATTCTAGAAAGAGGGGGCTTGTGAATAGGGATAGCAATGGATCGGTCTCGATAATTTTTTTAAAATTAAAGTGTAAAATAACATATATTTTTTAATTGAGTACGGACATTGTTTGTCCAAGACCAGGCCTACTCGAGGCCTAACTCTTCTAAATTGATAAAGTTAGGCCTCGGATCGGTCTAGACCTGGTTTGGCCCATAAATCAGCTCAAAGAAAACACATGAATTGAGGTTTATAAGTCAGCTCATTACCATCCCTATTTGCGAATTCAATGTCATGCAAGACGTAAGGAGTTGAAATGGACATTAATTTTGTACATACGCATTGATAATAGATATTAAGAGATGTTAGGAGTGCAATGTTATCAACTTTCGATGGCATTATATACAATTACAAGGAAAGAGTGCTAGAGTTTGAATGAAAGGGAGAAAATAGAATTAATAAATAAGAGGTATAATGAATTATTGGAGATTAAATGGAAACACCTTTAAAAATTATTAAATGGAAAAGAGGCAACATGTCAGTTTTATTGCTTCAATAAGAGGATCAGTTGTAAAAACCAAACATTCCTTAAGTTGGTTTACAAACTATGGAACTAAATGTTGTGAATCACTTATCTGATGAACACAAGATGGAAGTACATATTATGTTGGGGAAATATCAAGATATATTTTAAGAGCCTACGAGCCTTCCTCCTTTAAGATTGCATGATCACCCAGTTAGATTGAAAGAGAGAGTTGAAACTAATATTTTGAAAACTGGACTAGAAATTAAACTAATAAGTTAAGAAATATAAAGTTTAAAGGTTTAACCGCTATTAGATCGCTATAAAATTAATATATAAGAAATAGAAATATAAATTATAAAATAATTTATTAAAATACCAATACATATTAATGTATAATCAATTAATAATAATTATAATAATTCAAATTAATATTAAATGACAATTCTCTTTTAATAATTCATGTGTTCCTAGGTAGCAAGATTCCTAAGGTGATTGTTTACAATAATTGGATAAGTTTACAAAAAATCAGTTTTTAATAACAAAGATTATTAAGATAAACTAAACCAAAAAATTGGTCAGTTTAAGGTTTTTACAGTTGAACATGTCAGTTTGCTTCGGTATTTAATTATTGTTTAAAATGTTCAATAGAAGGTCATATAGATACGAAGGAACTTAGAAGCAAGCAGTGCAAAAGTTGGTTGATGAGATGATACAACAAGGTATAATCAAAGAGAATGTTAGCTTATTTAGTTCATTAATTATTTTTGTGAAAAAGAAAGATGACTCTAAGAAGTTTTGTATGCATTATGCACTAAAATACTATTAAAGATAAATTCCTTATTCCACTTGTTAATGATTTGTTGGACGAGTTATATAGGGAAAAGCAGTTTTCAAGGTAGACTTAGGAGCTAGATACCATCAAATACGTTTGCACAAAGAGGAAGTGTATAAAACAACATCTAGAACTCATTAAAGGCAATATGAGTTCTTAATCATGCCTTCTGGTTTGACAAATATTCCATCAACCTTTCAGAGCTTAATAAATTTAGGGGATTATTTTAGGAAACTAATTATTGTATTTTTTTAAATGATATTTTGATATCGTCATACATGAGCAACATCCCCTGTACTTGATAGAAGTATTCTAGGAGTTAAGGTTTCATCATCTTTTTGTGAAATTTTCTAAATATGCTTTTGGGGTTAAGCGTGTAGAATAATTAGGTCACATTATTAGTGACAAGGGAGTCATAATTGACTTTAGAAAGATTTAAGTTGTAATAGAGTGGCCAATTCCTCAATCATTGAAACAATTGACTAGTTTTTTGGGGTTAGATAAGTATTGCGTGAGGTTTATCAAAGGATATGGTCACATTGGTAAACCTTTCACTTAGTTGTTGAGGAAGAATGCACTTGGGAGGTCCAAAGAAGCTGAAACTGCCTTTACTACCCTTAAAGAACACTAGTGAATACTTTTATACTTACTCTTTATGATTTCACTAAACCAATGGTGATTGAAGCCGATACTTCGGGAGAAGGCATAGACGCTATGCTTATGCAAGAGGGTTATCCTATGCCTATGTCAGCAAAAATTTATCTTTAAAGTATCTTCATATCTTACCTTACAAGAAGGAGCTATTGGCATTGGTTTTGGATGTTAGGCAATGGTCAGATTATATCCTGGATAGACACTTTAAAGTTCAAACTAGTTGAAAGAGTTTAAAGTACTTACTGGAGCAGAAAATAACCACATCATTCTAATTAATGTGGTTGCCTAAATTTCTGGGAATCAAATATAAGAAAGGTATGAAAAATAAAGTTATTAATGATTTATCCATAATTTCTAGTACTGAACTTTATTCTATAGTATTCTCTAATGTTCAAGTTGATCTACTTTCAAGAATATAATAATTTAAGAGAATGATAGTGGATTAAGAACTATTATTCTGTGAAGTAAGAGGATTGTCTCAAATTGGCTTATACTTGGGTCAATGAGATATTATAGTGACAAGACAAATTGGTTTTAGGAAATGATTATGCTTCAAGGACTTTTATCATTTTCATTTTTCATGATTCAGCAAGTAAAGGACATTCGCGATTCTTAGGTACTTAAAAGCATGCACATTCAATTATACTTCTTCTAGAGAGAGATGCAAAGCCATATCAGAGAATTTATTTGTCACTATGAAGTCCATAAAAAGAATAAAAATGAACTAATTGTAAGTCTGAGAAAACTTCAGCCATCGCCAATACCTAAGCAAGTCTGAACTGATATCAATTTAGGCTTTGTAGAAGAAATGCTAAGTGTTAAGAAAAAATGCAACGCAATAGAGAAAAAACATAAATGAAATAACACACATTATTTATATGGTTCGACTAATGTAACCTGCATTCATGGACAGCGGGAAGGCAATCTTATTCCATCAGAGAAAAATGTTACAAGTAATCAAACCTTAGAACCGAATACAACATATATATATACCTATCGGCCCTTGCCCTTCTCACACCACTGATCTCTTTTTTCTCTCCTTTTGGGTCAAGCTCTCAAATATTCAAGTCAGGTCATAATTCGTTTACAGTTCACCAAGATTCAAGGCACTCAACACTAAGATTAAAGGAATACAATGTTATCTTGACGGTATTCGATCATCTCAGTAGACATGTGTTAACAAGTACTTCAAAATAATTAAATTAACTTATTTTCTTAGTTCCTATTTTCTAGCATTAGGATGTTAGTGGAGTAAGTAGTCAAATTAGCATGTGATATTTTGTTGGTATTCTCTAGATGTTAGTGGAGGATTACGTGGGATGATGTTTACCAACTTTCTTAAATGATTGCTTATTTTTTGTTGAGTTTAGTTTGTTTGTAAGCCTATTTAAGTAGGCATAACCTTACTTCATTTTGCAATAGAACATTAAATGAGTTAAACTACAAACTCCTTGCCTTCCTTCTCCATTTTTATTGTTTCTTTCCCATAAATTAGTATCAGAGCTCTAGTTATTCTTGGGCTTGTGATGATTGAGTATCAAAACCTTTTTAAAAAATTATGAATGTTCAACCATAACAATGACATCAAACAATTTCTCTATTTCAATTCCTATTTTCAATAAAGAAAATTACCACTCTTGGACTATCAAAATGAATTCTTATTTGCAAGTTATTGTTTTATAAGAGGTTTTTGAAAGTGAGTTTAAGCCTACACCTCTTCAGCAAAATCCAGCCTTAATCCAAATCAAGAAGAATGATGAAGAAAGGGCAAAGAAACCAAAAGCTCTATCTTGCCTCCATTCGGCCGTGACGAAAGAAATTTTCACGATTATAATGGCATGTGAATCTCCTAAAGAAGCATAGGAGAAACTAAAAGAAAAATTTGAGGGCAACACTCAAAATAAGATGAAGCAAATCTTTAATCTCAAAAGAGAATTTGAGATGTCAAAATTGAAGAATTATGAAGGTGTCAAAGAATATAGGAGCAATTGTCAATCAAATCAAGTTACTTGGTGAAGAATTTCCTACTCAAAGGGTTATAGACAAGCTTTTTGTGACGCTTCCCGAAAGGTATGTCAAAAATTTCATCACTTGAAGTTACTAAAGATCTATCAAATATAACATTTGCAAAGCTACTAAATGCTAAGCACTCTTCAAGTTGTGGACCAAAGAAGAATAATAAGGGATGGAGAAAATGGTGATAAGGTCAAAGGAGCATACATGGTCAAAAGTTCCTTTTCTATGGGTAAAAATAAAATTCTGCAATGTACAAATTGTAAGAAGCCAAGCCATAAAGAGAAGGATTGTTGGCACAAGGAAAACTACAGTGCTTCAAATGCGAGAGTTTTGGGCATTTACAAAAAGACTACAGAATTCAAAATAAAGAAGAAATAAACATGGCACAAGTGGCATAAGAAGGAACTCTTTTTTAAAATTGTTGGTGAGAAGTACACCATAGAGAGTTGTGCTCCAATATCTGTAAGTTGATGATAATGTGCATCAACAAATTTGAAGACGATGATAAGAAGTGCATTACATCAAGAGAGAAGTGCTCCATCCATGAAATTTTAAAGCAAACAGGAGTGTTAGCAAGTTCTTCAAAGTAATTAACTTAATTTATATTCTTAATTCCTATTTTCTATTGTTAGGATGTTAGTGAAGTAAGTGGTCAAATTAGCATATGATATTTTATTGGCATTCTTTAGCTGTTAGTGGAGGATTACGTGGGATGATGTTTACCCACTTTCTTATATGGTTGCTTATTTTTTTCTGAGTTTAGTTTGTTTGTAAGCCTATTTAAGTAGTCATAGCCTTGCTTTCATTTTGCAATCGAACATTGCATGAGTTAAACTACCAAACTCCTTGCCTTCCTTCTCCAATTTTATTCTTTTTTTCCAGCAATATGGTCCTTTTATTACTCTTACTCATCCTTTAACAGCTTCTCAAATGGCTCAGGTTTACATTGATCATATTCATAAGTTACATGGAATGCCTTTGCGCTTGGCGAGTGATAGGAATCCACTTTTTACCAATCCTTTTTGGGAATTTTTAAACTTCACAGGGTTTCTTTGCATCATTCTTCGATCTATCATCTCAATAAAGGCTTAAATAGGACCTCAATTAGAAAGATATCTTCATAGCATGTTCAACGACTATCCTCGCTAGTGGAAGAGAAAGTTATCTTTAGTTGGGTGGTGGTATAACACCCATCATTCGACGACTCAGTGTTCTCCCTTTCAGGCGCTCTATGGGTATTCGCCTGTAATGCATCTACCATACTTGATAGGTGATTCCAAAGTGGTTGCAGTTGATCAAACTCTAAATGATCGTAAGATTGCATTAAAATTAATTCAATTTCACATGCAACAAGCTCAAAACCACATAAAGCAGTTAGTAGATAAGCATTATTCTAAATGACAATTTACTATTGGTGATTCAATTTATGCCAAGTTATAGTGATATCATCAACAAATTGTAGTTTCGCGTACTAATCAGAAGTTGTCTGCTTTGTACTTTATTATTTCATACATTGCAAGTCTTAGTCCAATGGTCCATGTTGGGAAACCTGGACAAAATATATCCCGACCGTAGTAGAATAATTAAAAAAACTTTGACATATTTTTTATTTCCCAAAAACCAAGATCTCTTTAATTATATAAAATGATTAACACATAAATCATACCAAAAGCATGAATATTAATTCGTACTTTATTCTAAAGCTTAATCATAATCTTTTCGTATCTCTTGAACCATTTCCAAAATTGATCTGTCTTAACCACCATAATCATACAAATATTCGACCTCTAATGGTATCTACATAATGAGTTGAGAGAACTTTGTAACTCTTACAGAAAAGGTTAAGTAAGAAGTGATAGCTCCATTAGAGCTTAAGCCTATTTATAATAGGTTTTTGACGTTTTAGTAATTTAATTGTAATTAAATGCTAATTTCTATTAAAATTTAATTAGACTTACCAATTATGCCCAAATTAGATTCAATATCTCATATTGATCCTTATTTATTAAATATTTTATATTTAATCATAAAGTTTCTTAAACTTTACGATCAAGTCCAACTTGAACAAAATAACTTTGTTCTCTTCATCTCATTCTATATGTATGACCTATTTTGATCACAAATATGTAGGCAATGATATAATTTTAATTTATAGTTAGAATTAAATAAATTAAAACTCCGTTTAATTTATCTTTAATTATTCAATTAAACAACTTATAATCATAGATTAAAATTGGTGTCTAGCAACGTATCATGACCACCCAAATATTTAGGAATGTCAAAGTGATTTTAATTAACCTTTTCGTGCATGTTTTTTCTATATAATTCAATCACTTTATCATACAATGTTCTAATTAGACATAGAACATAAAATTAATGTATATTCTATTTTGAGTCCAATCATATTAGTTCCTCACTATTAGCTATTGATTTAATTAATGACATTGTAAACTATTTAAAAAATGTTATTCCACCTTGGTCAAGAATTTTCCGAATCAATAATAATCGAGAGCAGCGGAACATTCTTCCTAATTATTTTAGGGTGATTAATCATATTTTGTTCACTTAACTACCTCCATATAGTTCAAGTTACATTCAATTATTATCGATTAAACGAACCATGAGTAAATAGATCATAAGTAGTATCAAAACATAACAATTCATATACAATATAACTTTGGTGACCTCAAGTCAAAGGATCACTTTATACAATCATTATAATGAAAATTCCATAGACATACAAGTAATATTCCAAATAATTTTCTCATGTCAGGTCTGTTTAGTAAACTTATTCTTTAATAAGCACCTACCTGTTTATTTAAGTATTTCTATAATTTAACCTATGAGATCAATTATTTTTCTCATAAAAAAAAACATAATGTATGCTAATCTTTTTGCATTTTATTAATGTTCAATCTTAATAGAACAATAACTCAAAACAATTTAGGGATAATGCATAAATATAATATGAATCTCATAATTTCATTTGCAATGTATAATCATCGCATAGACTTTATCATATACATCTAAATATATACAAGATAAATAATGTCTTTAAATAATTATCACTAACTTACAACCAAAACGATCATCTGGAGGACATATCCAACAGTCCGTTGATGACGCATTGGATGTGTCTTATGAATATTTATATGATCTCCATCCATATTAACCTTGTAGATAGGATTCCTAAGGAGGAAGGTCATGTTAAGGACAGGAGCGAGAAGTAAGGCAAAAGAAGAATGGGGTACGACAACATTTGTGCAGAGGAAGGCATAAAGAAGACGATGCCGTTGAGTTTAGTAATAATCTTAGCTGATGACAAATATAATAATGCTATTGGTTAAAGTTTAGGGAGTTAGTTAACAGATACTGTAACAGGTGTAAACTACCGACGAAGAACTAATTAACAGACTGTAACAGGTGTAAACTATCAACGAATAACTAATTAACACTTTCACTCTCATCTACCCTCTTCGCTCTTCCCTCTATTCTGTAAAAATACCCAATTATCTTGACATCTAGGATTTCGCCATTACAACGGCAAAAAGAACCAAATAATTGATATTAATGGGCGACACATGACAAGGGCATCATCCATTATTCTGTTTCGGTAAAGCACATACACTCCTTGCACCGGGGATACCGGTAAACACTCCTAGCCGTTGGTCTTTCAAACACATGTTTAGTTTGTCTAACAGCCTTCCTAATTCTCTGCTCAAAAACTTTCCACTCTATGGTGTTATTCTTCATGAAGATGGCAGCAAGCCTTCTTTTATTAGGTCGAATAGTCGGCATCCTTCCTCCACCATAGTATATTCGATAACCAGAAACCAAAGATGATAACTGACTTCCCGAGTCTGTCATGGCAAATGCATCAGCAGCAGTGCAGCCTATGAAGTCCAGCACAGCTAACTACACAAGTAAAAGCCCGTTTGAGAGTTACATATCAGTATTAGAAAAAAAAACGAGAGTGCACAGTTCAACAACGGAATGGAAAAGGGGCAAATTCCTTGTACTAAGTTTCTCGTATGATCATGGAATATATAATCATTTGACGACCTATAAGGCTATAACCTGCCTGTTGCAGAATGGACAAAGACCATCCCAACGCCTGTCTAAAGCATGTCCAGTAAGCGTAAGATGTAATGTTTTGGCCAGATAAATAAACCCTACAAGCGTCTAACAGGCAGTGGTCATTTATCTTTATCTCAGGGAATTTACTGCACCCAACTATATCAAAGTTAATATCTATTCTCCGTAGAACTAAAAACTTCAGGTAGAGCAAGATGCAAATTCCACTGAAATACTTGTAAGATGTGCTAGCTTTCTTCCATATTTCACGTAATGAATTTTTCATGTGTCATTCTTCTTTCCACAGTGCTAGAGTAGAAAGATTCGTTCCTTATATATACGTGGAAATCATATGGCAGTCAACTTGGAGAACTCAAACCAGATTACGCAGATGAAAATCCAAAACTGTATCCTCACTGCACATCGTTAATGCTTTGTTACCTGAGATGAGAAGTTCAGAAATGGCTGAAGTTCAGCTGAGGAAAGCAGTTTCTCTTTAGTAACTAGATTAGGATACAAGCTGGTCAGTGCATTTAGTCTTCGTTCCCCACCATAGATGTTTGCACCAGCAACAAATATACGTGTCTTTCGATTGAATCCAAGAGCAGCAAGCATAAGTACTGCTTCTTCAGGTGTTAATGGGCATAGGCCTTCAGATCTGAGTGCGGCTGGTGAAGGCAAACTGCAGCAAGACAATCAATTTTCTGATAGAAATTCAAAGCTCTTGCACCATAGATCATTTGATTCCAATAATAACAAGGAACAAACGTCACAGAAGGAGAATATTTATCCTCAACTTGGTTATATATTATGTGAACTCAATAGTTATTATGTTAACTCACATATACCAACAAGGCAATTGCTGATTCAATAGTTAGTAGAGAACACCTATTAGAAGTCGATGCCAATTGCAGTTTGACATCCTTCAATACAAGACTAATATTTAGGAAACTAATACTCCAACTCTGGCCACAACAACATAATATCACACCTTAGATAGAATAGTTAAAGATGAATTCCTTTTGAAATACTGAGACCGAGCCTGCATAAAAAATGTGGAAGCCTTAACTACTTCAATAGTGGGCTTAACGTAATATGCCCCCCTAATATGCTGGAATCATCATTGCTTATTTCTTAGTCCATACACCATTAAGTGGAAACAAATGGAAGAAATCAAAACCTAAGGTCATCTGGGCTTTCACCCAACAAGTACAATCACATGCAGTCCAACATATTTGGTTATGGCAAATGTTTATCAACAATACTGTAATAACTGGATAAAGTAGATACTTCCATGCAACAAGAACACATCATGAAAAAGGCAAAAAGTGCTTACTTCTTTGTCTTCTTGAGATGTGTCAATGCCGGAAAATGGATTTCACGATACAATTCCAACTCTTTTCCCTCTTCTTCACCCCCACCATATTCACATAGAGAATGAGCTACCATGTCAATTTCAAATCTTAGATGTAAAGCTAGATATTTTGAAGCTTTCACAGCACCACCGTGTTTCTCTTTTGTATTTGGTTCTGCACAAGAACCAACAAGATGATGATCTAATGGTCCAGGATGAACTGCATGTTTACGTAACCTTTGAAGGAGCAGAGCACCAGTTTGTTGTATTTTGGGAACAAATTGCAGTGCATGAAAATTACATCTGCATCGAAGTCTCTAGATGAAGTCCCCCATATCAGGACAAGCAAAATACATATAAGGAGTAAGGATGAAAAAGAAATCCAATGCTAACACAAGTTACGATGAACTAAAACATTGGAAGTCGGAGATTTACCTGCAAATCAAATGGTATTGGATCAAATGCTAGGCGATTTCCAAATCCAATGAAATGCACAACTCTATTTTTAAGTATAATAGGCAAAATATTTTTCATATAAAAGCTTGGCTTGGCCTCTTTCCTCACATCTGCATCTGTCACCTGCATAATATTTTATGTCATTATCACCATTATATTGCTGACTTTGGAACTCAAATAAACTCTGGAATGCAAGAACTCACAATGCTACCAATTGCCTCCAGATCTAGTGACCGCAATTCCTTGGGAAGCTCCTTCACTATCTGAATATCAGGAGACAGCTGCTTTACAAAATGCTCCTCCTGATAGATATCACCAAATTGACTACAAAAATATGAAATTGTATAATGTTAACCCATTTAAACACAGATACATTAAGTAAGCAAACACAGGTTCTTTTGGTATATAGAAGTACTTAAAAGTTGTTCATTCAAAGTAAGTGACCAATAATACACACTACAGGAAGTGGTAATCCTTAACCTCTAATGAAGGCATTACTTCTACGTTTACCAAAAGAAAAATGCAGTTCTCATTCCTATGATGAAGTACAGCAAGTAGCTAGAAAAAGAAGTGTCGACAACTCTTTCAAAAAACATGACGGATAATATACACTATAAGAAGCAGCAAATCTCTACCTAAAGCAAAGGCGTAGACAACATTAATTCTTCCTTCCCCATTAGGGAACAAAATGCTGTATACTAAAATGAGCCATATGAATTTCCATGAAGGATTGAAAAGAGTAGGTTTTGACCATAGAGGACAATCCACCATTACCTATATAAGATATGAAATATCACTATTTATCTAGTTTAATTTGTCAAAAGATCATAATTTATCCTCTTATATTTGATGATAATGAATGATATAGAACTATGGAACATTACAGTAGATAGAACTAACTTTCTCACACTGTCACACATATCTGGCTACCTTAATATTATCAAAATAGAGATGTCTCATGTATAAGCTTACTTTAGACAGAAATTAATCCAAAATTTCTCAATTCAAATGAAAAATAATAACTACAACAATAAACAAAGAACTTTTAACAAAAGCATCATACTTTATTTTGATCTTCTATTTGTTTTAGTACTTCAAAGAAAAATAAGATATCTGAAAAACAGTTTTTATTTTATGTAACGTATGTCAGTTATGCCAGAGCATACATTCAAACATATTCTATTCAACTTTACGGGAAAACTCATACAGTCAAGATTCATTTCAATTATATTGTGTTTGTTGTTATACTAAAAAGAATATGAATTTGGAAATTGAATAGAAATTCCTTTCTCAAGACTATAGAGCTAGCTCAGTAGTCCCAATAACTTTATACTTCTTACTTTATACTTCTTATGGTATAACTGTAATCAAAAATCAAATCAAAAATCAAATAAATACAGTCAATAAATCATTCAATCCAAAAGCTGAAATTGTTTGGTAAGAGACAAAATGTGATGATATATCAACTCTAAGACACCTCACAAGATCATAAAGCCTGTTTGGCGCTGGCAGTGGAAATATTCACCATATAGACTATGATAACATGATTCAAGCTTAAGACTTCCTATGTCCAAAACCACTGAGTTAAATAACTTAGGCTATTGGCTTAGACACAAAATGATAATATATTAAGGCCAACAATACAAATAATTAGTGTAAGACAGACATATTAGTGTAAGATAAATAGAAAGAATAATACATACTTGTATCATGTCTACTTTATAGTTCACAAGTAGACTTGACCGAAAAAAAAAAACATATGATCACATACATGACTAAATTCAAGTAAAATCAAATAGATGGATAAAGATCTACCTCACATCCTTCCAAACACTACTATACATAAATGTGGGAATGACAAGAGTTGAGTTCAACAATCTTGCAACGACAACAGCATTACAGACCTGGTTCAAAAAGTGTAAAGAAGAAAATAATAATCAAAATAATGTCATGCAAACCATCATCAATTGGTCAGTCGAGACCAATCATGAACTTTAGAACTAATCACAAGCAATGCTTACAGCTACTCGCTGCTGGTTTATCCCACCATTTGCAGTGACCATAATGTAACCATTATTTCCCCCTATCAAGTTATGACAGAAAATGCTGCATTAGAACCACCAACAGACTATTGATAAGAGGCATTCTTGATTTAATTTTTAATACATTATATGATCATATCAACATGCAGTGGAGATAAAGATGGCAAGATAGAAATCAAGCAGAAAAGGAAAAGATTCACCATTTGGTGCCCAGTTGCGCAGATCAGCACAAGGTTTCCATGCAGAGGCAGGAACAAAAGGCTCTTCCCACAAGTCCTTTGGCGCAGGTTTATTCTGGCCCATGCATGAAGAGTCAGACACTAGGTTCATAAGATTGGAATTAAACAGTTTCACCACACGGGGAAACGAATTCAATAAGAAATGAAATTTAGATACCTCAGCTAGAATATGTGCAGCCAGAGCAAGCATCCTTTCATAACCTTTTAACTGGCGTTTACCTTTTCCTATTTTTTTCCATTTTCTCTGCAAGCATATAGAAAAATGAGAAAGGAGAATAGAAAATCCTAGTAGAAACTGCACCCTTAGATCCAGAAATGGTTATCCTTTACAAATGACAACACATCATGTAAATGGATGAATACACATCTAAGGGCTCTGGTTTAGCCTATAGTTCCAAGACTAAATTTTTTTTATTGCAAAAATCAGATATTCTCAATCCCTCCCCTAGTTGGAATACCGAGGATTGCAGGAAATTGTCAAATCTAAATATGGAATCAAGACAGAAGGATGGCACTTGAATGACTAAGGTTAAACTGCTTCAATGTCGCAATTTTCATCTCTTGAACCAATGTATTCATTGATGATTTTATAAATTAGAAAGAATAAATACATTAGTCCCTTCCCTCTCTATGTCTAGCACGCATTCATGAAATTCTCTTGGGAATGAAGACCCATCAATAAAGTTTCTTCAAAAATACATCCTCATTATACCTATAAATATAGAAATACCAGAATTCCGTTCAAAACAAATAACCTTTTTCTTTGAATTGAGAAATCTCGCGTCTAAATGCATGTGTATTCATTATTGATGAGTTTTACAATAGCCATTGGACCAATAATCTAGCTGCTTGGCAACGGTCAGGATAGAAACCGTGCTTTCCTCTCCCCTCTCGAACAAAAGCACTCGGTTCCGGAATAAGGGAAATTGTTGACATACCTTAACTGAAACCGTGACAGAAGATGAATTCTGCGAAGAATGATCTTGGAGGCTGACGACTTGATCATCTTGAAGCCGCAAGAGCATAAACCAATTAACCAAAAAGAACAAACCCACCAAAGCAATCACACCCACCACTCCTTTCACTCTCTTTCTTTGATGCCATACCCTCACAGCACCTCCTTTTCTTTTTACCCCTCTCTTTACCTGACTTTGTTTCTGATCCAAAAACAAACCCACCAAACTAGACCAAGGAGATGACACGCCATTAGGAGTATCTGAACACCCATCTTCACTCGCAAAACGTGAAGAACCAAGTCGAGGAGATGGGCTCGGAGAGGATTGGCGGCCAATTGAAGCAGCTGAATTGGACCGGACGTGGAAAGAACTGGTGGTCTCAGACCGATCCAGGACCAAAATGTTTAGACTTTCAGGTTGATCTTGAACGTAGTCAGGAGGGGAGGCCATAAGTGAGTTTTTGGTTTTGTCGTGCCTGAAAAGGGTATTGGTCGGTTTTAGCCTTTTAGGACAAGAAGAGCTAGAAAAGCGGGAGGTGACTTTGCTAAAAATGGAAGCTTTCGGTCTTGTCTGAAATGCCGTTGATTGTCCAGGTGTTGTTTCCGGTTGCTGACTTTAAAAAATTAATTAAAAAGAAAAGAAGTAATCGGCTTGGAGTTGGATATTGGTTTGACCATGGTGAGAGTTTGAAAGCCACCTTTTACTACGTATTCCTGACCCACCCACCATATCACAACAGTTCCTAGTTCCTAGTTCCTAGTTCCTAGTTCCTAGTTCCATCCATTTTGCCTTTTGCTTCCCCAGAGCTGAGATGACATTCAACAACTGTTAAACCATGTTTGTTTGTTTCCTTCAATGTATCTGCAATCATAAGGTGGAAATAGGAATTGGTAGAAGGAAAGCGGATAGGTTTGAGAAGGAGTTAACGGTAAAGAATAAAAAGTAAGTGGATGCAGAGATAATAGTTTGATATTTTATTTTTAAAGAATCTTTCGTATTCTTTATTTATTAAGGGAATGAAATTTTATTTTTTTATGATGACTCTTTTTTAAAAATATTTTAAATACTAATTAATTAAAATATTATTAATTACAATATTATTAATTAATTAATTACATTATAATAAATTAATTACAATATAATTAATCAAAATATAATTTATTCATTAATTAAAATATTATAATTAATTAATTAATTAAAATATAATTAATTGGAATAATATAATTAATTAATTAAACTATGATTAATTAAAATATAATTAATCAACTAATAATATATAATTAATTAAAATGAATTCATTCATTAATTAAAATATTGTAATTAATCAATATATTGTAATTAATTAATTAAAATATAATAAATTTTTATTTCTCAATATTTTTTATAAACTAATTATTATCAATGGTAATAGTAATCATTCCGTTCTCTTAACTAATCATCATAATTATAATTATAATATTCATTCTCATTTCTCACTATACTCATTCATATTTTTATTACCATTCTCCCATGCGAATCAACCGCCTCATTACTACTATGTGAATGCCTTTTGCTTGTTCCAAGATCTAATTAGTTTTCTTGCTTTTAAAACAAACATCAATATTGTTTTAGTTAAGTTGTATCAATTGCTCATATGCTTATTTACTCTTTGAGCTTAATTACCAACTTTTAAAAGACTTAGATTTTAAATTTTAATTATGAATTAGATTTGAATTTAAAATTTAAGATCAAAAAATTAAGAACCCAATTTGAACTAATAAAAGATTTACTTTACGGGAATTTTAGACAAAATTAAATAATAAGGGCATTCTTTGTCATAATTCTTAGTTCTTAAAACTCTAAGCCTTATTCTTATCACTTTTTTTAGAAAAATTACTCTCCTTTTACGTCTCACCATTTGCTTAATAATTAATATTTTCTTTTTATGTGTTTTATTTGTTAAAACATAAATTAGTATTAACGTCACGCAGTAAATTATATTTATAAATTAGGTCCAATTTTAAAAATTTTTATAATGAATCTGATATGAGTTTTAAAATTCAATTCAATTCATAAATCAAATCAAATCAAATATAAATTTGAATTTTTTTAAAAAAATCAAATCGATCTTTAATTTAACTCAAATTAACCCAACCCAACTTATATATAAGTTTAATGGAGACAAATATACCAATGCAAAGCAAGCTAAAACCATGTTTACTCAAAACCCTGCTTTAACATATCGTTATAGGATAAGCAATTAAAGTTCATATCGTTATAGGATAAGCAATTAAAGTTTAATTATTTAAACAGTAAAATAATTAAGTGCTTATATTTCAAATGAAAAACCTTTTATATAAAATATAAAAAGAAATATGTGTCCTATAAAAAGAAAAATAGTAGAAATTTTTATTTTATAATATGGATTTTTTTATTTCATAATTTAAAGCTCATTCATTTTAAATTAATCTTGCATTAATTAAAAAATATGAACCTTAGGATCTCATTATAAACTACATTTTAACTTGAGACTCATTCGATTCGATCCAGTCTTATATGAAATCAACAAATTTAGTTCAAATTAACCAAGTTTTCGGTTGGACTCTTTTTTTCTTTTAATTTTGAGCCATTCAAACAAAACGTTGTCGTTTTTAAATTTTAAATAAACAATAATCAAATGCATCTCCAACCGGATCAAACTTGAGCTCAGAGCACGAGTCTTCAACCCGATCGAAATTTGGGTTACACCCGAGACTTGAGCATAAATTTCTGAATACAGGTCATTAACGTTGAAGTTTAGTTGGAAAAAAGTTGGACCTTTTTCATTAAAACACGATGTACTAATATAGAAAAATCTCCTTCGCTACAAGTATAAAGTCCATTGAAATGTGTAATGGGATCGTAACGAAGCTCAGGTGATAAGAATCTTGGCCTCATCAAACTCAAGATGCTTACAGCAGGGGTAAGTTGGCTGGCTAATGTATGGCAAGTCGTTTCTTCTTTTCTTTTTTTATTTTTCTTTTTCACGTGCAGCTATCTGGCTTGCACTATGATTTAACAAACGAATGGACAACAGGAGCATCCATCTTTCATCAACAGGCCACGTGAAACAACCTGTTTCCATAAATCAACCTTTGTCGCATCATCTACTTTGATTCATGCCTCACATCACATGCCCTTCAATTTTCAAGGAATGATAAAAAGGAGTTGCCTCACATCCTCTTTCGGGTTAAAGAGCAATGTCCCAAACCACATGGTCCAAATCCTTGGACAAGTGAACAAGCTGGTAAATGGGCACCGTAAAGTTGACAAAAAGTAAAATTTTTGTTAGGTATGATTACTACAATCCATGAACATGAAGACGACACCTTTAAATAGAATAAGCAGAGCTGCTAAGAATAAAATCACGGGACGTATTAGTAGAGCCTTCCAAGTTCGTCCAATATCCAAAAGTGGGGCTAAATTTACTGGAAAATCATCTAGAGCTGGATTTGCTCAAACCAAGAATAGAACAGAGTTCCAAGTTCACATCAGTTTTCACCGCATAACTCAGCTACAACTTCTTGTGTAAGTAACCTAAACAATTTTTCATTCTTCACTACGTGCTACATCTTTGAATATAAAGTTCACCAAAACATACAAACTCGCTAGTTATTGGAAATCTTATTGTGCCGCAGAACATCTTTAACGTACATTGTACAATCGGGAGAAAATTTTGAAATACAATATATTGGAACATTTACAGCTGAAGTATGCAAGTTACCATCTTTAGGACATAATTACACAACTTTATCATCTGATTGCGGCAGCTACGCTGCTCTGTGCTCTGTGCTCTTTCTCAACCTCTCTCTGGCTGTATACAAAACTGGAAGCTTCACTTCCAAGTTTGAGAAGGTTGGGACTTGGGGATACTCAAAATGACACATCAATAGCCTCATGCTCTGGGGTCCTGAAGGAAAATCCCGATTCATCACTTGATCTCCTTTTGACCACACTGGCCCTTTGAACCAATCTCACCAATGCTTGCACAACTTCGGACATAGGGGGGCGAAACTCAGGTTCCGGCTACAGAGAAAGAAAAACAAAGTTCTTACTATTACCAACTATTGATGATGGAAGTAAGCTCACAAACTTCAATATAGAGATCAAGCAACTAGGACCACATTCAGGCTGATATATCCACAATCAAGATCAAATAGGTAAAAGAAAAAAGAACGTCAGTAAGTAGAAGGCTTCAATGAAATGCAAATAATCTCAAACTCAAAATGTTTACCTGTTTAACAAATTAATGTTATCAGTAATGACTGATTTGGCATTTCTCATCGTCTCTTTATTGAAATGGTCAACAGAGATACAGTAAAAATTATGCATTTATATTACTTTGACTTAGCACCACATCTTTATGTTCAATAGAGCGGCTCACCTGAACACAGAGAGCAATAATGTCTGCAAAACGTGAAAGTGACTTTGCAGGATACATGCCATTTAAGGCAGGATCCACCATTTTTGCCAAGGCATCAATGTCATGCAGTTGGGGAGTAGCCCATCTCACCAATGATTGCTCTGATCTTGGCCTTGAGCTAGGATAGACACAATAGCATTCATGAAAAATAATACAAGATATAGCCCCATGTTGCAAGTATGTGTAGGATTGGAGGAAGGGTGTGATAGGATATGTTTTCATAGGTCATAAAACTGGGCTCAACTCCATCCCAAAAAGCACCTTATGGAGGATTGCTCAAGTCTGATAAGCTTATTAGCTTCTTGCTCTCAATCGATGGGGGATATTAGCACACCTAGAACCCTTCATGATCTTTGTGTACATGGACATAGACTTTACAGTCAAACAATATGGAATTAATGTATACATCCTCTCCTTTCTCTTTTATCTCTCCTTTATCTCGACTTTCATATAGTATAATAACAGCTATTTTAACATTACGTTTACAGTATGAATCAAGGACTGAACCTACAATTTGATAAGTTATCAAAAGAGGTATTACCTGTCAAGTGGTTTCCGACCAGTCAACAATTCCAACATTACCACCCCAAAGCTGTACACGTCACTTTTTACTGTATAAACTCCTGATAAGGCAAATTCAGGAGCACTATAACCAAATGAGCCAACCATTTGGGTTGAAACCTATCACAAAGAAATAAACAACACTTACTCAGTTCACAGAAACTAAGATATATTTATAGTAGTTCACAAAATATGAAATTAATAAGAATCAATCATTGCCAACCTGAACAAACTATCAAATCGCTTTATGTTACCTGTCTCTCAGTGTTTGGTGTCAGAGCAGCTAAACCACAATCTGACAAGTGGGGATTGAGATCTTCATCGAGCAAAATATTTGCTGATTTGAAGTTTCTGTGTACAACAGATGGCAAGCAGACTTCATGCAAATACCTGATGAGCAGGCTACAGCTGAGAAAGGAGGCACAGCCAGAACATAATAGAAACACACAAAAGGACAATAATAATGTCGTACAAATGTGACATACTCTAAAGCCCGGGCAGTGCCAAGTGCTATCCTGACGCGAGCATTCCAAGGTAATGTCATGCTGCCATCTTCAGCAAAGTGAAGCACATCATGAAGACTCCCATTTGTTACATATTCATACACCAAAAGACGCTGCCCATGCTCGGCACAGTATCCCATAAGTGAAACGATATTCGGATGCCTCAGGCGTGACATGTTTGAAACAGCTTCAAGAAAGTTATCCTCCTCCTGTAATGATAGTGCTGCATTGTCGATCTTCTTAACAGCCATTATCTGGATGAGTGTGACAGATGGTGATCATTTCATTATTCTGGAAAAGTAAAGGAACTGCCAACTAGAGCCCGGAGGGAGAAGAATTATCACATTCATAAGAAACCTACAAGACCATAGCTGATGACATGTTGCTGTTTAAGATCCATGCAACATCCAATGGTCATTTGTGGATGCAAAAGGGCAACACTAAAGGACCAAATTTCATCAATCTGCCAGCTTGACATTAGTACATAGCATAGGAACTTGTACCTTTTTAAACAAGAAAATTTCTCAAGAAAAAGAACCAATTAAGGGGCCTAATCAGCAGAATACAACTCTAACCCAGCCGAGGGCACAGTGAAGACCAATCTAGAATTGCAATTAGGATCTAACCAGGATACTCTGCTGCTGAGAGGCTACACTAAAAGGCCTTTGAATAACTATGGAAGTAACATCCCCACAGCGTTTAAAAAGATAAAGAAAACCAAATTAAATTATTCAAAATATAAACATGGTCATATATGCAGTGGCTAAGCTACCTTTCCATTAAGAAACTCGGCTTTGTAAACACGACCTAGAGAACCTTCACCAATTAGAAACTCTTGACTAAAGCTATTTGTAGCAGTTTGCAAAGAAGCAACGGTATATGAAGTAGCAGTAATTGGTGACTTTATTCTCTTTCCCGATCCGGAATTTCCCTGTAATCTGTCACCCAGCAATTTCTCAGCAGGTGGGGGCTTCAGATCTGTAACAGCTGCCATATTCTTCACTCTCTGTTGTTGCACATCTACACTAGCTGCAAGGAAGTAGATTGAAGCATCTTATAATTAGAAAATTCACATTAGTTAGCCCAGTCTAAATTCTTAATCCCACAATGTTTCAGTCAGATATCCACGAGGTAAGATTCAGTATTTAATTCTACAAACAAGATATTTTGTCTAAGGTCTACGCTTACAATAGATTAATCTAAAGAAAGTAAGCCAGACTAAGATAAACATGCAAATGTGGTGTCATTTAGATATAAATTATGCGTTACTATGCATCATGTATTTTACAAATTACAAGTTAAAATCTACTTTACAACTTCACGTTGCCAGCAAAACAAGGAAATCTCAGAAAGGGAACCTACTGTTTATTATGCTACCAGTATAACTTCTCTGGGAAGCTATAGAACCAATGTCTTTTCTTTTATTTCTCCGCGCACAAAAAACAATAGCAAGTAGTGCAACAACAACCAGAAACACAAAACCCAGGGCTATGCCTACAATAGCTCCCGTTGTCAGTGTTTTATCAGACTGAGATGGTTGTCCGCTAGAAGAAGAGGGTGGATGTTCTCCTGGTCCTGAACGACTATGATTGCTACGAGATTTTCCAGGAGGAGATGTGGTAAAGGGTGGTGGAGGAGGAGCAGGACCATTGTCAAAGGAATTCCCAGCATATCTGTTTCATTTGCAAAACTTTAAGATATGCACAGTGCCAAGGTAAATTATGTAAATTTGGCACAAAAGAAACAGAACACTTCATAACATTACATAAAATTGGGGATTGAACTGAGCTCTCGAGGTATCCATCCACTGAAATTATTGTTGGCAACATTTCTGTTGAATGTATCAAGTGATATAAGAATAGATTAGTAGAAGATGTTTTTGCAATGACAATTTCAGAAAGTACTTACAGAGTTGTCAAAGGCAAAGTTGTGAGGACGTTGAGAGAACCAGTCAGTTGATTGTTCTGAACATAACTGCCATATTTAAAAAGAAAAAAAAGAGATTTAACAACCAAACTATATAATGTCTTTTATTCATTTCTTTGATTTCGTTATCTTCTCTTATTCACTCTAACACCATCTTACTCACAGTGTTGAGAGGTTTGTCAATGAAACAAAGGAACCAGGAAGGTTTCCACTTAAATTATTGAAAGACAGATCCCTGCATCAACAAACAAACTGACGTAAGAAAACAGCCAGAAATGCTCCTTACCAGAACCTACAAAAGAAAATTTATAAGACATGGACAATGAAAAGGCTGACAAACATATATTAGATGCAAAATATATTATTCATCACCATGCAAATATTATTAAGGTTAGCAAATCACTTGTACATAGTTATCTGTTGCCAATCGAATGAAGGACAACATTCTTAAAAATTTTCTATATCATATAAAAGCTGACTCTGATAATGTTACCAAATGCAGATATGATCCTTGATAAAGAAAGCAGCTTGGGATCATGTAAGGGATTCAAAAGCTACCAAACAACAACTCCAACTGCTAATTGCCTATGACCGTCTGGGCATAATATACCATGACATGAGCTCACGTGGCATAAGAAAAATACCCAAAAATTTGCACATGTAAAAAGGCTAGTAAGAAACTAATGAACAAGATGGTGGGTAAGTGAGATGTCTTACATGGTGGAGAGTCTAGCAAGATTGGTGAATATATCCCCAATTGATTGAGAAAGTGAATTACCACTTAGATTCCTGAAATTTAATGAGGTCAGAATTGTATGGTAATGGAATCTGTAACATGGCAAAAAGAATGAAGAGCACTAAAGATGCATCACTCACAAGTACGAAATTGAAATCATGCTTGATAAGGAATAAGGAAGATTCCCGCTTAAGTTGTTTTTTGCGAGATTTCTGCAAAATGGAAGATTGAAGATGATTGTGGTTTAAATAACTGAAATTCTAACACTGCCAAGCAATGGAAATGCTCAACAAGAAGGATCATTACAGGCTTGTAAGATTAGGCGGCAGCTGATATGGGATTGAATCGTGAATGTTGTTATTACTCATATCACTGGAAAACACAATTTATAATTAGTCGCTCAACAAAAGAAAAAAAGAAGAAGATCAGATCTGATATTATGTTAAAGACAATAGATGAAACATAGAAGCAATATTCTCACAGTGTTCTCAATGACACGAGGTCTGAAAGCAAGTATCCCATTGTACCGCTGAGTCCTAGTCCAGAAATCTGACTGTAGAACAACTAAAAACAAGTTAGTTACTGAACATGTGCAGGATGGAAAAGAAGAAATAGAACTACATCAATTAGAGGATAAGTAGAGTTGGCAAATTATCGTACATGGAAACAACAGCTGATCCATCGCAACTGACCCCTTTCCATGATTCTCCACACGGATCACCTCCATTACTTTTCCAATTGGTTAGCTGTGAAGGACTGCCTAATGAAGCGTACATGACCTGGAGCCCTTGAACTAAAACAAAAGAATTGCACTTAACGAAGAAACCAACCAATAGCTAAAGAAAAGCATCAACACCAGTCACAGCAAGAAGTTGCTCTAGATCAATCAGCATGAGAAACCTTTTCAACTATTTGAGAACCAGTAATGCTTGGCCTAATATAATTCTTTTTCCAATTTGAGCAGAACAGTATTTTTCTATCCCATTCAATGCGAAACCGAGACATTGATAACAAACAACATAAGATGTACTCGAATAATTCCCAACATTTTCCATGAACACAAACAGAACAGAAATGATCAGGTTTTCCTTTAGAAAAGAATTAACCAAGTCAAAAGAGAAGTTCTCGACTCCCAGCTCAGTCCTCCAAAACCCAAAAATGTGACAACTTTAAGCTGATCAAACACCAACAGACCAGGCAAAAAGAAAAAAAATTGAAAAAGAACCTCAAAACATTAACTTTCAAGGGATATTTACAAGAAAAAAAAATTGCTACCATCAGAAGCATCAGTGGTGCATTGCACGATAAGCAGTAAGGAGAAAGTCGACGCAAGCAACACCAACTCCGAGAGTAAAGAAGAACACAGAGAAGAAAAGAAACAATGAGCAACGCGTTTCACAACCATTGCAGAAATGGTTCCTTGCGGCACTTAATTAGGGGTCAGTTTCAGGAAAGCTAGAGGAGGACATGGCAGAGGACCCTGAAAGCAAAAGCTAAAAACAACTAAGGACGAGATCAAGGACAGTAGTTAGATCACCATTAAAGAACGGGGGCAGAGAGACGGAGAGATTCGAAACTTAGAGTAATGCGGAGAGAGAAAGGTGGAGTTTGTATGTATAGTTGGGTGTCGGCGAAAAAGGGAAGAGAGGAGTTGAGAGGGCCAAAAAAAAAGGAAAACAAAATATGGAAGAAAGTAAACAGAAAAAAGGTTTGAAGTAGACAAGCAACGTATGAATACTGTTTTTTAAGGTACGCCTTTTACTGCTTGTTTCCGCCCATCACTTTCTCCATACCTTTCTTTTTACTCAGCTCTCCTCTTCACTACTACTCTGTCTACTTGGTTAGTTGACCATGTCAGCTAACAGATTGCTGTTCGTGGCACAATTTGTGGGTTAAGTTAAGGTTGTTGAAATTCTTAAGTAGAATATGAACTAACTAATCTCTTTGAAAACGATGTTTTATGCGTAATTGGAACTTGAATGGCTCTGTCTCATTTAAATTGAGCTCAAATCTATTACTCTGATTTTATCATATTTTACGAGCATTTACTTATTTAATTTTTATACGTCTCATTTATTTTTATTAGATAAATAAATGCTCATAAAATAAGAATAGAACAGCTCTCATTTAAATTGAGAGCATCAAATCTGCACATAGACAGCTTAGGCAAGATGTTTTTGCCTGTATTAACTGTCAGTAATTTACTTGTAATTACCAGCAAGCAAACGTCAGCTTCTCTCTTAGCTCAATTCTCCCGATTAAGCTGTTTTGGAAGTCTATTTTAAGTCACAATTGAGATTATTAATTTAATTTTCTAATATTATTTTTAACAATTTAATTCTTTAATAATCTCAATCTTAATACAGTTTTTAAATCCAAAAAAACTTGGGCAATTTTAGTCATGAGGTGTACCTTATGTCTTTCAATACATCCATCAACCTTTCACTTTATTTTAAGAACCCATTTGTTTCTAATAGTTTTTGACTTTTAGTGAAATCAATTATGTCTGATACTTGATTAAAGATCAAATTCATTACTTTCGTCTTCTCTCTTTAGTAGGACCATTAAGACCCTCATTTACATTCCCTAGTTCATCCTTTTCATGTGGGGTAATCATATGAATTTCTTCTACCATTTCAAAATGATGTCAAGGAATCATTTTATGATCAATTCTATGTAAATGAGATTTTTGAGATATAGTTTCAACAATGTCTCAATTACTTCTACTAGAATCAAATAAAATAGGTAAAATATAATTGGGTTACAATGGAAATTAATCTTGAGTCAATTTTTTGTTTTTTAGATTGCTCCCACACTAATATAGTTTCTCTTCTTTATTTTGTGTAATAAAATCATTTTATGAAGAGTCTCATATAAAAATGGGTATTTTTCATATTTTTACCTTAATTTGAAAGTCATTTTATAAAAATTTAATATTCTGTTATGCAAATTTAGTTACTCCGTTACTTCGTTTACCTATGAACACATATCTTTATAAGTATTCAAAATATTTGATAAAGATACTTATCTTCCCTCTTGAGCTTAGTTTCTTATATTTGTGAGAGAGTTCATGAATATAGTTAACACACACACACACTCTTAAACTTATCATATCATGTTTTCTATTTTTCTATTACTCATACAAAGTGTTTGTAATATCTTGTGGGCACTCGACTAAGTACATGAATAGTTATGAGCAATGTATCACCCCAATAGGTAATTGGTAAATCCTTTTATGCCAACAAAGACGTAATCTTTTTTAAAAACATTATATTTCATCTTTCTATAATGCTAGTCTCCATTCCTTTTTCATCGCATATCATCTTAAACTTATCACATAAGTATTCTTGTCCTTGATCAATTCTTAATGCCTTTATTTTCTTAGCTGATTGGTGCTCCACCAAATTCATATACTTTATAAACAACTGATTGCTTATGATTTATAAGAAATTGAACAGAAATAATTATATTGAGTATAGTCATTTAGAAAAATGATGAAATACACAACACCGCATCTTTTACTCATATTCACTACATCACAAACGTTAGAATGAATTAAGTTTTATGGAATAAAAGCTCATATTCCCTTTCCAAATGGATATCTTGTTACTTTACCAGCTAAACAATGTTTATAAATAGGTAGCTCTATGATTCAATTCACCTAAAGGCCTTTTATACCTAATCGACTTATTAGATTCTTACCAATGTGATATAGTCTAGTATGTAACAAAATTACAATGTTATTTAAATTATTAGATGATGTAAATAAGGAATAAATTTTAATACGACTTTGATGAACAACATTTGGTATAATAAAATAATCCAACATAAACCTATATACTCAACAAGTGGTTTCATGATATAAATTCATTCCATTATTGTGAAAAATTGCCATGGAATCCAAGTTTAATTAAACCCAATATAAAAAGAAGATTATATTGAATCTTTGAATAAATAACAGTTCTTGTAGAATTAAAGGTCTACCACTCATATATCTAACTTACGAGTAAGCCTCTTATACAATAACCCTTGAGTTGTTTGATACATAAATCTATCATGTTTCATGTGGGATTTTCTAAAATTCTATGATGGTATACCTATACTTTACTATACGGTTGGTTACTTTTGAGTTTGTAACCCATATGTGGTTTAGCTAGAAATTAGAATAAGACACATATATTATTACAAGGTTTTACCTTTGTAAGCTCTCTAATAATCACAAGCAAAGTGACCCTTATTGCCACAATTGTAACACTTTACTATTTTCATTTTTCTTCTTTTTGAAAAGGTAATCTCATTTACCATATTGGTTTCTTGACCTTCTTGGAGCCCCGAGTATTATAGTTATTTTCTTACCTTTTTTACACTTGGACCACTATAATGCTTATACTTTCTGTTCATAGCTCTACGTGAACTAAAAACAATTGCATATACCTCAAAGTACATCTTAGATGCTTCAGGATGTTCTTCTAGTATAAGATGTCTCCTATCATCCTTTATCACCATGATGCTCTCATTATAAGTTGGAAACATTTTCATATGCACCCAACTAAATGGTAGAGGATAAATAATAACTCACACTTGGTTTTCATAAAATAACTCTTGACCAACATCCAGCAACTTACTTGTCATGTTTGACATATACCTTAAATGATTTTTCACTATGTTGTAAGTTTCTTCTTATAGGTGTCAAACTTGATGGTGAGTAACCGTTAGTCGCTGATGTACCCATAAAATAAGTAGCCAAAGTGGATCACATGTCTTTAGCATTCTCATATTTTTTGAGCTCGTGCATAATATCATTGTCCATACTACTCAACAAAGTAATACGAGTCAATAAGTTTTTTTCTTTTGTGTTAGGTTATATTACTTTCTCAACAACATAAATGGCTATATCCAATGGTTCTAAAGCCTTATGCTCTTTTATCACATATTGAATTTGAATAACAAAGGTGAGAAGTTAAATGACATTAATTATAAAATTTGAATTAATGTCATTTAACTTCTCACCTTTGTTAAGATGAAGCAATAATATTCTTTAACACAACAATCATATTTGAAACATTGAATTTCTACATCAAAAGAAAATAATATGTATGTTAATGTCATACCATGCACACATAGATTAGATAATCAATTTTCAATTGCTTACGAAATCAAAAAATTACAAAAGTTTTTAATCATTATTCATATAAAAATTAAACCAATTACATTACTTAAGTTTAATCTAATGCATAATATATGTGACAATTAATGGGATGATCAAATATTGAGGTTGAGAACACATCAATGAACACAATATATATAGTTTATTATAACATACTTGAATAAAACAAATGATTGCACAATGTATATATGAGCTAAATATAACAAAACATAAATGGAATAAAGTTAACTAATTCACATAATAAAGTCATTTAAGCATGATATGTAATAGCTCTAAATATCTTAATAAGGAAGCATATAGAGCATAAGGTCCTATTCAACTCCTTTCTTCTATTTTTTTTCATAAAAACAACATCACTGACCATTTATATGATTTAGTAATATGTGATTTCAAATTCCAAAGAATGTTTAATAATTCATCTTCTTGTTATAGCACTATCGAATATTAAAGTCCGGTACTTCATTCTAACATTTTTGAAAGCCAAATAAAACGTGTAATATAGCTCTTGTATTAAGTTTTTGATATTGATAAGATATTATATCTTCTCTATAAAATGACTAAATCTGAAATAACTGCTTTAACATGATGACGACATATCTTATCTATGTCATAATACACAGAAGTTTGGGTATCCTATTTATTATATGCATTTTCCTAGAAATAAATATTTATAAATAATGTTCTTATTAAATACTTATGAAAACCAAACAATCACATATTAAATTAATGAAATCATAATAATAAAATATTTAAATCAAATTTGAGTAATTTGCTTATAATAATTATAATAATAACTTTACTATTAAACTAATCAAAATTATTATTATTCTATTTTAATTAGAACTCATTTCTAATTAGTAATCTTAATCTAATTAAGAAAATTATTTATAAAATTATGTAATTAATTTACAGTTTAAGATTATTTTAAGTTCTAATTTTAAAAAGGATATTTATATTAGAATTCTAATTTTATAGCTAATTTCATATTGAATTATTCCTTTAAAATGCTTTATTCTTAAAATCAACTCCTCTTAGTTTATTCTTAGAATAGTGCAATCCTTATTTCATCATTATTTAAAAGTAATAAAGAAATTTAATTAACTAACTCCAAGTACTTCAAAAGAATGTAGATTTACTTACATAAAACCACCAACTCACTTCTGAACTAGAAATACCTAAGGTACATAAAATTTAACATTTTACAGTGAGAGTTTGTATCTCAATTATAAAGACATATCAATTATAATCCCTCGAGCTAAAGCTACCAATATGAGCTTGAGGTAGAACCTGCTTAGACTAGTATTAACCTCTACTATTGCATCACCAAAAATCTTGTCATTCGTTTTCCTTCAAATGTCAAAATGTCATGGATAAGCAATCCAAAACCTACAATGAAGAGCTTTTTATCACCCTTGACTCCTATATTAACTTTTAAGGCTTAAGTAGGTGTGGCGAATCATTCCTCGTGAGGGCATTGAAGGTTAAAAATTATAAGCATACTATTTCATGGTATTGAGGAGAATATATATTTTAAGGACAAATGATTGTATGATTTCTATCCATCCCCACATAGAACACAAGTGACATTGTCAATATGGAATTTTAGATTGTCATCATCATCGTCATCATCACTCAGTTTGAAATCCCGCAAAGAAACGGGATCTGAAGAGGTTTGATAGTACGCAGTTTTACCCCTATATAATAGAGAGGTTGTTTTCGGTAGACCCACATACAGATGTGACAATAAAAAGTGATGTAGATGAAAATTTATATGTCAAGAGTGTAGGAAAATAAAATTAAATAAGTACATAAATAAATAAAATAAAACAAAACCAACTAAAATAGCTGATAGCCAAAGTATAAAGGAGTGTGAGGGAGCAATGTTATTGTCCCACACCAATCTACAGTTAGGACTCCTTCTAGGGTTTCCCAACAATTTTTTCTTGTATGAAGTAGTGAAAAAAACCAAATATTTGTCCAGGCACCATTGCACACTTTCAAAAATGGAGGCATCAAATAAGTACCATGACATATTACAAATTATATAATAGAAGCCTCTTTAGGAATTAAATGGTTAGCACCAATTCCCATTCATTATAAGTGACTGCACTTAATAGGAATTATGACTTTTAGAACATGATATTCCCCAATATAATGGGCTAAGTAAGTGTTAATTATCAAACCAAAAGTCATTATTCTCCATATTACCAATTTTGTGTTTACTTTAGGCCTATATAAAATTTCTAATGTGCAAGATCTACTAAAAGGTGTAAGAATGAGTTTGTTTAGGCTTCACAATCCATATAGTCTCTCTTCGTAAGTGATATATATGGATCCAATTCACCCATAAGTTTTCTTTTTCTATACATATCCTCCATAGCCTTTTTTTTCATAAGGACCTTGTACATTTTTGGAATTTGATACTAATCCAAGTCCTCTATGTTATCTTAGGAGGCATAGTGTGCTCTATTTAACACTTGGGTTTTGCTACTACTTTTACTCGATCCACTCTATATAAAATCCCTAATCAACTTGTCAATATTTTTTCATGCACTCTTTGGTAAAACAAGTTGTGTAGACTAGTATATATAAAGGTTATTGATTACATATATAGCTAATTGTAGCCTTCCACCATAAGATAAGAACCTATTGAACCACTTTCTTTTTAACTAAGGAGATCAAAAGAGCACAATTTGAAACACTAAGTCTCTTGGTGGAGATGGAAACCCTAAGATATTTAAAAAGAAGTTATTGAAGTTTTAGCCCTAGAGAGGAAGCAATTAAGCTCATAGTAGTTTAGGGGACAACAAAAAAATATATGGAGATTTTCACTAAATTAAAACTCAAATCTGAAACTATTTAAAAGTATATTTATCAAGTTTATTAAAGCAATATCTACCCTATAAAGCATTAATATATCATCAATAAAGGATATTTGAGATATTTTCGGTTTACATCATATTTGATGATACTTAAAGAAAGGAAATCTTATTATATTTAAGGAGGTAACTATACCTATATAATGATTGCAAAGAGATAAGGAGATAAGAGATAATCTTGTTTTAGACCTTTTGCATTAAAGTGATACAAGACCATTCTCTTATCTTGTAATATTGGATCAACATTATCTTTCAAGAAAAGGATGCATTCATCCTTAATTACCTTTAGTTTTTGTACACATTTGGAAGCTCGTGAGCCGGAACACTTAAAGCTTACTGTCTTAACAACTATATGCCTTGACTGAGGATGATGGAGAAGGAAGTTGAAGAAATCAAAAGGGGACTTCCTCTTTACCCCCAGATGATTGAGCTCAATTAATATAGGTGTATGATAAAAGAAAAAAATATATTACCAAATGTAGCATAACTGTTAGGGAATCTATTAAACCATGAGTTATTAATTAAGCATCTATTAAGCTTCCTTTGAGTAAGTCTATCCCTACTTTGGCAGTTACTCTAAGTGAATAGATAGCCAAAATATCTAATATCCACCATGCCTAAGTTTAATTTCATATTAGATAATTTATGGAATATTAAGTGTAGACACGTCATATTGCTTTGCAATTCAAAGGGAGATAGAGTACAATTGTAATTTCCAACTAATATCTAGGGGGAAGTAGTGTTGGATTCAATTCTCCTTAGGTTAAATCATAAACCAACTCTTTGAAATTCCCAATTTCAGTATATACCATAATAATTGTCAAAGGTAAGTTGGAGATTTTCAGTGTTAATTCACAGTGAATAAATTTATATGAGAAGTATCAGTTGGATAGTTGAAAAAAAGACGCATCAAAAGAAATTATTACTTTACAACTAGGGTGAGCTGAATGGTTACTGAGAGTAGTCTACCTATGTTTCAAAAATCCAAGCCGCCTTTGAAACTGTTCCTCTTTTAATTTGGTTAAGTAGATCAATAAAATAAGAATTCTTAAAGCCAAGAAAGCCCTTAAAAGTTAGCTATTTAGTTGGCTGATTGAAGCCCCCTCACATTTTATACTAGTAATCTTATTAACGTTGTTTGGATTTGGCTTTCCTTATTCTAGTCTTTTGATTAATATAACTGGGGTCAAGCCAACTCCTAACTAGAGTTTAAATACTTTTAGTTACGTTAGAGGAGCTTACTTTACTTTGGAGCTTATCCTTCTTAATATTTATCATTAGATCTTTCCTTTTACATAGGTTAGGGGGTGTTTATATTGCTTGCATCTTCTTATTCACTATTGAGGGGGTGCCTACATGTTCCTTTACTTTAGGAGATTATTAGAATTCTTTTATGCTATTTATTTGAGTTGATCCCCAATTTGCTTAGTCACTCCTATAGTCAAGGTGTCAGTTATTTATATAACTTGAGGATTATCAGTTACTTCTATATTCACATATTTAGTGTCTGTGGTATCTTGAGATACTTGTTCCCTGGGCCTTTATACTTTCACTAATCCCTTCTTAAGGGATTTCCAAAGATAAGAAACCCTCACCGAGTCCTTAACTAAGACAAATTTCCTATCAAACCTTGCGATTTGGAAGGAGTTAGGTAGATTTTTATTTAGTTCAACTTCCACACACACCCTCACAAAACTAATTATCTTCAAGTTTTTTATGCTATTATACAAGGTTATTAGGTTATTCAGAAAATTAGATAAATAATTGAGCCCCTTTAAAGGCCAATATTCTAGAGGGATATGATGGAAGTTCATCCATACCAGGATGGAATACTCTGCCCTATCTAGCATCCTTTAACTTCCATTTCTCAGTTAGCAAAGGTTTTACTTGCACATGCCAAGTTATAAGATCGATGAATTTTTTCACTATTTCCTCTTAAATGAATTTGAAGATGAAGAACTCATCCTTACTCACCAAAGTTTTTTCTAAGCCAAGCTTTCCTTAGTTTGTACTCGCTCATTGGTAGACCAATGTGAAAGCTACTCGTTTTTCTAAGAAGTATCCGAATAATGTTGCACTTCATTTCTTTGCACCTTTCTTTAGCACATCAAGTGGCAAGGAAATCAGTGCTCCACTGCCTAATAGGGATACAAAATGAAGCCTTCTAAACAATTCAGGATGATCTTCTACCATCTTTCTCCAAGTTTGCTTTATCTTCTGCTTGTCACCTACTATAAGAGCTACTAGTGTCTTAAGGATTAGGTTCAGATTATGGCTAGGAAGGGCAAGGAAGGTAGAGTCAAAGTTGAGGTCTAGTGAGGGTACGGGTGGGCCAATTGAGGGATAGGCTGACTAAGTTCAAACATTTTAATTATAAAGGAAAATTGTTAGATGAAAACTAAAGAGGAAGTTTTAAAAGAAGTTCGTGTTACTTAAGGTAGAAATCGGTCCACTCTAAAAGCAGTCTAAACTGGTTGAAAAATTAAGGGAGAAAAGGGAGAGAAGGATATTAGGAAAAACATGGAAGGGAAAGCTAAAGACATGTGGGACCTTTTGTTGTTAAATACAACTTTTTCCAAGTTTAGATTAAGTTAATCTCATGAACAAATAAGACATATTCTAAACTTGAAAGAAGTTATCCTTGTAGCCAAAGAAGGCTTATACTAAGTTTGTGTCTTAAGTTATTTTAGTTACTAAACAAAGGTTGTCTTTAACATTTAGAAAATTTTCTTCTTTTTGACACTTAGTCAACCATCAACCATCATCTCCATCCAACACTTATTATTGACTACCCAAAGTAGTCACCAAAGATGAGTTGAGCTGCTTGTCACCATTAGACATAACAATCTGTTAGCCATAGATCTCTATCGATAAATAAATTGATTGATAAAATGAGTTAAGATTTTTTATGAGGATTTGAAAAAAAAAAACCTTATGCTCAAATTTTTTTTAGTGTATTCTAATTTTTCAAAATCAAAAGAAAATTTAATGTTTGACATGTTTAACCTAACAGTCAATTTTCGTTGTCCATTGAAACTAACCAAATATAAGAAAGACAATTGTGATTCATTCTTCATATTGAACTTATTAAACAATTAATTTAGTAACATTCTATTTTAGTTCTCCATTGATAATAAACATATTCTTCTTTGTAGATTTCTAAAACAGATTTAAAAAGCCCATGATTAAGACATGTTAAGAGTTTTATAAACAAAAATAAAAACTCATCTAATGCTTTTAACCTAATATTGAATTTTGGTTGTCCATAAACTCAAGATGTTTTTCAAAGCCTTACAATTCTTCCTTGGACAAATTTCTAAAAGGAATACAAAATATGTTTGGATACCATATACAGTTATGATCTAAGTACGTCACTATTTGACTTTTTTAATTTTTAATAAGTTTGACTAGCTAAAACAATAGTCATATGCACTTTTTTTAAAGATTTATAATTCCAATATAATTTAATTAATTATCAAATTATTTTCTTAATATTTTAAAGATAATTAAACAATTTTCTTTCCTGAAGAATCAAATCTATGATGAAATTAATCAAAATTAAAATTTGAATTTCAAATATAATAAATAATATCATAATTACGATGCATATTAATCACTACACTTTGATACTATATGCTAAAATTAGTTGCTTGAAATTACATGATCATCAAATATGACATCAAATCAATTATGGAATTTGATTTTATTTTTCACAAATTAAAAGATTCTAGTTCTTGTATAATCATTACTCTTGTTAACTTATGATCTTTTTTCTTAATCTTTAAACATCATATCTTATATAATTTTGTCACATATATCTCTTTCAATTAAAAAAAATGCTAAAAAGTTAGATAAAATTACTCTCTCTCTCTCTTATCTGGAAAATAAATTCTTAACAAAATTCTCATTGTGATTAGTTAAGAAACATACTTTAATCCTCATATTTAAATTGAAACAATAATTTTAAAAGTACTTAAACTTTTTGAAAAAATGTTGCTTCAATGCTTGACTTTTTTGAAAGTTTTAATTCGATGATTAACTTATGAAAGCTTATACATCATTAAGTCAAACATTATTTCTGCTGATTTTTAACTAATGGGGTGTATTAATCAAATATCATATAAGTACTTATTTGTTAATTATATCAATAAACAATTAATAGAGACAATATTTTAACCTAGGTTGGTCGAAATATTAATCACTAAATTAAAACATTTTTAAATATTAGTCATTGAATTAAAAAACCTAAATAATAGTTATTTTTGCACTTATTATTTCTATTTAAATTTTATAAATTTGAATGTTCAGTTAATTACAAAAATAAAATATAAATATTAGTTCCATACAAAATGAAAATTTTGAAAACCTTTTTTGATAAAATAATGGTCTTGTAAAAAAAGAACCTCTTGTAAAAAAGATAAATAATAGTTCAAATAGAAAAATTTGAAATTTAAGAATATGTTTAAAATTATGAATTTATAAAAATTGAGTATTGACATGCCAAAAACATCTGATTTATATTTGGGTTTATTCGTTATGTTAATTTTACATGTTTAAATTTTACTAGTGGGAAAACAAAAATGCGATCCTGATGGATACATGTCGGTTAAGAAATTCAGCGTCCTTTGCTATTCAAGTAAGGTACAAAAAGAGCAAAGAATGAAAATACCGAGGAGCAAGTACAAGCTTTTTCAAAGGGCAGGTGGTGAGTGGACCATTCCTGGTTCTCACTTCACACAACCTGACTCAGGGTCTGGTGGCCAACCTGGCAACCAGGGTGGGACTAGCAATCAGGGAGTTTGTTAAAAAGACGAAAATGTCCAGGCATTGCTACCCCTGCTCTTCCTTTTTGGTGTTCCACGAGTTTTTTCAGGAGCGATAACGAAAAGTCTTCGGTATGTGATTGTTTCATATGATTTGTCTCTTTCTGATAGTCTTCCATACCCCTTTAGAGGAATTGGAGTTGGGAGTACTGGCCCGATCTCATCAGACCCTACTACTTTATTGACACCCAATTAACTTGTCTTCTTGCTGAAAAAATAATGTCAAAAGAAGATATTGTTGATAGTGGACTATTGCCACCGGTAAAATGTTGGCCAAGCAGTCTAATAAATCATCCTTCTGTCGGTCCATTTAACGTGCATGTTTTTAAGATAAGCTACATATAAAGGTACTTATAGCCTATAAGCAAACAGAAAGAATGCCTATTATCTATGTATTCTGAAACATATAATTGTAGAATAATTAATCTTTTATTAATGATTAGCAATACTAAAACAAATTTCACTTCTATGCCTAAACTTCTTAAACTTCTATTGCATACCTAAAACTAAAATGAAAATTGAAGGATTCGTACAAGTAACGTAAGATCATTAACGTTGTTTTACTTCGTCAAGAATGTTGCATACCTCTATATAAATTTCCTCAATGGGAACTTGGTCATCAAGTCACACTCCTTAGAAGGCTTAAAGAGTGGAGGGATATTATACAGGCATATTGGTGTTGAAGGAAAAGCAGCAACCTTTCAACCTTTTTATAATCCGATGGGCCAACTTTTGCCTTTCTGACGTATTGACCAAGTCAATTAGTTTACAAAATCTTGGCGAATCAAAGATGGCTTGTTATTGTCCAGAATTCTATTCCTTTCCCAGTGAGATAAAAAAGGGAAATTCTGATTCCTGCCATCTGTCTTAGTTCTTTCCCGTTTCCTATGTTTACTGTGATACATATGTTAAGAACGAAACAAAAATTTGAAGACAGAATGCAATAAAAATTTGAGATCACGAAGTGTTTGGTTGTAATAGACAAAACAGATAAAACTGTGTGCGTCTCGAGGACAAAAATTTATTTGATTGCAGTTGATAGAACATAGAAAACAGTATCAACGACCAAAGTATCCCTACTGTATAATATGATTGGAAATATATAATTCATTAATTATTTTAAGACGAATAATTTGTATTAATATTTTTTTAATTGTATCTATAAATAAGGAATTAAAAAATGAAGAATTTAAAATTTTAATGAGGAGATAAAATGATTAAAAAATTCATTGATTTAATATATTATTAATTGTTATATAAATAATTTAAAATATATTATTAGTCATATAAATTTAAAATAATAAATAATAAAATATTAAATTAAAATTAAAATATATAAATAAAGTAAATTTAGTAAATAAAATATTTCATAAAAATATATTATTAGGCATATAAATTTAAAATTAATAAATTATTAAATTAAAATAAGAAAATATAAATAAAATAAATTTAGTAAATAAAATATTTCTTAAAAACATATTATTAGTCATATAAATTTAAAATTATAAATAATAAAATATTAAATTAAATTAAAAATATATAAAAATAAATTCAGTAAATAAAAAATTCATAAAAATATACTATTAGGCATATAAATTTAAAATTATAAATAATAAATTATTAAACTAAAATAAGAAAATATAAATAAAATAAATTTAGTAAATAAAATATTTCATAAAATATATTATTAGGCATATAAATTTAAAATTATAAATAATAAAATATTAAATTAAAATTAAAAAATATAAAAAATAAATGTATTAAATAAAATATTTCATAAAAATATATTATTAGGCATATAAATTTAAAATTATAAATTATAAAATAATAAATTAAATTAAAATAATATAAATAAAATATTTCATGAAAAATATATTATTAGTCATATAAATTTAAAATTATAAAAATATTAAATTTAAATAAAATATATAAACAAAATAAATTTAGTAAATGAATTATTTCATGAAAAATATATTGTTAGTCATATAAATTTAAAATTATAAATAATAAAATATTAGATTAAAATAAAATAAATTTAGTAAATTAAATATTTCATGAAAAATATATTATTAGTCATATAAATTTAAAATTATAAATTGTAAAATATTCAATTAAAATAAAATAATATAAATAAAATAAATTTAGTAAATTAAATATTTCATAAAAATGTATTATTAGTCATATAAATTTAAAATTATAAATAACAAAATATTAAATTAAAATAAAAATATATAAACAAAATAAATTTAGTAAATAAATTTTTTCATAAAAAATATATTAACAGTTATATAAATTTAAAATTATAAATAATAAAATATTAAATTAAAATAAAATGTATAAATAAAATAAATTTAGTAAATAAAATAGACTTGCTTTCTATTAGTCGGGAGGTATTTTTGTCCAACTTTTATGTATTTTATTTCGGTGACAGGAAGAAGAAATCTTGTCCCATAGTTTTGGAAGGAACAAAAAATTTCTGTTATTGTCATCTAGAGTTAGAACAAAAATAAGTAGAGTTAGCAACCAAACACTGCGAGACACAGGATTTTTGTGCTTTGTTATTTGTCTCCACCGACAGAGACAGTAACCAAACTCAACGTCAAAAGAGGCTTCTTCATATGGGTTGAAGCAACCTATTCCTGTTAGAGTGTTTTAACCTTATATTAATATAGACCTCATATAAATGTGTGGATAAAATTTAATAAAACATCATAGGAATTGATTAACCGAAACAGAAGATTTAATCTCTCTTCACATATAATTTGTCCCCTATTCACAGTTGACATGAGCATTCATAAGACACTTTAGATTGGCAATGACATCAAACATGTTATAGATATTGACTCCGCGAATTACATTTGAAACTTAATTTTAAGTTATACCATAAATCTTATGGTAATTGTTCTTAAAAAAACCATGTGGTTCAAATTTAATTATAGAATTTTCCATTATTTTTTAAATATATATATTTTTCAATATAATTCAACTTAGTTACTTATAAGAATATGAGTAGGACAATAATTCGAAATAATATTTTATCTTTAAACCAAGAGTAAACTACACAGGAATATCTTAGGGCTTATGCACTTTTAAAAAGGTTTATTATTTTTAAAATTTTCAAAAATAATTTTGTAGTTTATAACTTTTTATTAATCTCTTATCTTTTTATTTTCGTTAAAAACTTATTAGAAAAGCTCACATGGCAAAAGAACATATGGACCTACTCATCTCATTAACCTAGCTTAGACCACAAATATACAATCCGACAATAGATAAAATCTCAATTTGTTAATCCAAAAAATTTGGCATAGTTTTCTCTAAAAATTTTGCATGTCTTTGAATTAGTGAGGACTATCGAGATCCATTGCCGTGGCAGGTTGATGTTTTGAGTTTCAGGTTAGTTTTATGTAAAGTAAAGTAGCTTGCAACATGAATTTGCCTAGCTTATATTTTATTAGCAAGAAATTTTAATAATTTTATGTTATTTTTTAAAAAAGGGGCACGTTTTCTTTTGAGTATTTCATTAATCGATATACTTAAGGTCGTGTGCTTCTAAAACAACAATTAGGGAGATACGAGACCATTTAGAAGAGATGATAGTTTTTAAACATGGGAAGAAATGACAGATTTCCACTAATCGAGAAGTTAGAACATGATAAACACTAGTTAAATGATACATTTATCCTCATAAGGTGAGTTGTAGTCTAGAATTTCCTTAATATATTTTATCTCATAAGGTAAGTTGTAGTCTAATTACTTGTTGAAAAGGTTAACGTGGCTATGAAATCTCTATTTTGTTATAGGAGTAAAATTTACTTGCATATATGTAATACAACTAGTTTTTTATTTTAAGCTTTTTGTGACACGTATATTCTATTGAAAATATTGCATTAATTAAACTTATTTTCATGTAACAACAGTCCCCAAAATTGAGTTTCAATATTAATGAGATGGTACTTTCAAATTCACTTATAGTACGTGTAATTAAAAAAGGTGAAATAATGTGAACGTGACTAACAAAGCTTCAAAAGATCTATTACTTCTGCCTAGCGAAACAGTTCAAAGAGTTAGGAGTGAAAGGGTTAGTGAGGCTTTAGATGGATTAATTTAAGGCATATATGCTGATTAAACTTTAAATGGCACTTTGAGAACTGTTTTAGGAGGCTTATTGGACTTATACAAAGATTAATCATTGGTTAACTTGATCCAATCTAAAATTGGAGAAGACTTGGAAGTGAATATAATCTCAGACAAAAGTCATGTCAAAGCTCGTATAACTCTCAAAAATTAAGTGTTGAAGAATATGACTTAACACACGATCGTGTTTAACCTATGCCATTATGTCTATATAAAAGTGAAGTTACAGTACCCATTATGTCTATATAAAAGTGAAGTTACAGTAAGTTACACAACCTCTAAAATGATTCTATACCAACTGTAAGAGTTTTATCCGACAAACTCATATCCTCTTACCTGTGATGGTCCACGACACACCCCTCATAGATGGATGGTTCACCCCGCAACCACTCCACCTCTATCTGTCGCCCACTTCCTCAACCTTCACCCACTGTGATGGACAGTAGGGTATGA
>JANZXR010000002.1:16538502-16565117 GCA_027575705.1 Erythroxylum echinodendron | reverse complement strand
GCATGTGTTTTACGTGCAATTTATACGTATGTGATTTGCATGAAATGCATGCTCTTTGGTTGGTATCACGTTTATCACCAACTGTTATAACTTTTTAGAAAAATAAGTCGAAAGACACGATCTCCAAAATGTGCATTTCTTAGTTGTGTCCACTACCAAAATCGTCATTTATTTTGTATTTAAGGGGTGTTTCTATTCAGTTTTTGGAAGTTTTGACATCTTTGTTTGTTAAAAGTTATGAGTGTTTCTTTTCCTTGTTCTTTATTAAACTTTGAATTTATCAAAAGATGTTTTCTTTATGATGTTTGATTATTTAATGAATTAGATTCTTAATTCCTTATCAAGAGTAAAATTATATGATTTAGTTTTCCTAAGATTGGGTCAAACTTTTTATGGGTTCTTCAGAGTTTTATTACTGGATGGATTTATAACAAATGTATAACTTTAGGCTTAAGTTAGATCATTGAACCATACTATAGTTCATTTTTGCAAAGGACTTGGACTAATGAAGAGGTTTTGAAGTTCAATGACTAATTTCCTCATGTGTCTGTTGATGATGTTAAATAGAATGACTGTAAGCTTACAAAGGTATTTATGGAAAATGTTAAATATCCTTGGTTGAGATATAAAAAAGGATGCTTAGGAAAGGCAGTGGATAATGATGGTCATTATATAGATGGTGCTTTTTGTGAGGAAGGTCAAATTGATAGTGCTTATGGGGGAACATTTTACTTGTAAGGCTAGAAAGGGTGACCAAGTTGATTGTGCTACTGGAGACGGAGACAATCTACTTGTGGAGAGGGTGAACAACCTGACAGTGTTAATAGAAAAGAGGAACAATCTGAATGTGTTGTAAGAGAGGGAGAACAATTTGATTAGGAGAATAGTTTGATTATATTGTTGGAGTGGGAGAACAACGTACTTGTGCTCTTAATGAGGCTCAAGCGGCCTCAAATGATTCAAATAAAAGTAGTTTAGATGATCCAACATATAAAGGTGACAAAAAATCATTTAGTGGCTTGATGATTATAGTTCATTTAATTTTGATGACATATTTAATAAGGTATTTAGTAAAGAGGCTACTAAAGAAGTTAAGAGGTATCTTTATAATGGTTTCAACTTCGAGTATAAAATTAGTACAAAAAATGTCTCAATGAAGTTAATTATGAAGGATGGACTATGACTAGTAAAAATATAGAAACGATTCAAAATAGTGAGTGTGTTGGAGGGAAACACCAATATGAGTTGAAAATTTTAAGAAAATAACAAGTAATTTTAAAATTCCTTACACTAAGAAGTTATGTATGAATTGTCCAACAATATGAAATTTACATTTTAAATGCTTGATGTCTCCATTAATTATATGGAAGTGTTTATTAAGTTATGAAAACATGATTCAGTACACTTATTTGCCTACATATTTGCATTCAAAGTTGGAAAAAGAAAATTGTCAGAAATCAGAGATGTTCAACTTCATTACTAAGCTATTTTTTTGTAAAAAATATCCCACTACTCATATTTTTTTAATATATATGAGATCAAGTTAACATTACTTGTGTGGTCATTTCTTATAATGAGGAGATTCAAACAATGTTAAATAAATGATGAGAAAATTAAACACTTATTGTAGTATAATTGCTAATACTATAATAATTATTATTGTTTTGAATTTGAAATACAAGCTTGCTGCATTTGGGTATATTTCCGGAAGTTGTATGGTGATAGAATTTCAATACATGTTCATATCATTAAAGAATTGTGATATGATTTATTTTCTTATTACCTCCATACCTTGCTTAGGAGGGAATTTGGGTATGTTTGGTTTGGTTTGGTTTGATTATTACCTAAAGAAGGGTAGTGTTATCATCACTGGTGCATCCTCTATGCTGGGTCTAGCCACGACGAAGGCTCTTGCTGAAACTAAGAAATGGGTTTTCTTAAAAAAAAAAAATTCAAGATCAATGAAAGAAAACAATAATATCTAATATCTAGAAAACAATAATATCTAATATCTTTTCTTTCGTGATCTTGATCTTGTTATATACTACATACACAATATATAACAAGCACGATATATTATTGGTAAGTCTAGGATTCGACATCTCGACCGGCAGATTGGCTAGTTAAAGTTTGGCTGGGTTTGGTGAGGCTTGATATTAAATGAGGAGAAATATTATTTTGAAAATGAACCCTGACTCCTTAATCCCTGACCTTGACCTATTAGTTTACTTGAGTACAGGAGGGTACTCACATGCACAGTCGGTATACTATAATTGGCATCTGGACATAAGAATCAATCACTCAAAGCTTAACCATTTGGTCGATTGGAGAATAAGAAACTTGGCAATGCCAGTAGAGCCTTTCTGTACTTAACAGCCACTTGCTAATGAATAATAAGTAGGTAGAAACTCGAGTTTCTTCTTCTCAAATGAAAGTAATTGATTATGGTATCTGAACTTCCAATCTGTGAAGGAGAGGCACTAGCTTACTTCTCGTGAGTTTTATGGCTGTCTGCCAACCAACATGGGGACGGGTTAGGTATCAAAGTATTTTGAACGTTGAAGAGAACTCAACGTCAAGTGGAATGGTAAAAACATAAAAAGGAAGGTGTACTATTATTCAAAAAGTAAAGTTTTCATGCACTGCACATCCGACGTCTCAACTTATGGGGACTTCACGCAATGATTACATGCTTTTTAACGCTTTAATGCCAACTCCATGTAAATGTGGAACAATTAAAAGTAACACAGCATGCTTCCAGTTGTCAAATACCACGTTTTCTTTTTCCCCTCGTTCTTGAGTGGGACAACGTGCTCTTTCTTGGCTTGTAAAGTATGACTGGATTAACACATAATTAGCAGTCTAATTACAGAAGAGTATAGCCGGCCCCGCAGGACCATGTCGGCCACATGGCATAATCGCCCCAAGTTTCACATGCCTCTCAAGTATAGAGCCATGATCAATCTTCCTATCAACCAACAGCCTCAACAAAACCATCTATAACACGACTGCAGCTTAGTACTTCGCCGTTATTGGCACTAAAATTGTGTGGCATCAATTTTTCTGTAGTACTAAATCAGGTGAATAATTATATAATTTAAATAAAATATTTCAAGATGAATAATTCAACGACTTTAAACTAATAGATGGACAAAAAAAAAAAATATAAATACTATGAGTTCCATGCATAAAATACTAGTAAACTCATCATAATGTTTCTTATAGAGTTCAAAGCTCAAATCCAAAACTTGAAACGCCAAGTACTCCGATACTAATTTGGTCTTCCCTCAGACTATAGCATCAAATTGCGCTATACAATATCAGTAAGTCATTCTATTGCTTACCAACACATCATTCGTGTATTTTCTTAATGTCTTTCCTGAAAGGGATTCAGTGGGCCAATCTTGCTGTACACAGAAGTCATAACCCTTTTCTTTACTATAATTTACTCAACCACACCTAAAGATTTGAATTCAGAACCTCTTAATCTTGGAAAACGAAAACAACCATGGGACTAATTTCAACTCTCGATCGACCTCATCCTATTCTTACCTACTTTTGTGACCGATTATGTATTATCTTCTTATTGTGAGGGTCAACCTAATGAGTCGTAGAATAAGCCCAGCATTAAGCTAATAACCTTAAACCATTCATATGCATGGGTCTTGTTAGTTATATTTTTCAATTATAATGCCACTCCTATTAAAAGAAATGCATTTAAATCCACTTGTTAAGGATTTTCATAAATGATCTATTTCAGTTATCAGTTTGCTTGATGCATTTCTAAATTGTCTTTAATTTCTTTTGAGTCCACTTTCCAGCGGACTCCCACTCGTTGTAAAAGCAACACCGGTCACTTCAGTCTTGTTGCAATTGGGCATGCAAGTCACGTCACTTTTTGTGTTTGTTATACCAAATATCTACTCAAACAGTAAAGTTGTTTCAAGAATCAAAACAAAGCTCAGTGTCCTTGGGAGTGAGAAGAAGAATGACTACTACAGGCCTTTTTTCTACTGAATTAAGAAAAAGTCTTTGAGGTAACGTCCGGCCCAATAAGAATGGATTCATCAGTGGCCATTTATCTGGATATACTTTTGGGAAATTACCTATTTCCACTGGTATTCCCCTGGTTTAATGAATTAGAATTAATTTTAAGCGGTTTGACAATTCAATCAATGAGAAGTCTTATCTTATTTATTATTTTAGAATTGCTTAGGTCATTTATAATTTTTCTCCTTTTGACGTCGGAGCTTTGTCTTTACTTTTTCTAATATGGAGTTTTGATTATTTATTACACTCTTTACGAGTTTTATTATCATAAGAAACAGTAAAATGTTGACAAAATGACTCCAATTTTTTAATTTTTAAACATTTTATATGTTAGCTAATTTTGTCTCATATCTTGACATAATTTTTAACCTTTTAATATAATTAATTAATTCTTTATATGTTAATTTATTACAAGATATTTGTTTAGTACTCTTTTTCTTAATTTTATTTCTAGCTTTTTCTCTTAGAAGAATGGGAATTCTCACAAGGATCTTCTTCTTTCAAAAGGGTTTATTTGAATCCTCTCTTAACATTATTTGTATTAGAAAATATCTTTGTACCATTAAAATTTAAAGACTTTACTAATTATATTTGATAATAATTATATATTCCTTTTCTTTAGGTGGGAAGGATATCCTATGAAATATAATGATATTGCTGTTGTTAAAGGTGGGACAATATTTTGTAAAAATTTATTATTTTCATCTAATATAATTTTTTTCATTTATTCTAACAACTTTTAATGTGTCATATTTTTGTGACCCAATTAAGTGGTAGTTCACTTAGTAATAATATCTAATACTAAAAGTGTATTACCAATAAAGATGTAGAGAGCTAAAATTAGGAAATGAAGCTAAATTATTAGGCAGAATTAGACTGACAACAAAATGAAAATAAATGATGGTTAAGAATTTAGGTCGATTAATTTAGAATGCACCATACTATAAGAACTTGTAAGAAAGATTAAAAAGTATTGGGTTTTCTTGGCTAAATTAAGAACTATATTAATTGACTAAAACTTTGATGAAAATATATGGATAAAAGGTGACACTAATTGACCTTTAACTTTAAACTCTTTTAATTAAAAGTTAGAGCTTTTAGGTTGTTTTCGGTTTGAATTTAAACATTTAGGTTAAAAATATATTTTAATCCTTAAAGTTTTTACCAAAATTTAAAATCCAATGAAATCCTAAATTTCTTCAAGTTAGGAGTCCATACTAGTCACTTTGGTAACTGCTTTTCTGTCGATCATCTTTAAAATCCCTAACTAAAATCCCTAATCTGTAACTTAAAATTCTCCAACATTCATAAGAGAGTGATTTCGTGCGAGGATGCTTCTTCTATCGCAAAGTTAATTGCTCCATCAAACCAACAAACTTTCTTTGTTATTTTGTGCGTGGTTGCTTCATAAGAAAGTGATTTCGTCATTGGGTCAAGACTAAAAATTTTTGAATTGTGATTTCTGTTGCTAGACTTCCTGTGGTGCTGATTAGGGTAGGATTCGCCCTCTCGCTCTCTATTGTTCTTTTTTCTTAGATTCGCTTTTTTATTCAATATTTATGAAATGAAATGTTGATGTACTAGGGTTTAAACTGGAATTTAGTATTCGTTCATTTATGTAATGATCTCAAGATCTTCTGTTTCCAAATTGCATTGTGCTTCCATAAAAAGTTTTCCCTTAATTTACATGTCCTCATTGTTTCTCACTTTTTTCTTCATCCATAATCTAAATGAATCGGGAAATTGAATAGTGGCAGTCATTAGCCAAAATCAAAAAAGAAAAAGAAAAGGTGATTTGTTTGTTATTGAAAACGAGAATTGACTTGTATGTGTACATAACATCTTATAAAATTAGTGGCAAACTTATCAGTTGCTCAATTATGGAGTATATTTAGTAGAGGAAGGAAAGGGAGGTTAGATGAAGAAAAAATGGGGGTTACTAAGAATCACCATATATTCAGGTAAAAAGTTGTTATTTTCTGCTTGCCCAAATTCTTTAATACTTCCACTAAACCTTGTAAAATTCGTTACATAAATTAATAAAGTGTTAATCAGATAAAGAAATGAACTTCAGATATATGGATATTTAAAGTTTACCTTCCGCTGATCACTTACAAAAGCCTATGCATTTCCACTTATATTGAGATCTTTAGCAAGAATGCTTAAAAACCAACTCCCAAGGAAAGTCTTCAGAAAACATTCATCTAACCCAATAATCTTCTTACATCTACCAAGAAAACCATACTTTAAAGCACTAAAACCCACATAAAATCTTTTGAACATTGGTTTCTCGGTATGTTCATCAAAATCACATCAATAACAAACTTTCCATCTTTGTTAGCTCGTCTTAACTCATGACATTAAAACCATAACTTCGCATAATAACCTTCCATTGATCCTCGAAGCATAGTAATTACTTCACACTTAGCCCTATAACATTGAAATTTAGTGACCTTTAATGCATATTTTGATTGAAGATCATCCACTATTTCACTAATAGGTCAATTCAGGTTCCTCATAAACTTGCTTATGAACTTATTCGCAACCTATTTATGGCTAGCTTGCTTATTTCTCTGCACTTTACTGCAATTATGAGTGTTTTCGACTCTCTTCACAACAAATATTTTCTCATTTTCCATCCAGCTAGCATACACCCGAAAAGGACAATGTGCATCACAAACTGCTTCCATTCGTACACCAGATCTCGCTATTAAAATATTAAACCTATTTGTAATTGTATACTTCCTTATAGCTTCCCTCAACTGATTCTCGTCCTTGAACTTCATTCCAATTTCAAACTTAAAATCTGTGATTTCAACTTTTGGATTGAAATTAATGTATTTCTTTTTTGGTAACGATGAATTTCATCATCATTGTCATCATAATCACTATTTCCACAATGTGAACTTCCTTATGCTCTTCCAGTATCTTTCGAATGATCACCAACGTCATTGAAATTCTTTTCACTACCACCAATACCATCGACAACATTATCAAATTGAAACCCACTTTGCAAAGTGATATGTGTCTAATTGTTGATACATTTAATTATTTAGACTTAGCGATTAAGATACGAAAATGCTTATCATACTTGCTTTAATTCATATATGATTTTAGGTACAATTCAAAAGAAAAAAAATTAAAGTGAGTTGAAAGCATTATATTTGGGTGGTTTTCTGAAGATTAATTTTCATTTGTCTTCATGGAGCAAAAAGAAGAAAATTAAATGACAAGAAGAAAAAAAAGAAAATACACATTTGACAGAAGTTGAAGGAGCAAAACAACAGTAGGAACATCAATACACAGTTTGGGTTTTACGCAGATGACATTTGCATGGATAATGAGCTGGGACGAAAAAAACTCTTAGACTTTATTAATCCCATCATAGCTACAGTGGGTGGCGTGAAGAGAGAGTAGCACAGTTGGAGTGGTTTTAGAGAAAAGAAGAAGAGTGGCGGCGAAAACAAATTGAGAGAAGAGAAGTGAGTGAATAGTGATGGTAGACCAAAAACCACCATCTTTATTTGTCACTTCAACGAATAGTAGAGAGTAGGGAAGCTTGCGGCAATAGCGTAGGACCGAAGGGGTTTTCGAATGAGGATGATTTTTATGGGGTTGAAGTACTTTTTTGGGAGACCCATGGAAAGCTAAATGTCCCTACGCCAGTTTGGACGCGACAGTTTTTGTTGTTTCTTTCTCTCATTAGGAATTGATTATGTTATATCGTGTTTATTGGATTGAGTATTGAATGATGATGATTTTAATGCATTCATTGAATTGTTTGATTGCATACCCATTGTTAGAATTTCAATATAATCCGTAACTGTTATGTTGAAATTAACGTGTAGCAACTAATGATTCGTAATCATTAGGGATAATATAACCTAGGTTAAATGACGCATTGTATGTAGTTGTTACCTTGATTAATCGATTTTCCTAATTCGTAATGCTACTACCTTATTAAATCTAAAGATCGTATCTTAGGTTATTCGATGGTTAGGTTTAATTAATGTTCATATCTTGATTAAAAAAAACTTAAGAGAAAACTCAGGTTAATTATTAACCCACGATTAATAGTTTCTAGGAGAGGTTTGAGAACAACAAATCAATGAAATATGATTAATTAGGGTGTAGATCGAGATTGAACCAAAGAACCAGATCCCTTCCGAATTCCCCATTTTTATCAATTTTCATATATTTTCTTTAATTTGTTTTTATTAGTTAGTTTTATTTTATTTTCTTATTCCAAAATCCAACCCCCTCCCTCAATTTTCCTAAACACTAATTAATTTCATTTCATAAGCTAACCGAACACTCCCTGTGGGATCAACCTAGACTCAATACTACTACAGTAATAGTCTAGTTATTTTATTTTGATTAGCGTTACGATGCGTAGGTTAATTTTGGTGTCGTTGCCGGGGAGAAAATTTTTATTTTTTGTTTGTGATTTAATTGGTGTTTTCTATATATTTGTTTGTAATTGATTTCTTTTTAGTTATTTCGTGATCTTTTCATTTTTTTTGTCTTGTGTTTGTGAAAACAAATTTCGATATGGACGGAGGTAATTTCTTTTATAATTCATATTCTCAATCTTATAACAATGTTTGGATTGATCATCCTAACTTTTGTTATGGATGGGATAATCATTAGAATTACTTCCATGATAGTTTACAGGATGCACAACAATTCTCATATAGACCAGAAGCTTCCTATCATGATTCTGGTCCATCTTTGGAAGAATTGAGTAATATTGTGAATGATAATATTTAGCAATTGCAGCAGAATACTCTACAATTATAGCAGGATGGAGGATAATTTCCAAAAACTACATGGTCTAGCAGCCAAGATTCGGAGAGCCAACACAACTCAGGTACATCTCTAGAAGAAATGCTTAATATTATGGCTACTAACAATCTTCAAATTCAACAGGATATATAGCAGTTCCAGCATAATATGCAATAGTTGTTTCAGCAAGCTGTATAGCAAATTTGAGAGGATGCTCTACAATTCCAGTAAGATGCATTGACTCGACGAGGAGATGTCAATCATCTGGAACTACAAATGAAGAAGAGCAGTTGTATTAACCTGAGGTGCACTTAATAGAAGTTTGTACGGAAACTTTACAAAGTAATGAGGAGCTTAAGATTTTTAAGGTCAACTCTCAATGAATTGCTTATGTAGAAGAAGCTGAGGAGGAGCTTGAAGCAGAAAAAGATATATCTTTTAGCTCAGAGGTAAGTACTGAGTTCTATTTTATTTTTGAAAATAGCTCTTCACCTTTACATAGCAGATTGAAGGAACTAAACGAGGAAGAAAAATGTGAAGAGATGTTCGAAATATTTCCTAAGTGCATGGATTCAGTTGAGATTGGAAGTCTGAGGATAGGGAAGGAGCTAAATGGGAACGATTATCAACCAAGACCCTATCCTGAAGAACTTCACATTGAAGAACCGCATGTTCCATCAAAAGATCATAATTTTGTCACGTGAGGAGAAGAAGGAGTCGATCCAGTGACCCTAAACAAAGAGGCTTCTTGTGAGGCAACTCAAGGGAAGTAAATTTTTTTCTTTACATTTTCACATTTCTTTTTATATGCATGTGTGTTTTTTGTTGGTTTATTTTGCTTGTTTTTAAGTTTTCAATCAAAATGAGAGAAACTATAAAACAAACAAAGTAAACATTTTCTCGTTTTCTGTTGCTTCTAGGATTATATAATCATAAGTAGAGAATGAATTGATTAAAGAATTTCATAGCCACTTTGGCATGTACTTTTGCTCTTGTGATTGGTTGATATGCATTATCTTTAGAAGAGTAGTGACTAATGGTAGACAAAGCCAGTGAGATTTTTAGACTTATTAGATTGAAACATCCATATCAATCTCATTGTCTTTTGATAATGTGTGACCTTCATGATATGTACACCTCGATTTTGCGTTGAATTTCTATTCGAGACTACATTTTTATCACATGCATTAACATGGATATGATTAGGCATTCTTTTTGTTTCATAAACTACATTAGCCAAATAACCTACCCTATTGACCTGATCCTTTGAGCTTTATATTTTTTCTTTGTGTACTAACTACATTACATGCTTTACACTTAACCAAATGTCCTACCCAAGTCATAAAGCTAGTGGAACATTTGTGATTGTTGAGTTTGTGGATGTACAAAATTCTAAGTGTGGAGGTGTCCATATGTGTGGGTTTGTTAAGATGTTGGGTTGTTTTGTCATTGAAATTCTTATGTTAATGTAGTATCTTTTAATCTAAAAAAAGAAAAAGAAAAAAAAGAAAAGAAAATGAAAAAAGAAAGAAAGAAAAAGAAATAGAACGAAAAAATGTTTAAATAAATGTACCTAGGAGCAAGTGCCTATGTGTTGAAAAGTTGTTTATGATTAATGCGTTCTCAGAAAGTTGTGATGAATGGGTTATTTGAGTATATTGGATATGAAGTAGATGTTGATTTGGAAGGTTCACTCCTGTGGTTTCAATGTACTGTTGGCATAAATTGTATAAAGAATTCCTTCAGATTGGTATATGCTTTATGTGATTGGTATGTGAGAGTTGAATGAGGTTGTGGAATATAAATGTTGCATTCGTCACAGCTGACGGTACCCAGTTTTTGATTGAGTATTATTGAAAAACCGAAAGTGTTAAATGTTTCGCAAACTTTCCGTAAATTTCTTTGGCACGAACAAAATAAAACCAAGCAAAAATGAAATAATAAGAACATCAGATATTTGGTAACGCAGTTCGGCACACTCTGCCTACGTCTATGGGGCCTTCACCCAGATTAATAACTTTCTCCGAATTACAATAGATTTACACAAGGTCACCCTTGAGCAACACCGCTCAATCCTTGTAACTATCTCTCAACCTCACTTCTCGGGAAAGATTTTCATACCCAATAACATAACCGACTCATGTTAACCTCGTCAGAGGATTTTTCTAACTACTTTCACTTAAACAATAATTGATAAAAATAATACAAGTATTTAATCAACTAAGAATTGAACAAAAATATACTTTAGATAAAAGAGAGACTTCCCTATGGTTTTTATCTTCTTGAAATAATCCAGCTGAACTCTTTCTTCACAAAAACATGTTGCAGTGTAACTCACACCCACAACCATAGTTCATCAACTCCAGAAATTCACTTCAATTCGCTCAATAAGAAAAACACATATGCGACATCAACACACGTTGACCAACGCACTACAATATAGCTCTCACCAAGGATACCTTATTTAACTGTGTTCATCACATGCACTGCCAGTAGTATTTTTGATCATAGACACTTAACGCACACACCTGCTGTGACACATGCACGTCTCATCAATTTTCACACACCAATGTTGGCAATAGACTTCTACTGTAGATCAAAGATGTGGACAACACGCACAGAAGGGATTCATAGTAGCTACTGCTAATAGGCATGTATGAGACCAACTCAATCAAGTAAAAAAAGAGTCGACCTTGACCATGCAATAGTAATATTCCAATTACCAAAACGCAACAGCCAATTAACGCACACCTCACCTATTCCTCACACTCCCACATCAACTCAATACCGCATATGCACCAAAGAGATTAACTTCTACAGTAGATTGAAGATATGCATAAATCTCTCACATAATAAGAGTCTCACTTCAATTCAAATATGCAACAAAAACACAACAACCACTAATTTCTATTTTCTTCTAAGCATTAACCCATCCAATTACTCACGTGTCCAGCCATATAATAAATCCAATATCAACATGATAATTATATCCTATATGTCCAATTAAAATGCCGAAACTAAATAAAAGATATAAATAATATATCCTAACAATCTCCCCTTTTTGGCCTTTTTGTCACAACTCTAGAATTTCACATAAATAATCATAATTGGATATATAACAATGAAATTCTCGATGCTCCCCCTCAATGTAATATTCAATTACATATTACATAATCATAAGCCAATTTCAGTCAACAAAATACAGAGAGAAGAAAAAAGGTACAGTTTTATGTGAATTATTCTCCCCCTTTGAGACAATATATGCCAAAAAGCTGAATTTAAGAAACACCAGGGAAGTGAAGGACTCGCTGCTTTAAATTATGAAGAGCATCAGCAGCTACTTGAATGATGCCTTCAATCCGTTCAATTTTAGCAAACAAAGCTGCATGTAGGTCAATCGAAGTTATCCCCGTGGCATCTGAGGGATCCTAAGTGATGTATAGCAAATCCACCATCCGTGGTTACCGAAAGATCCTTAGAGATATATTCATTAATACCACCAAATCAAGCATGCTTGACTCAATCCAAAACTATGACATCAAGCATGGAAAATATAACAAACAATGGGGCTTACTCTCAATAGCCAGCATTACTTCAATAAGGAGACAGCCAAGGTTGAATCTGACGCCAGTAATAATCGCATAAATCAACTTGGCCTATGACAAGTAAACAGTAACAACATGCGTGCTAGGCATCCGGTTGGTCATAATCAATTTAAACAGCACAAAGTATTTTTGAGTCAGCATAGATGATAGAAGAACAGAACTGGATGGCCATGTAGTCAGTTTACCACCAGTTAAGACCGTAGCGATCAAGTCATTGGATACTGTCCACTCATCATCATCAAGGAAATCACCAAACAAGTTATCAAAGCCCAGAAACAAATTTAAATGAGTAGCATCAAAATGAACTACCCGATCTCGCACATAGACAACTCCATAAGACACAGCATCCACATTCAGAATATAACAAGTTAAGTTGCAATAAAGTTCCTTTACCAATTCGGAGTCATAATGCTTTGGGAGAAGTGAAGTTTGCAATAAAGTACGTTCTGAAAGTAAAGTATGTAATCCATGTTGTTGAAACTCATCCAAGTTGATTGGTTGATCAAAAACAAACCCAACATCCTTGAGAGAAGTCCGTTTTTGTTCTACTGCGGAAGTGTAAAACTTGAACGAAATGGCATCATCCATTTTCAATCGGATAGAAGAATGATGGCGAGGTGGGCAAATGGTTTTCTGACATCGCATCTTTGTTCGTTTCGGAGGAGTCGTAGGAGGCACAGGTGATGGAGCAGATGCTGTAGGAGTTGCTTTGGAATCCGTATCAGATTCTTTAACCATGGATAAAATAATTTGTGTGACATCATAAAGTAGACCTACTTTATCCTGAATGATAACCCTTGCCCACTGATTTTCTTCCCACATGCTGAAGTGAACATCAATTTGCTTGAACGACAAGTTAGTGTTACTAATTTCTTTTCTGACACCGAAGAGACTGATTTTTTCTTATTCTTTCCCATACTTTCCGAGAATAACAAACAACCCGATCAATCTAAACAAATCACCACAACACAGTATCGTAAAGCCTAGTTAAAAGCTCATTGTAAAAAAAATCCAGCCAACCTTCATAATAAGAAAATATGGACACAAACGTAAATCTTCATGGAAAATTTAAAAAATTCTCAGCAGTACCAACTTACAGGTAACAACCAAGATCAATTTCAATTTCATTTTCATGGGTATCTCAAGCAAACCCAATCAAATTTCGTAAATAGTCCAAATTAGAACCCAAAGGAGGTAATTTCGTAAAATATGAGTCTTCAATAGAAAATCACAACATTCACAAAAATACCCAATCCATGTTTCAAACTCAATATCGTGGGTATTCTTAGAGCAATCCCAATCAAAACTCACTAAAATAACCAAAACTGAAACTTGAAAGAGTAATATCGTGAGATGAGATTCCACTGAAGAGTTAGCTTTAAAAAGGCAAAAGGGCAGAAGATGAGCAAATACAATCCACTATCTTCAATCTTCGTGAGAGAAACAAAAACGCAAGATGCAGGTGGAGATGTAGCAGAGGAGGAGTCGCAGATGCAAGTTGAGAGGAGGCTAGTGTTGTATACGGCAAAGGCAAAAAGAGGAGGCAATAAAGAGAAACATAGTTGTAGGGATTTTAAACCCCTTAAGCAAAACGCAACCGTTTTTTTAATCTTTTCATTTTCTTTTTCCTTTTCTCACATAAAAAATGTAAAGCACAAAAACCCAAAGCCCCTCGAAGAAGTTCAAACTGTACTGTATCAAGAGGTTTCATAAAGATGTCTGCCAATTGCTTCTCTGTAGATACATATGACAAAGTAAATATTTTGCTCTCCGCAAGCTCTAGAATAAAATGATATCGAAGATCAATGTGTTTCATTCGTGAATGTTGAACTGGATTCTTGGAGATGTCAATAGCATTTTTGTTATCACACAAGATGGTTAACACGTTTTGATCAATCTCATAATCTTCTAACATTTGTTTCATCCAAAGAAGTTGTGAACAACAACTACCTGCTGCAATATACTCTACTTCAGCGGTTGATAATGAAATTGAATTATGCTTCTTGTTGTACCAACAGATCAAATTGTTTCCTAGGAAGAAACGACCATTTGAAGTGCTTTTCCGATCATCTAAGTTTCTAACCCAATCCACATCACTATATCCAGCGAGATAAGAAGTCAAGTCAGATGAATACCATATCCCAAAATCAGATGTTCCACTTACATACCTGATGATTCTTTTTACCGCTGTCAGATGTGACTCTTTTGGGTTGACTTGATAGTGAGCACATACGCCAACACTAAAACAAATATCTAGCCTACTTGCAGTCAAGTATAATAAGCCTCCAATCATACTTCAATATAAACTATCATCAACACTTTTTCCATTCTTATCTCTGTTTAATTTTGTTGAAACACTCATAGGTGTTCTCACATGTCTGGCATTCTCGAGACCAAACTTCTTGATTAAAATCTTGGCATATTTGGTTTGCGATATAAAAATTCCATCATTCACTTGTTTAACTTCCAAATCCAAAAATAAATTCAGCTCGCCTACCATACTCATTTCAAATTTAGATGTCATCAGTTCAACAAATTCATCTACCATCATTGAATGTGTACCCCTAAACACAATATCATCAACATAGATCTGAACAATCACAAAATCATATTTTAACTTTTTAATAAACAAAGTTTTGTCGACGCTACCTTATTTATAGCCTTGCCTGATGAGAAATTATGTAAGCCTTTCGTACTAAGCTCTTGTTACTTGTTTGAGACTGTAAAGAGATTTCTTTAGTTTAAAGACATGATTTGCATAAGTTGAGTCAACAAATCCTTTTGGTTGCTCAACATACACTTCTTTTTGGATAAATCTATTTAAAAATGCACTCTTTACATTCATCTAATAAAGCTTAAACCGCTTTACACATGATATACCCAATAATAGTCTGATAGATTCAAGTTGTGCCACTGGTGCAAAAGTTTTGTCGAAGTTGATACCTTTCACCTGAGAGTATACCTGAGCTACTAGCCTTGCTTTATTTATGGTAACATTATCCTGTTCATCTGTTTTATTTTGAAACACCCATTTTGTTCCAATTACATTAGTATCCGATGGTCTAGGCACTAATTCCCATACATCTTTCCGTGCAAATTGAATCAATTCTTCTTGCATAGCTGCTATCCAGAATTCATCTTGTAATGCTTCTTTAATGTTCTTTGGCTCGAATGAAGATGTGTAACATAAGTAACCTGCAAGTTCTCGATAATCACCCCTTTTTTGCTCTTATTTTTCTGCTTTCACTAACATCTCTAATGACATTTTCTATTGGATGATTTCTTCGGATTCGACATGACGAAACTCAGTTTAAATCAGCTTCTAGTGTTTTAGGTAATTCATCTTCCGAAGTTTGTAAGAATTCCAATAACTTTTTCCAATGATAGATTATCAATGTCGTGGGCCTCCTCTATTGCTACCATTTTTGGAATAAATCTTGGAGGTAGCGATCTCAACGTTTTCTTGACTAATTTAACGTTGGAGTATTTCTTCCCCAGTTGACGAGCTTGATTTGCTATATCTCGCAATTTTTTATGAAAGTCTCCAATAGTCACGTTCTCATCCATCTTCAGCTCTTCAAACCACACAGCTAACATCTGTAGTTTCGACGTTATCACAGATTTTGACTTTTCATGTATAGTTTGCAAAGCATCCCACGCTTCTTTTGCCGATTCACTGGCTGAAATCATTGAGAAGTGTCCCTCATCAATAGCACTAAATATCACGTGCATTGCTTGTGAATTTCCGAGTGCACTTTCTTCTTTGACTCTTTTCCATTCAGATGGATCTTTCTGAACTGCCTCTCCTTTATCATTAGTGATCATTGGATGCGTCCAACTATGTATTACCAAATGCCAAGCTTTCGTGCCCTAAGCTTGGATGTAGACTTTCATCTATGATTTTCATGCAGGATAGTTAGATCCATCCAATAGTGGTGGTCTGGTGATTGATGCACGCTTTCTTTTAGCTATGTTCGTAAAACTAGGATCTGCACTAACTTGCTACCAAGTTCTGAATTGGTAACCTTGCTCTGATACCAATTGAAAAATCGAAAGTGTTAAATGTTTCACAAACTTCTTTGACACGAACAAAATAAAAACAAGCAAAAACAAAATAACAAGAAAACCAAAAATTCGATAACGCAGTTTGGCACACTCTGCCTATGTCTGTAAGGCCCTCATCCAGATTGATAACTTTCTCCTAATTACAATAGATTTACACAAGATCACCCTACAGCAACATCGCTCAATCCTTATAACTATCTCTCAATCTCACTTCCTGTGAAAGATTTTCACACCCGATAACACGACCGACTCGTGTTAACCTCATCAAAGGATTTTTCTAACTACTTTCACTCAAACAATAATTGATAAAAATAATACAAGTATTTAATCAACTAAGAATTGAACAAAAATATACTTGAGATAAAAGAGAGGCTTTCCTATGGTTTTTATCTTCTCGAAATAATCCAACTGAAACTCTTCACCATGGCTAACTTTTTCTTCACAAAAACATGTTGCAGTGTAACTCACACCCACAACCGCAGTTCATCAACTCCAGAAATTCACTTCAATTCGCTCAATAAGAAAAACATATATGCAACATCAACATACGTTGACCAACGCACTACACCGTAGCTCTCACCAAGGACACTTTATTCAGTTGTGTTCATCACATGCACTGCCAGCAGTATTTTTAATCATAGACATTTAATGCACACACTTGCTGTGACACACGCATGTCTCATCAATTTTCACACACCTACATTGGCAATAGACTTCTGCTGTGGATCAAAGATATGGACAACATACACAGTAGGGATTCACGGTAGCTACTGCCAATAGACGTGTATGAGACCAACTCAATCAAGTAAAAAAAGAGTCCACCTTGACCACGCAATATTAATATTCCAATTACCAAAACACAACAGTCAATTAACGTACACCTCACCTATGCCGCAAACTTCCACATTAACTCAATACCGTATATGCACTAAAGAGATTAACTTCTACCGTAGATTGAAGATATGCATAAATCTCTCACATAATAAGAGTCCCACTTTAATTCAAACTTGCAACAAAAACACAACAGCCACTATTTTCTATTTTTTTCCAAGCATTAACCCATCCAATTACTCACGTGTCTAGCCATATAATAATTCCAATATCAACATGATAATTATATCCTATATGTCCAATTAAAATTCCAATACTAAATAAAAGATACATATAATATATCCTAATAATTACTTTTGTTTCACTATCTTTGATGGCTTTCATGCTACTTGACCCAAAGACATCTCACCTTACCTTTACCCACATTAAAGCCTTGAAAAGTCCTTTGATCTATGATTTTCCATGTGGACATTAGTGGTGGAGAAATGAAATGATATGCAAAGTTGTTGATTGTTATGATCATGAATGGTTTCAAGTGTACCCGTTGATATATTTTAGTTAAACACATTTTCTGAGTCCACCATTAGATTGCTCAGTTTTTAAAGGTATTGAATGTTGATTGATCATGAGTAAAAGCTTGGAATGCTGACATTTTCCTATGATTTTTGAAAGTTACTCATCTTTGCTTATGATTATATATTCTTAGAAAATATGGGAATTGAGTAAATGTTTCGAGTTTTTGAACTTAATTTGGATGTTTTTCTTGAGGACAGCCAAAAGTTAAGTGTAGGGAAAATTGATATGTGTCTAATTGTTGATAAATTTAATTATTTACACTTAGTGATTAAATATGAAAATGCTTAGGATACTTTAATTCATATATGAGTTTAGGTACAATTTGAAAGCAAAAATATTAAAGTGAGTTGAAAGCACTACATTTGGGCCATTTTCTGAAGATTAACTTTCACTTTTCTTTGTGAAGCATGAAGAAGAAAATTAAAAGACAAGAAGAAAAAAAAAACAAATATGCATTTGACAAAAGTCAAAGGAGCAAAACGACAGTAGGAACATCAATATGCAGTCTATATTTCGCAGACAACATCTATGTTTAATGTAGCGCAGACAGGGGCTGTATTTGGAGAGCGGAGGAAGAGTTAGATGAATAGCGAGTTGGGATAAAAAAAACCTTAGACTTTGTTTGTCCCATCATAGCTACAGTGGGGGGCGTGAAGAGAGAGTGGCGCAGCCAGAGTGGCTTTAGAGAAAAGAAGAAGAGTGGCGGGAGAAACAAATTGAGAGAAGAGAAGTGAGTGAATAGTGATGGTAGACCAAAAACCACCATCTTTATTTGTCACTTCAATGAACAGTAAAGAGTAAGGAAGCTTGCAGCATTAACGTAGGACCGAAGGGGTTTTCAGATGGGGATAGATTAATCAAATTCTTTGTTAATAAAATTAGAATGCTTATTATCAAACAAATATTAAGATAATTATTCCATCAAAATTTTGTTCAATATGAATTTCTAGGTGAGCAATTTGGCTATTGACCTAAAAAATAGATCATTAAACATCATAACTTATCAAAAAATCTATTAGGAAAGCATAGATGATTCACTTCTATCCCACGAACTAACATTTATGAGTACATTTATTTTATGCCAAATTGGTGTTCGAGATGTCCTTGACATCATATTAATAGAAATTTTTTGTAATTCTGTGAGTGAATGGACGTCTCTCTCTAAAATATTCTAATAACAATGCTTAATTTCAACGTATCTTGAATAATCTCTGGCATTCCAAAGTGCTTCCAGGTTTAGACATTCCATGTAAGGATTCTGAACTTCAAATAACAACAAGCACTATGTAGGGTTTAAGTAGAAAAGTAACACCATTTACAAATCTTCCACATCTCTTGAATATTGAGCAATCCCTACTAAAAGCTATACAAATACATCATGTTTGCTACATTTTGTTCTAACAAATGAACATTCTAAATGAACGTTTGCTATATTTTGTACTAACAAGTTGCTTGATAAGATAACAAGTAATATACTACAAGAAGTTACTAAGTCCTTATTTGACAAAATAAAATTAAAAGCAATATAATATACAATAAACCATTAAGCTTACATATACACAAAAAATTCTTGCTTAACTCTTTTGACATATATAGTTCACCCACCTTTTCATATGTAAGGAAATAAGTAAAAGGCTAGTATGATTACATAAGAATAATACAACCACTAACATTTGGTATCTTAATTTCTAAGCCGTAAATAGCACAGTGTATAGAAAAAGGCTAGTGTGATTACATTAGAATAATACACCACATTTTCAGATGCGAGGAGCTTCATAAAAATCTAGTACTACATTAGAATAATACAAAATGAACTGTTTAAATTGATTCAGGCACTAAAAACATACCTTTATGAATTTCCTAAAGCTTTTTCAGAATACTTCATAACTTAGCAGCCTTACCTACTAAAATGATCATAACTAAGTCATTCTGAGGATGTACCACTTAAAAAGAGAATGTATCCATATCATACAAATAAGAAACTACACTAAAAAATTTGAGAGAAATAATGGTATTCAAATAAGGAAAGAAGAAATAAAGCCAATCAACTAACACCCTATCACCAACTTCACTCAACAGACAACCCTTAAAGCATGCAACTATGAAGCTACTCTTAATCCAAATATTAACTATGAGGTAACAAAATGGAATATCCCAACTAAATAGTAATCAAATAAAATAACATGATCGTTTCACAATTGAAATTTGACTTATGTCAGATTTTGTTCTTATGTTACAGTACTAAGCAAGTTATGTTCAATTTAATTTGGCTTTAAAGCCTCAAGGTTATGCACTTAGAGCATAGAACAAGCACTCCTAACATTTATAAGAGTTATTTTTTTTAGACACAAACTCCTGATAGAGAAGCTAGTGTCTTTCTTCCTGAAATTATTAGGGCACATAAATTAAGGGAAAATTTTTCTAGAAGCACAATGTGACTTGGGAACAGAAGATCTTGAGATCGTTATGAAAATGAAAGAATATCGAATTCCAATTTCAAACCATAGTACAACAACATACCGTTTTATAAATATTTAATAAAAAAGCAAATCAAGAAAAAAAATAGAGAGCGAGAGGAAGAATCCTATCGTAGTTGGCGCCACAGGAAGTTCGGCAACAAAAGTCACAATTTCAAAATTTTTTAGTTTTGACCTGACGATAAAATCACTCTCTTATGAAGCACCCACACTCGAAATCACAAAGAGTGTTTGTTGGTTTGATAGAGCAGTTAACTTTGCGAGAACAAGAACCATGCACAAAATCACTCTCTTATGAACGTCGGGGGATTTTAGGTTATAGATTAGGAATTTTAGGGATAATCAACAGAGAAGAGACAAAAATATGAATTTAGTTGAAATGATGTCGTTTTACTATCATCAAGAAACGACGACATTTCGCTAATCAAACAAGTTTTTGCTAATGATGCTGACGTATTTAATTAGTAAGGGTCATTTACACGTCGCAGTGCCACGTCAGCAAAGATAATAGTGAAACTAAAGTCGAAGTAAATTGAAAAAAATTGAAAGTTTGGGTATTTATTGCCACTTTCTAAAGTTCGGGCTATAATTGAAAATTTGAGAAAATGTTGAGGTTTTTTTGGTAATTAACCCAATCCTTTAAAACCTTAAATCTAAAATTGTTTATTTCTAAATTCTCTATTTATTGTTGTTTCTCTCTTGTTCGGGCTATCTTGCTGCTTCTCTCCATAATTGCTACATAGAAGTGGTCATAACTCATAAGGAACTCCATAGATTATGAATCAGTTGGTTTTAGCTAGCAGTAGGAGTTAAATGAACACATAATTTGAGTGAAAGAAAATATATGTATGAGTATTGTTCTTGGAAAAAGGAGCAAGGTTGGTTTAGATTGACGCAAGTTAAAAAAATAGTATCGTGTACGAGAATACATGAAGCAGATGGGGTTGACATTGACTAAAGAGTTAATATTTAAGGTTTCTGGGCCACTGAAAATCAGTAGGAAATGCTCAATAATCATTATTTTCATCATTTTGTAAGTTCCAATATAACAACAAGCTTTTATCAGTTGCTAACTATTATTGGCTTCGAGTTGCATGTTAGAGTGCTCTTCTTTATAAATCGAGTTTAAGATCCAACTTCGAGTTTTGCAATCCTTATTTATCCTTGTTATATTTTAAAAAATTATCTCCTTGTCATCAAATGAAGAAATTTTTACAGTTATTTCTTATAAGCAGAACGGAAATTTCTGAGTTTATACAATCATTTGAAGCATATGAATTATGACCTGACATTGCTGAGACATTAGACGGTTATGTAGCGGAGACATTCTTCAGTGATTACAATGCACTCACTTTGGTATTTGGATTATCTGAGTCTCCGTAGGTTATCCATCATTAATTCCCTTACGCGTAAGACTCATTTTCAGGAATACCACCAAGGGATAAACGCCAAGCTCTCCGAAGCACTGGTTGGAGGTGCTTCGACTAAGGATAATCCAGAGGGTAGTTTCATAACGACGCTATTTTCCCAAACACTGTGTTATGGGACTGTATTTGTATCAGTTGGGACATACAATTGGCAAACAATATCAAGGTCAAAATTTTTTTAATGAAGAATTGAAGAAGTGATTAAATTAGGATTGAAATTGAATTTTTTAAGATGTTGGGATTTATTTTGAATTTTACGAGACATTTAAGTTTAAGTTAAATTATATTAAGAAAAGTTAGAGTTTAAATTGATTTTCTTTTTTAAAAAAGGACAAATGTTATGATTTAACTTATTTTTTTGTAAAAAGATTAAAAGTTAACATGTAATTATAGCCTAACAAGTATTTAGAATCAATATTTTAACGTTTATATTAAATTTAATTTAGACATTAATATATAGTAATTTTTATAAAAGATATTGGCAAAAGAGTCAATAAAGACCCCAATGTTTTCATCAAAATTCAAAATTTACTTTATTGTTTTAATATGTTAAAAAAGAACCTAAGATTTTCTAAATGTACCAAAATAATCTTATTGTTTTGGACATATTTATAAAGAACCTAAAGTTAACAACTATATCAAGCTCTTGTTAAAACAAATACATGACATATTACATTGATTTTGTGTGGGCTCTAGTCCACCTGTACATCTAACATGGTAGGGGTTTATATATGAATACTCTTTGCCTAGATGACAACATTTGGCATTAATTTGCTATAGACAACAATGTTTGGAAGTAACCCAAATGTTGTCATCTAAAATTGGGTGGGAGTTCAGAGAACATCCTAATTGCTCTCCTTGTGTGTGTGTTTCAATACCTAACCTATTGTTTCTACGTTGCTTGGTGTGTTGTGATCACTTAGTATGTTGCGATTCTCATGGTGGGAATGGTGCAATTCTCTTTCTTTCTAGTGTGATCCTACGATAACCCATTAATTTTTATCTATCTATTCTTTTGATCTGGCCTATTATTTGTTGTCTGTTGTGTTGAATTATAACATCATTATTTTCGTTCTTGGCGTTAATTATCTGTCAATTCTTTAATCTATAGTCTTAAAAGGCAAAAAGAACATCATTTTTATACACCACATTCAAAATTCAACAGGTGAATTTTTTATCAATTTGATTGGTCATAGAAGTGGAACACGTAGTTGAGACAAGAGCTAAATATGGAGTCACAATAGTAGAATGTTTGGTTTAGTTTCTCCCAATGATTGGATCATCATTCATCTTTTTTCCTTTGAATGTATCCCCATCAATTTTTAGAATGGTACTAATAAGAAAAAATATGAATGATATATGAAGCTCGTTAGTGGAGAGTAATCATTACTTAAAAAATAATTACTACAAAAAAGACTTAATATATATTAAATAAATTGCAAAACATGTGTCCACTATTGTTTTGTGTGGACTCATATTTATATGTCATCCAGTTAACTATACCCATCCTTTTTTGTCTGGGTTGTATGCATTGTATTTGGGGTATATGTAATTAATCTAAAGTATAAATAAGTTCAAATCACATGATAAGAGAAGAAATAATTCTTTCTTAGATAGATCAAACAACCTAGTTAAAAGATAGAATAAGCATAATTAATCCTTTGCCAAAGATTAACTATAACTTCACTAATCAGTAGTGCGTATTTTCCCAAAAAGAGGGTAATACCAATTTATAAATGAAAAAAATTAAAAAGATTATCTTATGGAAATACATGTGAAATAACTTCTATTTTTTGTTAAGTTATTTTCTACATAATTGACCTAACTCAAAGTAGCTTGTAAGTGGGATTGTATGTGATTGTCAATTGTTATTTACTTGTCTTTTACAGGGTTATTTACTTGATATTTGTAGCATTATAATGACTCAATATAGGACTTTGAAGTTATATTATGGTGGATACTTTAAGAAAGATCTCGAACTAAGTTATGAGGGTAGGTTGTCAAGTTATTTTGATAAAGTGGACCTTGATTTTGTCAGCTATAAACAAATTTGTGAGATCGGGAATAATCTTGGATACTTATAGGTTGACAAGGCATATTATAGAGTTCTGAGTTTTAGATTCAATGAGTCTTTAAGGCTTATTGAATCTAACGAAATTTACATTAGATTAATAAACCTTTTAAAAACACAAAGGAGAATTTAGGTGTGTCTAACACACAAACTTGTCGATTTGATTATGGCTCCAAAAGTTTTGGCTATAAGGATGTTGAGCATTATTAAGTTCATATAATTATGAATGAAGATGAAAATAATAATGATGGGGATGTGGGCACTTGTATCATTGAAACTAAAGGTATTAATAAAGTTGAAGGTGATGATGAAGCTGAATATGATGATGAAGCTGAAGGTGATGATGAAGATGAAGATGAAGGTATACATAATACATTTGATGTTTCAATTCCAGATGGACAATAACCAATGGAGATTGATTATAGTGATTATAGAAGTTTCATTGTTAGAGATGAGTACCTTAGTGGAGAGGAGCCTAGAGAGCCTGTTAGAAGGCCTAGCATAAGTTTTAGACATAAAGTAAGTGTTAGTTTGTTAAATTGGACATTGGTAATGAAGTTTTTCAATGCTAAAAAGTTTAAAGATGTTGTTGATTACTCAATCGTAGCAAGCTTTAATGTGCATTGGAAAAAATGCGAGTCTATGCTAGTTAGAATTGGATGCTTTGAAGGATGAAAATGGGATTGTATTTAACCTATGACAGTAACCACAGATGTTTCAAAAGAAAAACATATAAATTTGAGCAAACATGTTTCACAACCAACAACCTAAAATGGTATCAGCAAAGTTTTTAGCTAGAAATTTCTGAGAAAGAATTATAAAGAAGCCTAACATTACCACTGTGAAGATGGTTAAAGAATGTATACAAAAGTTGAATATAATTATGAAATTAATGATATGCAAGGCTGTTAAGAGGAAGCTAAGAAAGGGTGAGCATTAGACTATGCTCATGAATATTCGAAGCTATATAGTTATTTCCAAGAGTTGAAACATAGCAACCCAGATCAACAATGGAACTACAATTGCATAGAAATCAAGAAACCTCATTGCCATAGTTTAAGAGGTTATATATTTGTTTCAGAGCTATGAAAGAAGGATGGAGGCACATAAGACCCATGCTTAGTATAGATGGTTATTTCTTAAAGACTTAATTTCAAGGGTAATTAATCAATACAGTTGGAAGAGATATGGATGAGGGCATGTATCCTATAGAGTGGGTTGTTAATGTCAAAAATACTAATTTATGGAGTTGGCTCTTGTCGCTCCTGTTTATTGATTTGAAGTGGGAAAATGGAGATGGAGTGACAATATTTTCTAACATGCACATGGTACTTTGTTCCTTTTGCTTGTGTTATTTGTATGATATGTAATATAATTCGCTATTTGACTTTTATTTTATGACTTTTGCATTCAGGGATTAATTAAAGCGATGCTTCCAAAACCTTTCATAGAATATACGTCAAACATTTTTACCTTAATTGATATAAACAATAGAGTGGTAAAGAATTAAGAAGAAAATTTTGGGCATGTGAATGGTCAATTTATGTCGAAGACTTCAGTAAGGAATTGAAGAAATTATACAAAATTAGACTTGAGTGTGTTTTTTCTTTGCTTGAGTATCCATACATAATTGAGCTAGGTCATACTAACCATTAGAGTCAAAGTGTCTAACAGTTGTCAATAACCTAAGCTAAACATTTAACAGGTGGATCCTCCCAGTAAGAAAGATACCAATGGTTAGTTTATTACAAATCATAAAGACAATGGTGATGAGGAGACATGCTAAAAGGAGAGCATTGTATATGTATAGAAATCAGAAATTGCATCTATAGTTGTTGAAAATCTAGAAAAAATTAAGAAAGAGCAATATAATGGAGAATTGTGTGGAATGGTATTGGAGCATACGAGGTGAATAAAGGGGAAGAAAAGCATATTGTAAGACTAAGAAGGGACAATCATTATAGTTATAGAGCATGGGACCTATACGTTTACCCATGTAAACATGTCTTTAGTGTTACCGATCACTCTAAATCAAGATCAGGGGCATTTATGGCTAACTACTATAAAAGGAGTACCTTTTTAAGATTATACGATCAAGTGTTGCAGCCAATTAAGGGAGTGATTTTTTGGCCATTAAGCAATTTAGACAAAATGCATCCATCCACAAAAAGGGTGATGCCAAGAAGGCCAAAAAAGACAAGGAGGAAAGAAAAAAATGAGTTACATAAAGTATTAAGTGCAAGTAAGGTGTCACAAAAAGGGACAACTACAAAAATGTAAGAACGCAGTGCAGTTGGACACGACCGTAGAACATGTAATATATCAAAACCTAATAAACAACATACCAACATAAGTGATTAATGTTTTTCTTATCTTTTTTAGTTTTAATCTAATTAACATTGTTAATGTTACGTATATTATTTTGTTGGTTGAAACAAATTCAGTCGGTAGTTATTCTGTTATAAAATTGTCATAGGTAACTGTATAATTTTAACCTAAACCTAAAACTAAACCCAGATTCTTACATTTTATGTAACATCCCGTTTCCATACATTTATGCGAACCACGGAAATTGGTACAGGGAGATCAATCGGAGAAATTAGGAAAACACATCTCATGCTCATGCATTGTATAATATAGATATATATGTAAACAGTGATTTTTGCACATGAAAAATATCTGTACATGCATTCATGACATTTTTCCGGTATAGTTGTGAATAAATGTG
>JANZXR010000002.1:16507595-16538402 GCA_027575705.1 Erythroxylum echinodendron | reverse complement strand
TTTAGCTCAAATAATCACAATCCAAAAACCGGGAAAATGTCATGTATGCATGTACATTCATTTCATGTGCAAAAATTTACTTATTTACTATGCATATGCATATATGAATGCATGCATATGTCACTATACACTTATACACTCCTATTCATGGCAATTGGTGAGGGGATGTTACAAGAACTCTTTTGACAATATTGGGGTAAAAGATTCAATCTTCTTCATTATTTGACTTTGGCTCTTGTTATACCTTAGGCTCTGTTTGGTTGAGGAGTTAGTAATGGAACGGAATGAAACGTAACACATTTCCATTATTTAGTTGAAGGTTTTATAACAGAATGGAATGAAATGGGATGGAAGCGGAGGGTTTCATGTTACGTTTCATTCCATCCTAAATAATAAAAATAAGAAACTTCCGATTCGGAGGGATTATGATAGAACTTAAACTAATAAATATATACTACCTAATATACCCTCAATAACTTTTCTTAATACCAATTATTTCTTCTAACTCTAACTTCACGTTTTTTATTTCTTCCTCTCTCTGTTTCACTTCTGAGCTTTGCTCTACGTCAGGAAAAAGAGAAGAGAAAGTTGTGTCGTTCATTAAATTCCAGGCTTCTTCTACAAGCCTATATTATATTATGCTCTCTTTTTCCTTCTGTCTGATACTTGCACTCCAATGGCTCGAAACAGGGTAAGCCTGTACTGACTCTCTCTCTTTAATCTAGTTTAATTCTTTCCCTATACCGTAAAAGAACCCGTTTACTTCATTTCTGCATGTTGGTTTTCAATTAAATGTTAGAACCAACTTCACTTTACTCTTTGTCAGAAATTTTTTTTACTACTTTGAACTTGTCTGAATTATTTGATCTCAATGGTCCCTTTTTTTCATAGGAGGTAAGAAATTAACTAAGTAGTGTTTATTGGAATAGGAAGGTTTAGTGTTTTTACTTGATATTGGTCCCTTTATGAGGTTGAAAATTTATGCTCCATGCTTATTCAGAAGAAGGTATTCTTCAAGCTTTTCTAATGACCCCTTTCAATTTCCTTTTCTTCTTTTTTTGGTGTATGTGCGCTTTTTAATTGATCCGCTTCAATATTCAAGTTTTGAATGTTGATAATTTGGTTATTATGCAGTATTTAAAAACAACTTTCCACTAATTACTTAATTGCATTGTGGTTTTACATGCAACTGATCTACAGTAAACAGGACGAGGTAGGGATTGTTGTTTTTGGAACTAAAGGTCAATCTTTTTGACCCTTCATGTTAATGATTTTTAAGTACTCTAAAATGGGTTTTTTTATTCCTTATCGAAGGTTTGCATCTACAAGTTATCCTTAGATATGCTTGTTTAAAAATTCTCAGAAATTGAGAATGAGTTAACAAGAAGTGGGTGGATATGAGCATGTTGTTGTTTTACAAAATATCAATGTAGCTGATGGATCTCTTGTTGAAGCATTGCAACAGCTACCTTGTGGAACTGCTTCTGGTGATTGTATCCAACTAATTTGATTATTCTAATTTCCTTGGATGGTTATATTCTCCCTCGCATTTCATTGGTCACAAAGATATTGTAAGGAAGAATCTCTTTTGCTTACCCACCCAATTTATCAACTTTTTTTGAAAATGATATTAAAAAATCTCTATTCAAAACCCAAAAAGAATCTCCTTATAAGAGTTGTATAATCATTGGAATTTGTAAAACATTAGCAGATGATCTTGAACATTCTTGATATTATACACTTGATATGTAAATGCTCTATGGACTAGTCTTAGAAAGTAACTAAACCATGTTTCCAGTGATTCCTTAACTTTGTTAGATCTTGATGCTATTGCTGTTGGTATGGATATGTTGATCAAAAAATATCAATTAACAAACAAAGGAAAGAAGTGTCTCTGTCTTATAACAAATGCCCTTTATCCTGTCAAAGATCCCTATAAAGGAACCAAAGAAGATCAAGTGAGCACCATTGCCATGCAAATGACTGCTTATGGGATGAAAATGGAATATATTTTAGTGAGAATAGGGTTAAACTGTTATGCAGATCAGAAAATAATGGAGGAAAATGATAATCTCTTAGATATATTCTCAAGGAAAACATCTGCCAACATAGTTTATGTGGACAGTCCAATTTCATTGTTAGGTGCACTTAGAACGCGAAAGATGCTCCAGTTACAGTATTCAGGGCTGGTCTTGAACTTAGCCCAAATATGAAAATAAAGGTAAAATGCAGATTTTGTTATTGATATATTTATTAAGTTTATAATGTTGATCTTGTGATATGTATTGCATGTTATGATGATTGTTACCAAAAAAATGGAAGGGTTCTTTTGTAGTTTCTTTTTCATCTTTTATTTTCCAGGTATTTCATTAATTTTTTTAACTTGTCGCAAAAGTTTCTAACAGTAGATCTCACGATGCCATTTGGTGGTGGTTAACTAGTCAAGTTCATAAGTGCATCAGATTAGGCCTATTTTATGATTGCAATATTGCTTGCTTCTCCATGTTAGCATATATGAGTTTGAATTAACTAGTTTACGAGGTTAGCCACGAAGAAGCTATTGGAACCTTCTAATCTGATTAATATTTGTTGCACAGGTTGATTAATGTTTATGGTGATGTGTATGTAAGATATTCTAAGTAGTTTCATCAGTTGAATTTGAGCACCATTTAGCCTTTGACATTGAATGCCTTTGTGGTCAGTAGCACATTCATCAACTACTTGTGGTTTCAACCATAATGAAATTTTATTGATTATTTCTAGGCTATTAAACTATTTTATTTTTTCTATGGAATTTATATGCATGTGTATTAAAGGGACAAAGTTTTAGATTTATCTCATCATCTTTGTTATTTGCTTAGGTATGGATCTACAAGAAAACATCAGAAGAAAAATTCTCCACTCTGAAAAAGTATTATGATAAGGCACCTCCAATTGATAAGTTTAAAGGTTGATTATGAATATAAAAGCGTTGAAGATGATAGTAAATTTGTACCCCCTGAATAAAGAATCAAGGGTTATCAATATAGACCATAAGTTATGCTTGTATCTTCTATTGAATGGGATGCTATACGTTTCAGACCAGAAAAGAGTGTGAATGTCGTGATGATAAGTATACGCCCAGATTTGTAGGTATGAAATTTGAACATAGTTTGGTTTATATAGTGGAGTGCCCATTTAAATTATTATAACGCAATATCTTACTTTTGTAGTCCACTTTTCCAATTCATATAGGCATTATTAGATTCTAATATTGTGAATGGTAACGTGGATTTGATTAATGGTTAATTGAAACAATTTTGACTTTATAATTTGATTTTGAATTTTTACATTCTCGATATCATTTTATGCGGTAAAGCGATTAGAGAAGGTTTAGCAGTAAAAATTGTATATAATTGATAAAACTTTTATTAAAATTTTATTATTTTAAAATAGCAAATATATAAAAAATGATTAGTCACGGTTATACCGTGACTTTTTAATTGACATGATTTTTGTTTTAAAATCATAGCGTTAAACTTCTTGCAACAACCATTTTAATATTAGGGGTATAATAGTCATTTACTATACATTACTTTTCATTCTCTTTATCTCCCAAACAGTGTTTCACTACATTATATTATGAACCCTTCCATCCATCCCAAATAACTTTTCACTATATTTTATTCCATTCTATTATAAATCGTTCCTTTCCGTTCCATTCCATTCTATTAATTAACAACCAACCAAACAGGTAGTTTCTGTAAATCCCTATTGCTACCAACTCAATGAGGTAGAATGACCTATTCTAACTCCTTAAGCTACATGAACAAATTCCTTTTCACAATATTGTTTAGCAGTACTTTTTCATAAATTTTGATGGTTTGATAGTGCACTAATCCTTATCTCGTCTTATTGCTTCTGCAACTTGACTTACATTAATGCATAATTATTGCATAAAGTTCCTTTTCAAAAGAAACCATTTGTCTATTTGTCATGTAGACCAAAATAGGTCTATTTAATATGCTAAAGATTGGGTGAATTATACTTTAAATTTAGGATTTTAATTAATTTGCAATATTGGTTAAAACTATAAATTATATTAATCAAATATACAAAGTTTTAGTTTAGTACAAATATAACCATTACCACTTACTTTCTCTTTTGATTCTTTATCAAACTAATTAAGGCAAACCAAGAAAATAAACTCGTGATATTCAACCAATCTCAAATGTTAATGGAGGAAAGGATAAGTAAAAAGCCAATAATAAAAAACAAAACAAAAGGTTCCAAAAGATTACGAACAATTGCAATCAAATATGGAGCCTAATTAAAGCCATACTTAGACAATCTTCATGAATTTCAAAACATGTTAGGAATATTTTTAATACGATTTGCAATTGTTACTAGAATCAAACTTTTTAAAAAGAAAAGGTTAGGAAACTTTAATGGTAGAAATATTCTTTTCCCAACAATCACTACAACAAATAAGACATTTAACGACGAAATTAAAATTTGGTAAAGAATAACAAACCGTCACAAATACTAATGTGCAACGAAAAAATATTATCGATGAATGCCGGTAGTAAAACAACATCAGCGGCGTTTTCCTGAAGTCGTCGTGAAATTGTGTTTTCGACACAAATAATTAGTTGGTAAAAAGTATAACCGACGATAATAAAGAACGTCGTACATAGTTATGTGTGACGTTTATGTTTTGTAGATAAAACTTTTTCCCTATCAAAGCCTATTCGTAGGTAATTATTTTTAGTGACGATTTTATTTTAGTAGCAGAACAATTTTAGCTACTAAGTTTTTGTTGTAAGGAAACGTTTTTAGAGACGCTTCTTAAACGTAGGTAAAAACTTTTGGTGATGAATCAGGTTTTGGTAGCTAATAGGTTTTTGTAACTATTTTGTTTTGGTAGCAGAATACTTTTAGCTACTAATATGTTATTGTAGCAAAATGTTTTTAGCGACGTGTTGTATACGTAGCTAATGACTTTTTGTGATGAAATTTTTTGGTAGCTAATAATATTTAGTGACAAAATTTAATTTTGAATTTAATAATAATTATAATTGTTAACAATAAATTAATTTAAATTTATTACATTTTTAAAGACTTTTTGTAATAAATTAGTTTTAGTAGCTAATATTATTTAGTGACAATATTTAATTTTGAATTTAATAATTATTATAATTGTTAAAAACGAATTTATTTTGAATTTATGACAATTTTGAAGATGGTTTGAAATATTATTATTGTTCATTTTGTAATTAATGTTAATGACATATTTTTTAAATAATAATAAATTGAAATAAAATAAACATATAAAATGGAATGCATTTTATATATAAAAAATATTTACACATCATTTATAAACTAAGAGTCTTCATTTGAGTCACCACCACTAATATATGCAAAATCTAGTATTTGTTTAACCAATTTTTTAAGCTTGTTAACTTCTTTAATATTACAATCTAACTTAGTCTTCAGTGTCTTGTTCTCCTCTTGAAGTGTCGTCAACAATGTTGGTCGGGACAAAGAGGCACCAACAGGCTTAGGGACATACCTAAGACCCTTGATATTGCCCGATCGTATACCAAAGACATTGTTGCAAATGTCATCGACAATGGGATGATTGACGTCTGCGATAACTCCTACATCTTGTCCTACAATTTAAAGTATCAAATCGAGTTAACTAAAAAATAATTACTTACTATTAAATAGAAAAATAAATTGTAATATTAATTTATTTGTACTTACATAATTACTTTGTGTCTCTTCAGACGTCCAGCCTTGACCTTCTTGTAGTGTGTGTGCTGGTACATTATGATCCTATCACACTCTTCCTCGTCGAGTTATGTTTGACTCTATAATATGAATTAAAAAAATTATAACCAATTAGAATTTATTGTATTTAATAAAATAATAAATTGAAAATGTTACACTTACAAATTCTTGTTGGACGACGACAAATGACCTAGACCTAGTGTTATAAGGAGTCTTTATTTTTGCTCTGTTGGCCTTGACTTTTTCACACTTTTCCTAAATTAAGAGAAGTAGTTATGAGATGTTTAAACATAATTAATGGGAGGAAATATAGAGAGAAAACTAATTACCTGAACCTTCACTAAAACCCAATAATCACACATTTCATTCCAATTTTCTTCAGTCACCGGTTTCGGAACATGTCTCCTTGCTTCTTCATCGGAAGGGAAAGACTGATAATATTTATAAAATCGATATCAACGATCCTTCACCCTTTGTTTCAATAATGAACTAACACTACTTGAAACCTCAGGCATGTCGATATCAACGATATTAAGCTTCATATGTGAAAACACGTATTAGATAATATATTTTTTAGTTAAGTAAAATTACAATACATATAATGAAATTAATTGAAATATTACCGAAACTTTATCCAAAGCATTTTGCAGCAAGTTGTCTTCCTTCAGCTGCCTGACATACTGAAGGCAAGGCAACTCATTCCTCATGATGATGCCCAACTCAATGGCCAATTTTGCTGCTTGGATCTTATCCACTGGGTGCCCTTGCATGGGGTCAATCGTCATTGACAACTTGGTATTCATTGCAATAGTCATCCATTGCAACTCAGCTCCTTTTGTCTTACCTCTACCTCATTTTCTGAGGTCAATATTGGAACCTGAAAAAAACATAATGATAAAAACACACTAAAAATGTAATGAGAGCATAAATGTAAATATATCTGGTTATCAATAATAGACCTGAAGGTCCCTCATGACTACCAGATGATGTTGGTAAAGGTTGTTGTTATTGACTTTCCTCGTTTGATGATGCAATTGCTGGTTGTTCTGTGGGAAAAACTTCATCTGCCATCACCACCCTCTTTCCTTTGTTTCGTCCAGGTGCCTTTATAATGAACCTGTGTAAATCATCAACAACATCAGACAATTATGTTCTTAACATTTCAAACAACAAAACAATTTATTTACAGAAATCGTCATGATCAAGATTTTGAAAATCATCAAGTACCGCAAAAATGTAACTGAAACATTAAAAATATGGTTATAGTCATCACAAAATTAACATAACTACAACATTAACAAGATAAGACCTATAATTATCTTATTAACATTTGAAATAATACAAACAATGAAACTTAAATTCAATCATCATGATCAAGATGAAGAAAATCATCATCATTAAGTACATTATCGTTTGATTCTTCATCACTAATATATTCTAACAAAGTATCGTCATTTTCATTGAAGTCTTCCTGAGTATAGTCTTCATCTATTTGTAAGATAAGATGGGGTTGGACTTCATCCTATTGAACTATATTGGGCTCAATATCTCTCCTATAGAATGATAATATATCTGCATCTTCTATTGGAATGCCGTCGTTATTGATCTCTAATCCAATGTCTTGATAGACTTCATCAGCATCCTCATTCAATTCACCAATATCCCTTTCACAAAAATCAAAGATATTCCTTTGTTGAAACTTTTGAACAACCTTCCAATTGCTACCCAACACAGTATCGTTAACGTAGAAAACTTGTTTGGCTTGACTTGCAAGGACAAAAAGATCATTATCATACCATGTCTTACTAACATTTATGCTAGTAATATGCCTATTCACTCCCATGTCAGTTGGATCAAACCATTTGCATTTAAGTAGAACAACCTTCTTACCCTTGATGTAGTACAACTCTATAATTTCAGATATGACACCGTAGAAGTCAATTATTTCATGACATCCTTCAACAACAACCTCACTTTTTTGACTTCTAACTCGATTATCTTGATCTTATATATGATATTGCACCCGATTAACAATGCAACCAGTATATTTCTTCCCACAAATATGAGGCTCAAATTTCAAACTATATAATGTTGTTGTCACTTCTTGCATATTACGGTTATGTAACTATTGTATCATCTGTACGAAAAATTAAAAATAAATATAAGGATCTCATCATATTCTCATTGTTTCATAATATGTAATTAATATAACAACTTACTCAATTTCTAAACCATGACACAAACTTCTGCCTATATCTTTCTTCAACATTAATGATCCCTTTATTGTGAATTGTGTCTTTGTGCTCTTTATTGAAAAAAACACAGTTAGATCTCAGAGTTAATGAAGGAAATTGTAATATGATTGTTTATATACATGCTCTATGTATGTATCAACGTTCTCGCAATTGTTTAAAAAATACCAATGGGCAATTTCAAATTCATCTTTACTTAACTCCACATATTTACCCTTACCAAATGGCCTAACTTTTTGGGAGAAAATAGACAACCCACCATTGTCATTAAAATCAAAGTTATGCCCACCATTGTCATTAAAATCAAAGTTATGTTCTGGTCTCCACATCAGTTAAGTACATTAAACAAAAAGTCAAGCATTCATTTGTTATATAAGCCTCTGCAATAGAACCCTCTAGTTGAGCTCTATTACATACATAATGCTTAAGAGAGCATAAAAAGTTGAACATAAACAGTTCAAAACTTAGAAATTGTTACAAAAAAATAACTTAGGAAAAACTTGTTCAATTTAATATGAATTACCTTTCAATCAGAAACATCCATCGAAATTGAGCCGGTTTACCAAGTTTTGCTTCATATGATAAGTGAATTGCCAAATGAACCATAACATCAAAAAATGATGGGGGAATAATAATTCAAGCTTACATAGAATCAATGCTATGTCTTTCTCCAATTTATCAAGCTCTTCAACTTTAAGTGTCTTGCAACATAATTGTTTGAAAAACTCTCCCACTTGACCTAAAGTAACAGACATATCCTTCGACAAATACTCACATATTCCAATAGGAAGTAGTCATTGCAAAAGTACATGACAATCATGACTTTTTAACCCTGGAACTTTTCCCTCTTTAACATTCACACAACGGCCTATATTGGATGCATACCCATCAGAAAATTTGACTGATTAGAGGAACTGACATAACAGATTAGAGGAACTGACATAACGTTTGTTTCTCACTTTTTGACATGTTCTAACAAGTAAGGAGAACAAAGTATGATCCATCATCTCTTCTTCTCAAATGCAAATCTTTTCTAATATTCATGTCTTCTAAGTCTAGTCTAGACTTAATAGTGTCTTTGTATTTCTCATCGATTCCTATAATAGTCCCTAAAATGGCCTCATAAATGTTTTTCTCAATATACATGACATCAAGATTGTGCCTCAATAGTAATTCCTTCCAATATAGCAAGCTAAAAAATATGTTTTTTTTAGTCTAATTCAATTCAATATCATTTCTCTTACGCTTTCTATTGCTTGGGTGTTTGCCAGGTGTAATGTCATGCAAATGGGCAGCTGGTAAACAATGTCATCACCCAATAACTGCATCGGAGCTTCACCCAACTCAACTGTGCCATTAAACTATTTACTTCTTCGCCATCTATGCCCATGTTCTAAATAACGACAATGACCAGTATAACATATTTTAATTCATATCCTTGTTGAATATGTTTGATGATTATAAACAGGACAAGCCATATAACCTTTAGTGCTCTACCTCGATAAATTCCCATAAACTGAGAAATCATTTATAGTCTACAGTACAGCAACATGCATTGTAAATGTTTTACCTTCAATAACATCAAAAATTTGTAATCCATATTCCTATAAATCGTTTAAGTCATCAATTAATGGTTGCAAGTAAACATCGATGTCCTCAGTAGGAGCAATAGGTCTTGGAATCAACAAAGACAACAATATAAAAGGATCCTTCATACACTTCCATGGAGGTAAATTATATGGGACTATAATCACCGGCCTCATACTGTATGAATTAGAATTATATCCATTTGATGCCAATCTAAGTCGAACATTACAACAATCTTGTCCGAACCATGGGAACTTTCTATCAAGCTCTTTCCATGCCATTGAGTCAGTTGGGTGAGGCATAATATTATCATCAATGTGTTTCTCTTTATGCCACCTCATATCTGTAGCTGTTTTAGTTGACATAAACAGCCTTTATAATTGTGGTTTAATAGGAAAATATCGAAGGATTTTTATCGGTATCTTTTTCCCTCTCCTATCATCCACCCGCCACCTTGATTTACCATAAATAGGACACTCCTGAAGTTCTTTACTTTCCTTCCAATAAAGAACACAATCATACTTATAAGCATGAATTGAAATATATCCCAATTTAAGGTCCCTTAATAATTTCTTTACATCATATCAAGATTTTGGTAACTTATATCCCATAGATAATGTATCGTTTAATAATTCAATTAACATGTAAAACGACTTGTTACTCCATTTATTATAAACTTTCAAATGCAACAATTTTGACAACAAAAGAGAGTTGAGAAAAATTAAAGCACCTCGGATATAATTGTTCTTGAGCAACTTTCAATAACTTCCCAAAATTATCTTCTATCATATTACCAATTATGTTAAGCATTCCTGTTTCATTTATAGTCTTCATATAATTCTGACAATCGTCTAAAATCTCATCAATCCCATCATCACTATCGTCATTCACATCACAATCATCAACATCGTTATTGTAACTCTCGTCATAAGATGTACCGACACTTCTACTATAACTTGCTTCCTTACGTTCACTATGATAAAGTCATAAACTATAGAATTTGTCTATGCCTCAGATAAGCAAGTGATTATATACAACATTTTGACTTTGGAAGTCCACATTTAAGCAATCAATGCATAGACAATGAGTACCACATTCATCACCCATTTAATCTTTCACAAATTGCATGAAACTTTTAACTCCTTCTACGTATTCAGTTGATCATTTTTGAAGAGACATCCAACTCTTATCCATTTAGCTACACAATACAAAAAGATAATACAGTTATAACATTCATTTTTTGTTTTATATTACGTTAAAACTTATGTTTAATATTACATGCAGTCAACAACGTTGTATCAGTTCATACACACCAATTAAGTAAACAATATACAACAAAATGAAACAACAACTGATATATAAATCAATCAAGGTCACTACTAATTCGTATACCTGAAGATATATAGTTGTATACAGTTGACTTCAGTTATTTATGTGATTGTTGGCTCCAAGCAAAAAGAGAAACATATAATCTACAAAATAGTATGGCCATGGAGTTGGTAAATAATAAAATATATTATAAATAAATTGAAAACTATGAATTAAAGGTTAAATGACCTAAAATCATATTTTATATACATAGACATTATAATGAAAAAATTTATAAATATCTAAATTGTGCACAAAAAAGAAGATTAGGATATGAAAATAATTAAGACATCAAAGAAAGAAGGTTAAAGAATTTCGATGTTGACCTACCTTACGCAATTATATAACCCAAAAGTAGTCTTGCTTATTTTACCTAATTAATGTGGATAGTGGTATTGAAGTACTCCATTCTATGATTGATATGAGGGGAGCAATGCAGAACTGAACAGACTAGAAAGTAAATTATCTTTTCCTGTTGGATTTTGTTGTTATGATTGTTCTCGTGTTTTTTAGAGCTACATCATCCATTTAGAGAGAGAGATGATGTTGAATAGCACATTCTAGAATATTGGAAGGTAGTAACACTGGATGATGCCCGTGAGCTACCCCTTATAGAAGATCAATAGAATTCTTCACTAACTCAAGCAGTGGACTGACTTGTTAAGTAATTCTTTTCACATTTTCTTTTCTTTATCATTTCTTATCTTTTTCTTTCACAAAATGGAACTTGAGAAAATGAGATTTATATTTTTGCTTTTACCATTTGGATTGAAGGTCTAATATCTTATGTCATGACATTATTATTATAAGGTTTAGCTCAAATTCTCCTTGAACATTGGTTGTGTGTGTTGTAAAATGATGGTGTATTGATTACTAGAGGGTTTTGGTTTGAGTGCAACCTCAACTTAAAATTGGAGAGGTGAGAGTTAAGCAACATTAGCATTATTAGCTTTCATGTTAGCATCTGCATTTATTCCTTCAAGCATAGACTGAGAATGCCATAGGCAATGATACGATTAATTAGAGGTTTGACATAAATTAGAGATTGGACTAAAAATGAAAGGTGTTCGTTGGAATAGGACTTTCAACAAAGACCTTGTAAGCAGAACATAAGACACACGTTTCTTCAACCATTCATTCATTCAGTCCCCTTTCTTCACCATCATTGACACAAATCAATAGCAACCCAACCCAGCATTTTGCTACTCAATCCATGCAAAAAAATGAAGAAATCAAAGAAAACACAACAAATTTACATTCGGTTGCTTAAGACATTAAAAAACCAACCCACAACAAATGAAAGAAAACTTACCAGGTTGAGCTCAACTCCACGAGAGGATCACTGAGGGGAAGATAAGAGTAAAAAATCAAGAAGAACAGTTGAAGGAAGATTGAAGAAAGGAGGGAGAATATTCAGTTGAGAGAAAACGCAGAAACAAGAGGGAGGATGGAAGGCTGCAGCTTTGATTTTTACTCAAGTGCGATAAACGATGACGTCCCACCTAAATTTTTTTACCATTGCAATATTCAGCGACGAAACTAGGATTCTTCATAAATTGCAAAACATTTAGCTACGATTAATGATAACCGTCTCTAATACTTTTGGAACTACACCGAAAATGACGTAGTTATATTATTACGATCTCCCACATTTTGCGACGAATCTAATATTCATCACAAAATGCCAAGCTTTGGCTACTGAACACTTATAACGTCGCAAAATTTACAACATTTTGCTACCAATCTGTTAAATCGTCACCTAAAAGTATAAATTTGCTACAAATTGTAGAAAACATCGCAGAAAATTAAGCATTTTCTTTACTTCTTTAATGTTCTTTATTGTTCTTGAAAAAGTTTTACCTTTATTTGGAAGTTAGTTCTTCCTCTATAGTCTCTATCAAGTCTTCCCAAAACCAGTGATCTCCGACATCATACACACGAATCAATGTCATTGACTATATCAAAACACGGTCTGTAATCCTGTCACTTCTTTTTTACTATCTGTTGTATTTTCAGTTGCGGTCTTCATTTCTACATGTTTTTTTGACTAGATCAGTTCTTTATTTATCAATCTTGGTTTGTCACAAGTTTTAGTGTCTCTTCAATCGATTTTCTCTTGTTTTCATGTGATGTTTGCATTTGCCTCTCTAGACAGCGGGAGAAAGAAAACAAGTATTTTACCATTGTTAAATAGAAAAGTTGTAATTTTTATCCTTCCAGGGTAGATCTGGACCTTCTTTGTTTAGATCTATAAATAGGGTGTTTTTAGCGGTGCTGAAGTTGATTTCTTTGTGTTTTGTATTTTGTTTGATTTCTTTGCGTTATGTTATTTGCACATTGTCGTTGGAGAGTTTGGATTTTACTCAGCTAGTTTTTGGAGTCGAATCGATTTAGTTCACCTCACTGTTACTGAATCTTCTCAGGTTGTTTCTGGATTTTGCCTATTGAGGAACTTATCTGAATGCATCCTGCTTGGCAATTATGACTTAGGGCTTTCACGTGTTTTGAAAGTGTTATGGTCAGTTTTCAACAGGCAATTATATATGCATTCACTGCATGGATTTAGGTTGTCTGTGCATGAAAGTAGCATAGAATGTGTTAATGTTAGTGATGGAAGGGAAAACATATGATTTTCATTTGAATCTTGGGATGAGTTTGTCATGTCTGTAAGGTGCTCGATGAAATTTCTGTAATGATTTGCATTTGAAAAGTTTTATACTATAGACAATCCATTAACAGTGTTATCCACTCCATTTTTATATATGATTTTGAAATTAAATCTAATCAATTTCAATAACTAGGACTGTTGAAAATGAGTTATCTTCTATCCTAGCGATACTTTAAAATTTTATAGTTTGTTTTCACCATATACCTCGTGCCACCATTTACTGTCTATCTTTATTATTTCTTTATGTCTATCTTCCAGCTGACATTTAACATTTAATCTCATGAAAGCTTTGTTTCTGTATACTCTTAAAATTGTTTCAAGAGTATTTTACTTTTTTGCATTTCCATTCATAGTAATATAGAGAAATATAGATAATATTATATGTATGTACATGAAGAACATAGTCAAATCTATTCTACTTTAAATTCTAAATTTTACATTAGATACAAATTATACTATAAAATTTTGAAATCTTAGCAAACATAACTTTCATATCATTAGGCATATTGAAGATTTATAAGTGCTAAACTGGACTAGTTTTAGTTGTCATCAGAATTAGAGTTAAACATATCATCGTTTTATTCTAAATTGACTTTTACAGAATTTACCTCTTAACATTATTAATGAAGGAATGCTGACATGGAGACTAGTTCTGGATGGCCCTAATTCATTCCGTTGGGAGGAATGAGACAAAATTGTCCCTACTGAGAAAACCAACAATGTAGATGCAATCTCCACTTTATATACTAATCATCGTTTGCCTTCCATGGCTGATCTTCTGCTTCAAGATGTTTAGTATCATCCGAACAATGTCACTTTCTTTATTATGTACTTTTCATTGCCTTTTATGAAACTATTATATATATTCACATTTGATGGTTTATACTATGTTATTTTAAGCTTCCTTGAGTCTCAACTATGACATGTATGGCCATGGAGGCGGGAGCGATGTCACAACAGTCAGTAAAGGATTAGGGAAATCGGTTGATTTGAAAAATTCATCAATTTTGAATACTTCGTCTGCTCATGCACGTATCCATGTCACTCCAATTTCAGTTCATTTAACAATTTACTAATATGACAATATCTAACTTTTATACTGATTATGTTTTAGGTACTAAATCTAGCGATTTATTCACTGCATCTTCTATAAATTTAGCTATGGCGAAAAAGCTATTGCAAAAGGTTGCTAAAAACTATACACTTAAGGGAACAACTGTTATTGTTCCAATTGATGTATTTGAACGTACAAGGACCCTTCTAGGGAATTTAGATATCGGGAACTAATTTACCTTTATTAACTCTTATGTTACTTGGAATCTAAATAAATAATTATATCATTATCAATTAGCGAGTTAATCAACTGAACTTAGCTTTAAAGTTTATTTATTATTGTATCTGTAATAATTTGTCAAACAACATATCAACTACTTAGGTGTCAAGTTGCGTACTATCGAATGTGGACTGTTATTGTTCTAGTTCTATGAGTGTATGAATTAGGTAACTTCTAATTCAAAGTTCGTACTACTCCATATATCATATTATTATATTGATAAAATTATTAAAAATTTTTATAACTAATTTTTGTAATGTTAGTAAATACTAATGATTAATTAATACTGCTGTTTAACACATAAATTTAGTTGTGAGTTTTTTTTAATAATTCATTGTAAACATTCAAAACAAATCTCCAATAAAACATATCTTAACTATGATAAATTATAAAAATGATAGTTTAATAATTTATGAAATTGTCAATCATTTGGTGATGATTTTAATTCATCACTGAATGTGCAACATTTAGTGATGATTTTCAAAATTCGTTGCTGAATGCTTGACATTTAGTGACGATGAAAAGAAATTGTCACTGAATGTATAAGCTTGTGTGATGAAATAGGACTTTTGTCACCAAATATTGAGCTTTTGGTGACACTTCACAATATCGTCGCAAAACATATAACATTTGGTGATGATTTATAGAATTCCTCGCAAATTGTTTGACAAGTTATGGCAACATTTTTAGACTTCGTCGCGATTGTATTATTTCGTGACAAATATCAAAAATCGTCACCCATTGTGCATGATTTGGTGATGATTTTCTCTGTACGTCGTTAAAGGTTTTTCCTTCTGCGACATTTTTGGTTTCGTCACTAAATGGTAAGTTTCAATGACGAATACTTTTAAACATCGCAATATGTTGCCTTTTGGTGATGAATTTGGTTTCGCCACAAAAGAAATCGGTTGGAAAGTGTGCCTTTGTTATAGTGAATTATTGATCAATTATTTCGTTTCTTTTCATTTTTGATCATATGAACATTCGTTATTCCTTTATTTGTAGACTTCAAATGATATTCAACGAAAAGGAAGCCATGGAGAAAAAAGCAAGAAGGAACTAAAGAAGAAATAAACAAATACATGAACAAGAAAGAATGTAGGAAAAAAAAAAGGAGTCAAGAAACAAGAAAAATAAATAAGAACAAATAAAAGATAGATATGATCTAATTTTTGAATAAAAACTGTGATACCAAACTAATCTGACCCTTAAGAATAAAGCCTTGAACCCAACACACTTAATTTATAATCAGGCAACAAGGAAACTAAAACCAAATTAAGGATAGAACTCTATGATCTAATGATTATATAATCATAAACTAAAGGTAAAAAAGAATTTTGACTCATTGTTTTGGAAAACTAATTAAAATTCATAATTTGATAGCTTAATAAGTTCGAAAAGTTCTTTGAAGAACCAAAGACAAAACTATCACAATTGTATTAATAGTCAAAGATGTCTTACAACTGAAAAGAAAAGGTTCTTAAATACTAAAATACCAAATTAGAGTTTTCAAACTTAAAGAGAATTTAGGGTTTTAATTAAACACATTCATGTTAACTAAATACATTTTAATGCCATTAGATATGATTTAAGACATGTTCATCTTTAAGACTATATATCCTTGTTTAACTTGAAAAGGTTGGGCATGGTTTAAGATACAATTGTGGTTAAAGACTGTAAATCTGTTGTAACTTTTGAAGATAGACATGTTATAAACTATACCTGTGTTGGGAATTGTGTCTCACCGTCGAATTATATAGCAAGTTACACGAGTTTTCATGACCTTTTTTGAGGCCATATTCACGTCCAATTCTTCTCTATCCTTAGTTCTAATCAAGCTAACCAATACTTATTCTTCAATTTGGCTTGAATCCACACATACAGTCAACTCTCACACCACTTTATTAAGCACATCTTAAAACTTTTTCTTCCTTACTTACATAATTGGTCCACTTGATAAATTCAAATGATCAAAGGTAACTTGATTCTTATTAAGAACTTAGCTTCTGTAATTATTTCCCTTCAATTAAAATTCAAAATCAAAATTTCAAATACCATATAACTCCCTCTCATAACCAAAAAGTAAAGTTAAAATTGAAAAATAAGTTTCGTTCATCTTTTAGTGAAACTTCCTACACATCTAATCACAACAGACTTTTTTGTAAACCTCCTTTCCTATAATCAATAATAATTACTCTTTTTAATCATTGACTTATTATATGGTTACAAACATTGTTTATATCAATCAAAATATGTAATCTTAATGTTTACAATTTTAAACCTCCTTTAAGTATATTGATAGAATTTTAACAGTATTAGTAATCATTCATTATAATGACCTTTTTTTTCATAGAATAATCATATTGATCTTTGTGCTTCTTTAAAACTTTAAAGTTCAAGCTTAACTAAGCTTCAATTAATGTAATTAATCTATTTTTTATCTACTAGAAGGTATAATTTATTGATAAAGGTTAAAAGTGTTTATATTAAATTTAAAATTAATAATGTCGAGTTTGATCCTAAAATTTCTTTCTTTTACAACTCCAACCTGATGTAGGTCATTTTAAAATGTTATGTAAAATGCTTTTGTATGAAATTTTCCCAAACAAAAAAAATAAAACAGCTCAAAATCATATCCTTAAAATGTTGATTGAAATACCAGAGTTAGATATAGTATTACAAGTACTGTTTCGTATTGGCTGGTATTAGGAGAACGATACGTAAAATGCTAATATGGTATCAGTTAGGGATACATGGATACTTGCAATATCAACAAATTTTAGGGAACAAAATTTTAAAAATTTATACACCAAATTGAAAGAAGGACACCAAAATTTTGTTCATTCTTCTTCATTGTGTAACAAAAGTTACAAAAACCACTCACTTTTAGTCTTCACGTTGTTGCCCACCCTCCTCAGTCTTCACGTTGCCGCCCTCCCAATCACGCACACACGTCAATTGCCATCCTCACAATTTCCCACGCATGCTCACCTCTTCCTCCATGCCTGCATTCAAGCTGCAGTCAATCGACTAACGGCGGTACCAACTCGACCAATAACTCCAGTCAACCGACTAGCGATGGTACCAACTCGACCAACGACGGTACCATGCATGCATACTACTCTCTTGTGCATCCACCGTCCAGTGACTCCAGTCAACCAATCCTTTACTCCTTGGTGTAGATTGCAGGATCCAGATCTAGAATCCATATTTGCATTTGGTTAAACTGACCTAACCTGCAACTTTCATTAACTTGGTTACAATTTGTCTAATTTTATGTGTACTTTAGATTGTTTATTTCTTCTCTAGATTGCAATTATATTGTGTTTTGGTTGCGTCATATGTAGTTTAATAACCTTTAGGCATTGTGAATTCATAAAGAAATGAGGTCAAAATAATAGTGTATGGGTTATGGAAGAATATTTAGGCATTGTGAATTGCGTATAATTTAAGAACATGTCATTTTATTTATTATTTTAATAATCATAAAAATGAGATCAAAATTAATTCATTAAATTGATAATTTATTAATCAATTTATATGAAACATATAATTTATTAATTATTGTTTGTATATAAAAGGTATTTACAATATTATTAATCATTTAAAAATAAGGTTTAATATATAATTAAATCATTTAATATATGTAATAAGTTAAGAAAATTAAATGTTTGCATTTTTATATTGTTCATTCTTGTCATTAGGAAATAATATTACAAATATTAATCATATCTTATAGGTAGCATCTACACATTCAACATCTTATCTTATGGATAGTTAAATACATAATAGAAATAGTATGTGAATTTATGAAAGAATACTCATTACTCAATATAATGTCAAATTGTAGCTGTATAAATCATTTTTGCGATGTGTAATATCATAAAGAAAAGTCATTTTTTTCCACCATGAACAACTCCTGGAGCTAGTCTTCAATCTATGGTGCCTTACAACCTAAAGAAGCAGTTTAGAATGTAGACATGACAATAACTGGATGGTGATATAATTTAGGTGTATTGATATGAACAAGGCCAAGAAAAGGCAACGAGACCATTTACATGTGCTAGTTGGACCAATAACCTGAGCTAATGCTAAGAGAATTAAGGAGTCGATAGTGAAGTTGATTCGGGAGATTCAAATGAAGAGTTCAAGTGGCAAACTGGAGGAGGAGGTGTCCCATTACCTCATTTTGACCATTATAGCAAGTGTGGACTAAGCACAAGAATAAATTTGGCAGAGAATCGAGTTCCAAAGGAAAATTATCCCAAAAATTATTCCATCAACTATTTTGGCAAAAGAATCGAGCTTTAAAGGAAATTATCCCATACTGCTTTTTGAATTAATTTTCCTATTTAGTCTTTAAACCATTTTTTATCAATTAGTTTCATTAATTTAAATATTTACCTTATGTGGCTAGGCATACTCTTATAATGTAAATACCATTTCCATTATAAGGGAGGGCGATTCCCTTTTGATTAGAAATTGAAACAATTCTCTTGTGAGTTTATCACTCTCAAGTCTTACGTTCGTTTCGAACACTTCTGAACTTATCGAAGGCATGATCATTCTTCATGACGTTCGACTCTCGATGGTTCTTCAAACAACATCTTTCCTGGTCTAAGGTTTCATATACCTTAGGTTCTTAAGTTATGTTTGCTGGGTCTTAGAGATTTTCCGATCTATCTACTGGACGTTATCTTTCTTGGTGATATTAATCTGTGTATTTTTTCACGTCAGTTGTATCAAAGCGAATTTCTAACCTCCAGTAAGCTGTCTTTTTTTTTCCTTTTATTTCGTTGATCTGAAAAAAAAACAACAAAAAACAAAACATCCTTTATTCTCTTGATTCACATCTACTCCTCTTTTGCTATCTCAACAATGTCAATAACAATTACTTCTCTCTTTTAACCTTTGGTATCACAATAGCTAATATTCCCTCATTAATTGTTATTAAAAAATTCCTTTTTTCATGTCTACTCCTTTTCTCCTTACTTTGCTAACTTCTTCGTGAGTTTCTATTTATAAAAAATATACATGTTCACTTTTTCGCGCCAGTTGTCATTTTATTGTATTTCCAAATTGAAATCCTAACCTCTAATTCTTGAATTGATCATTCTTGTCCTTCCTACAATATTACCCCGATTTTTGAATTAGACAAGTGCGGTCATTGCTTGATTGGGCTTGTTGAGTTCAAAGATCGAATTGAGAAGTGAGGGCATTGAGAGGTAAAAGGAAGAGTATATGAGACTAGTATCGGGTAAAAGCCGTTGAGCGTAAACAAGAGTGAACTTTGTTTTTTTCATGGGAGGACACTAGCACACTTACACTTATGGATAACACAGGTAATACTACCAGACTATTCGAGCAAAACCAAGCTCTATTCACTCAAATACAACAATTGCAGGAGATGGTAAGAGGATTGGCTGTGTCATTGACATAATAGGATAATCAATTGGCTAGGATTGAGGGTGGAAGAGTAGCACCCCAAGTTAGGGGAAACAATGCAAGAAATAACATGGGAGTTAGGGGTGTGAGGGTGAATGCATATAAGGAAGGAGATGAGGATGTTGATGTTGAGTGGGAAGCGAGTATGATTGGGTTATAAAAGATGCTGGGAGAGCGTGATGGGGAAATAAGTGACTTAGGGGTACATGTAGAGGTCAAAGAGAGTTGGATGGTGATCTAGAAAGCGTCAAATTAAATCTAACCACATTCTTGGGGTAGAGTGATCCATAGGCCTACCTAAAGTGGGAAAAGATGGTGGAGCTGATGCTCGACTGTTATAGTTTTTAGAGGAGATAAAGATGAAGTTGGTAGTTACTGAATTTATATACTACGCGTTAGTTTATGGGATCAGTTAGTTAATGGTAGGAAGAAAAATTGAGAGAGGCCAATAGAGATGTGGGAAGAATTAAAGGTTGTCATGAGAAGGAGATATGTCCCTAATCACTATTATAGGGAGATTTATCACAGGTTACAGACTTTGACTCAAGGAAATCAAAATGTGGATAACTATTTTAAGGAGAAGGAGATGGCTATGATTCAGGATAAAATTGAGGAGTATCAGGAGGCCACTATGGAACGAATTTTAAGCAGTCTAAATAGGGAGATAGCTAATGTGGTTGAACTATACCATAATGCAGAGTTGGAAGAATTGGTGCACATAGCAATGAAAATGGAGAATCAGTCGAAGCAGAGAGTGATTTACAGACCCACGTCTAGAGTTAGTAGTTTCTCAAAACCCAAGTGGGGCAAGGAAGGGTCAGATAAGTTGGGTTGGAAGAGTAAAGGAGAATCATTAAGAGGGAAAGAAGAACTGACACAATAGCACAGGGATAAAATAGAGACCACATCTTCTAAGAATCGGGACATTAAGTACTTTAAATGTTAAGGGGTGGGGCACATAACTTCTCAATATCCCAACAAGAGGACAATGGTGAATAGGAATGGGGTTATTGAGACAAAAGATGAGCAAAGTGAGGAAGAGGAGATGAGGATTAAGAACTAATGGTTGCCCCGACAACTTTGGTTTCTAAAGGAGCCCTTAGTACTCGGGCGCAAGTGAATGAGGTAGACTTGCAGCAGAAAAATATTTTTCATACCAGGTGTTTTGTGGGAGGAAAGCCTCAGAGTATGATTATTGACAGAGGCAGTTGCACTAATATGGCCAATGTAGTTTTTGTGGAGAAGATCGGGGTTACCATTGATCAAACACCCCAAACCTTATAAGTTGCAATGGTTCAATGACAATGGCGAGGTGAAGGTGAACAAACAGGTGCTAGTAAAATTCACTATTAGGACGTACACCGATAAGGTGTTATGTGATGTAGTTCCAATGTAAACAACCTATATTTTATTAGGAAGGCCTTGATAATTTGACAGACAAGCCATGCATGATGGTTACAAGAATTGGTTAAGATGGGTGAAAGGCTGATTATATTGGGACCTTTAACACCTTAGCAGGTTTATGAGGACCAAGTTAAGTTGAAGCAGGAGGTAGATGAGCAATTTCAAACAAAAAATATTGAGAAAATGAGTGTAAAAGAGGAAGAAAGTTTGAATGGAAAAACAAGAGGAAAAAAAGGAGAAAAAGGAGAGTATAAAAAGAAAGAGTTTCTTTGTAAGGAAAGGTGAGATTATAAGGGCCCTATCAGAAATCCAACAATTAATTTTGTCAGTATACAAGGAGTCTCTCTTTGCTCTTAATTTTACTAACAATTCCTTCCAGTTTGATTGTTTCTTTATTGCAGGAGTTTACAGATGTGTTCCTTGAGGAGATACCTACCACCTATTAGGGGAATCGAACACCAAATAGACTTCATACCCGGGGATGTTATTCCAAATTGACCAGCCTATAAGAGTAACCCTGAGCAGACAAAGGAACTTCAAAAGAAAGTAGAGGAACTTATGAGCAAAGGGTACGTGAAGGAAAACATGAGCCCATATGTTGTATTAGTCTTACTCGTTCCCAAGAAAGATGAAACCTGAAGGATTTGCATTTATTGCAGAGCCATTAATAATATAACGATAAAGTATCACCATCCTATTCTAAGGTTAGATGATATGCTAGATGAGCTTCATAGGGCTAAAATATTTAGCAAAATAGATTTAAAAAGTCACTATCATCAAATCAGGAGAAGGTCATGAATGGAAAACGACATTCAAAACAAAATATGGCTTATATGAGTGGTTAGTTATGAAGTTTGGTTTATCAAATGCACCTAGTACTTTCATGCGGTTAATGAATCATGTCTTGCATAACTTGATCAGTAAATTTGTTATGGTATATTTTAATGACATTGTTATTTATAATACATGTTTAGAGGTTAACATTGTGACACAGCGAAAGTAGTTAGGTAGAGATTTTAGGTTAATCTCGGAACCAAATCCAAGCATAAAACTTAGGATTTAATCAACAGAGAAGACACACTCTCTCACAGGAAAATTTCGTACAAAAACTTTATTAAAGTAATGTTTTCGAGCCCTCAAACATTTGCGGACTCTCCCTTTTATATCCCTAACATAGTACATAAGAGTTCTAATTCTAGTATGAAAAGGATTGATTGAAATCCTTTTCTAAAGCTAACTTATTTCAGTTTTCTTACTGAACAAGAAAACCTTCCTAACTAGGAAACTTAAAATAAACTAAAACGGAAACAAATCCTAATAGGTATATACAACAAAACAAATCCTTATGTCAGTCCTATATTAGTCCCCTCCACTTGAAAAGAACTCAACCTCGAGTTGTCATTAGGATAGAGCTTTTCTTCTCCATGAAAATCATGGATATTAGCAACATTAAAAGTCTTTGAAATCTCCATCTCCTCAGGCAAATTGATAACATAAGCATTGTTGTTGATTTCATATAGTATCTTATAAGGACCATATTTCTTCAGCTTCAATTTGTTGTAGGTTCCAACAGGGAATCTTTCTTTCCTTAAGAAAATCATCACTTTGTCACCTTCTTGGAAAGTTTTTGACTTCCTGTGTTTGTCAGCTTGTTCTTTATATTCGGCATTAGTACTTTCAAGTCTCTCTCAAACCTCCTCTTGTACAATCTTCATTTGTTTGGCCATATTTTCAGCTGCTATGCTTAAATTTGGTAACTTTGGAAGTTTTATCAAATCAACAGTACTCTTTGGAACTTTCAAGTATACCAAGGAAAATGGTGATCTACTAATAACACTATGGACAACACTATTGTAGGCAAACTCAGCTTGAGTTAGATCTATATCCCACTGCTTAGGCTTGTCTCCACAAATACTCCTCGATAGATTTCCAAAAGTCCTATTAAGTGGCTCAGTTTGACCATCTATTTGTGGATGAGCAGTGCTACTAAAGTTTAAAGAAGCATCAAACATCCTTCATAAAGTTCTCCAAAAGTGACTAAGAAACTTCAAATCTCAGTCAGATGTAATGGATTTAGGAATTCCGTGCAATCTTACCACTTCTTTAAAGAATATTCTAGCCATATTAGATGCATCGGCAGTCTTCCTACATGCAATGAAATGCACCATCTTGGAAAATCTATTAAATACTACAAAAATAGGATCAACTCCCCTTTGTGTTCTAGGTAATCCAAGGACAAAGTCCATAGACAAATCCTCCCATATATCTTCTAGGATAGGGACTGGCATATACAAACTAGTATTTTGGGATCTTCCTTTAGCAGTCTGACAAACATAACACCTTGTCACAAAGTTTCTAACATCTTTCTTCAACTGAGGCCAATAAAACCTTTCTTCAAGATTAGTAATGGTCTTATCCCTTCCTATGTGACCGGCTAATCCTCTACTATACACATCACGAATCAACTTTTCTCTAAGAGAAGTGTGAGGAACAAAAAGTTGATTACCGTGAAAAAGAAAACCATCAGTAATGTGGAACTCACCACCAGGTTGCTTTTGAATGCACTTTAACCACGTGTCCATGAAGTCTTCATCATCCTCATAAAGCTCCTTTAAAACTTCAAATCCAACTACCTCTTGAGACACAGTAGAAAGCAATGCTGTCCTCCTACTAAGTGCATCAGTCACCTTGTTAGTCACACCAGATTTATGTTTAATAACAAAAGGGAACTTCTGTCAGAAAGTAGTCCATCTGGTATGCATATTACTCAAGTGCTTTTGACTGTTCAAAAACTTTAAAGCTTGATAATTAGTGTAAAGAATGAACTCTCTTCGAATCAGATAATGTTCCCAATGTTTTAATGTTCTCACAACTGCGTAAAATTCCTGATCATAGGTACTCCATCTTTTCCTTGTATCGTTAAACTTCTCACTAAAGAAAGCTACATGTCGGCCTTCTTGAGACAAAACAGCTCCAATACCTACTCTACATGCATCACACTCAACCTCAAAAGGCTTGTCAAAGTCTGGTAAGGCTAAGACAGGAGCAGTGCTGAGTTTTTCCTTAATCAAAGCAAAACTTTTCTCAGCTTCATCAATCCAATCAAACTTTCCCTTCTTCATGCATTCTGTGATAGTGGCCATAATTGAACTGAAGTTTCTAATGAACCTTCTGTAGAAAGTAGCTAGCCCATGGAAAGATCGAACCTCACTAACATTCTTAAGGGTAGGCCATTCACGAATTGCTTTCACTTTTTCTTCATCCACATGAATTCCTTCAAAACTAACCACATAGTTTAAGAATAGTAACTTGCTAGTCAAGAAACTACATTTCTTCAAGTTCAGGTAAAGCTCATTATGTTGTAAAACAGACAAAACTCTTCTCAAATGTTCTATAAGCTCTTCCGCTGTTCTGCTATAGACAAGGATATCATCAAAATAAATAACTACGAACTTTCCATTAAAAGGTCTAAGCACTTGGTTCATGAGTCTCATAAAAGTGCTAGGGGCATTGGACAACTCAAAGGGCATGACTAGCCACTCATACAACCCCTCTTTCATTTTAAATGTAGTCTTCCCCTCATCCCCAGGTCTAATCCGTATTTGTTGATAACCATTTTTCAAGTCAAGTTTAGAGAATACCTGAGAACCACATAGTTGATTAAGCATGTCATCCAATCTGGGAATCGGAAATCAATATCTCACGGTGATTTTGTTAATGGCTTTACTGCCAACACGCATTCTCCACGATCCATCCTTTTTGGGTGTCAAAAGTGCAGGAACAAAACAAGGACTCATGCTTTCTCAGATCAAGCCCTTTTTCATCAATTCTTCCACTTGTTCTCTTAGAATATCAGCTTCTTTAGGGTTCATTCTATAATGGGGCAGATTAGGAAGCTTAGCTCCAGGTACTAGATCAATGTGATGTTGAATATCTCTCATAGGAGGCAATTCATTAGGCAATTCGGACTGGACCAGATCCGAAAACTCCTCCAAAAGTAGCTGGATCAAATCTGAATTAGCTCCATTCTCCTCCTCTTTCTCCTCCAATAATTGGTTCTTTACCACCAAGACATGAACCTCTCGAGTCTCCTTAACTTCCTTCTTAAAATCTTGCCTACTAAGGGTCAACAATGTCTTTCCCTCCACTCTAAAAGTCTTTGGCCTATCAAAGGTTGCATTTGTGGGTAACATGGTCACTTTCTTACCCTTCCATTGACATGAGACGGTATTATCTCTTCCCCTGTAAGTAATATCCATGTCAAATTGCCATGGCCTTCTTAGGAGTATGTGACTGGCATTCATATCCACCACATCACAGTAAACGATATCCTCGTAAGAATTTCCTATAGAAATAGGAACTTGACTCACTTCATTTACTCTCAGGGCTGGCCTATCAGTAAGCCATCCAATAGTGTAAGGATGAGGATGTTTCTCGGTAGGAAGCTTCATGTGATCCACCATCTTTCTTGCCATTAATTTTTTATCACTGCAATTGTCTACAATCAAGTTGCACACCTTACTATTAACAGTAAGGATCTAAAAATGCTTCTCCTTTGTAGTGGCTCCTTGGTTCTAGATGAACAAAGTATCTTCCATACCACTAGACTAACTCTGTCCTCGGCAACTTCTTCAGTAAACTCCTCTTCTTGTTCTCCCTCTTCTTGAAGCTCTTCCAAATCTTCTTCACCTTCATTAAGGTAGTCTCCTTTTTTAGCAACGTTGACCATCTTTCTCTCAGGAAAATTACTAGAGATATATCCAGGCTTCTGACATTTATAACATATGTTTATTTTTGGTGGTACATATGGGTTGGAACTCTTAGGAACCCCTCTACTGCTGTTGCTGCTACCACCTCCTTCAAAGGGCTTCCTTTTATCCACTCTTAGATCTTTAGGGGCATTATCGATTTTCAATGTTTCAGCTAATGCTTTCCCCTTTCCTACCACTTCATTTGGAATTTGTTAGGTTTCCCTCCTAGGGTATTCAAACCTCTTGGGTTCCTTTTCCATCTTTTCAACTTTCAAAGCCAATTGGTAGGCCTCCTCTATGTTCCAAATAGTGTGCATTCCAATCCTTTCACTTATGGACGATCTTAATCCTCTAAGATACCTTGAAACTTGTTGTATGTCAAATTCTTCAAGATTATTGCGTGATGCCAGCCTTAAGAACTTAGAATGATACTCCTCCACACTCCTAGAACCTTATACATAACTTTGATAAAGATCAAATAAGTACTGCGCATAATCAGGGGGTAAAAACATAAGGAAAAGGGCTTGTATCAATTTCCTCCAAGATTTGATTGGTGGTTTTCTGTTCCTCTCCCGATTCTTTTGAAGATTACTCCACCAAAATTTAGCTCCACTTTTTAATTTATAGCCCAAAATTCTCACTAGTTTATCATCTAGGACTTCATCATCTCTTGAAAACTTTCCACGTCATCAATCCAATCAAGAAAGCCTTCAATGCTTAGATTTCCACTAAAGTAAGGGACTTCAACTTTAATCTTGTAATCATCTTTACCCCTTTGGCCTCTTCTTGATTGGTCTTGTCCTAGAATTTCTTCATCCGAACTATCTTCCATGAGAGGCATTTGATTCTGACCGTGAGCTCTCCTATTTTCTGCATTCCTTGGAAGATCACGTCTTCCAATAGGTTGGGGTTGAGGTAAACCTCTGCCTTGAGCTCCATTAAGTGGTATTCCTCCATTATTGGCTTGATTAAGGCCCATAATGGTTAAAAGTTGATCCATACGAGTCACTAATCTATTAATAGCCTCCAAAACTTCGTCAAATTTTTGGTTATCTCCTTGATCAGCCACGTATACTGGTTTGTCAAAACTGAAAACGTTTGGTTTGACTTTTCTAGGTTTTGGGTGAATTTTTTAATTTTGGGTGGATTTTCTGGGCTGATAGGGTTGGAAGATGGGCTAGAGGGTGTAGAACAGAAACTAATTGAGGAAAGGCACCAGGAAAGAAATTCAGGAAAAATTTTCTGGGTTGGTAGGGATGGAAGATGGGCTGAAAGGCACCAGGAAAGAAATTCAGGAAAAATTTTTTGGGTTGGTAGGCTGGAAGATGGGCTGAAAGACACCAGGAAAGAAATTCAGGAAAATTTTTCTGAGTTAGTAGGGCTGGAAGATGGGTTGAAAGGCACAAGGAAAGAAATCCAGGAAAAACTGGATTGTAATGCTCTGATACCATCTGACACAGTGGAAGTAGTTAGGTAGAGATTTTAGGTTAATCTCGCAATCAAATCCAAGCATAAAACTTAGGATTTAATCAACAAGAAAAGACACTCTCTCTCTCAGGAAAATTTCCCGCAGAAACTTTATTAAAGTAATGTTTTCAGGATCTTCAAACATCTGTGGACCTTCCCTTTTATATCGCTAACATGATACGTAAGAGTCCTAATTCTAGTGTGAAAAGGATTGATTGAAATCCTTTTCTAAAGCTAACTTATTTCATTTTTCTTGCTGGACAAGAAAATCTTCCTAACTAGAAAATTTAAAATAAACTAAAACAGAAACAAATCCTAATAGAATAGGTAAACAGAAACAAATCCTAATAGATATATAACAACAAAACAAATCCTTATGGGTTCAGTCCTGCATTACGAAGCTTGTCAAAGAACCATGCTGTAGTTGGTCTGACTTGATTTCTACAAGAACTCAGTTGACATGGGTGTATTGACAAGGGAAGGGTCTCCATCAACTTTAATTGTCCTCCCTCTGTACTGAAACTCCGTGGACATTCGGTTCCAATGCCTTAACGTCTCCCAACAGCTGTAGCCACGAAATTCTTAAAATGAGGTCTACTCCACCTGAGGGAAAAACAAAACAGTCAATATTAAACGTAGCACCCCCAATCTCCACTGGAACATTTCGACAAACACTCTAGTCTCTTCTCTTCGCCCATCTCCTAGTTGCACTCCTATTTGAATCGTCGACTCGACACTGAGTTGCATTTGCTCTGTTGCCACCTTGGTAAAGAAACAGTGGCTCGCCCCACTGTCCACCATGATCATGACTTCTACCCCACAAACTATTCCTTGTAGCTTGATAGCTTGGTTGCTTCCGAACCCACCAAGAGCGAAGTAAGGAAGTTCCAAATTTGTACACTGCTGGTCTCTCGGAAGTTCTTTCTCTTGCACTTCTTGCGGCGCCATTTCCGATGGCAAACCTGCTGCTCTGCCCTCCGACGTTTCTCCATTTGCCAAGATAATAGTCTGCAGCGATGTTCCTTGACCCTGGTGAAGAGGATGGTAGGGTTGCAAACATCGAAAGCAAAGTCCTCGAGCCTTAAGATCTCGAAATTCTTTCTAGGTATGTTTTTGGACTCCTCTCGACAAGGCTGTATCTGCACGATAGCTTGACCCAATATTGCTCATTTGGGAGGGCCCAACACTTGACTGAGTAGCCACAGCTCCAAAACTATTCTACCTGTCCCCTTCAAATTACTCAAAGATTGGGTCGGCCCAGCACTTGACTGAGTAGCCACAGCTCCAAAACTATTCTTCCGTCCCTTAGTAACCTGCAAGGTGATATGAGGGTCTTTGATCCCAATTACTGACCCAACCTTAACATCTAGACGAAATCCCTCTCTATGAGAATCCGTCTACGCTACCTTCTTCCTGCTCAAGACCTCTTGTTCATGCTCGATTTCTCGAGCTAAGTTCATTGTTCTGTAGAGATCCACTACCTCATGAGAACGAATCCTTGCTCGAATCTCCTCTTTCAGCCCATTCAAAAACTGGCCGATAAAAATCTCCTCCAAACACCCTCAGACTTGCACCGCCTTGGCAACGAAGTATTGGATGAAATCATCCACCGCCCCATTTTGACAAACAGCTACTAAAGCTTCAAAAGGGTTGGTTGCCAATGCACTACTGAACCTAGTGAGCACCTCCTTCTTTTCATCTTCCCATGTCATTAGAGGCTTTCGATCTTATAGCCAGCTCATCCAGTGGAGAGCATGACCTCCATGCACACCAAGGCCTAGTGACCTTCTTCTCTTATGGAGTCTCTTGCACTTGAAAATATTGCTCAGCACATCTGACCCAGCTCATGGGATCTACACCATTGAAGTTCGGCAACTCTATGCGTTTGGCTGCTATCTGCACATTGTCAAGTGCCACGACACGTGCAATTGTCCTTCCAAGTGCAGGGGTATTCGCAGAACCTCCCTCTGTTATCGACGATTGTCCTCTTGATGCTTCTTCTGTTGCCTTGCCTTTCAGTGCAGAAACTAGCATCAATCTGATCTCACTTAGTTTACCATCAAGCCCAGTTTGCGCCATCGATCCTAAACTTCTCTTTGCCACTTCCATCCTATTCTCCATTCTGGTGTTGGTCATGAGGTTTCACGCTCACCGCACCAATTTGGTAGAGTAAGGATAGGGAACCCAAAGAAATAGTTGATTGTACTGATAGAAAAATGTAGAGCAATAGCTCCCCAGCCAAAGGTCGTACAATTCACTAATGCAGATAACCCAATACCCTCTACAACATTCCTAACTCATTTATATTCTCCTCCTAGAATTCCCCATATAGCCCTGCACAATCCTTCCCTTATTCCTCCTAACGGCTACACATGCATGTCTCACTCTCCAGCTCATCATTCATTCTCTCTCCAACTCAACATTCTTTTTCTTCCTCCTACTATAAACTAGTAAAGGTTTCGGTCCAACCATTGGACCTGGGCCTTCATGGTTAACACGAACACTGGCCAGACTCTAAAAGAGGATTAGAAAGAGGAGCAATAAGGAACAAGTGTAATGGCAATTGGAAGGACTTCACTGAGAAATGTGATATCTGTTGGAGATGATGAGTAGAATGGAGAAGATTCAAAGAATGTAACATCAGCAGAAATAAAATATTGATATTTTGATGGAGAATAACACATTTAACCTTTTTGAAGACGTGAGGAACCTAACAAAATACATTTGGTGGATTTAGCTGACGTTTTATCTTGACTAGGG
>JANZXR010000002.1:16463081-16507585 GCA_027575705.1 Erythroxylum echinodendron | reverse complement strand
AAGAGATATGCAGCCAAAGACTCGTGGTGGAAGGGAGAATAATGGTTGATTAGGAAATAGGATGGAATGGGGTACCTGATTTTGTAGACTGGACGAAGGCTTGTGATTAATCGAGAAGCATGCAGTTATGATAGCATCTGCCCAATATTGTGATGGAACTCGATTGTGTAAAAGCAAGGTGCAAGCAGTTTCTATGAGATGTTTATTCTTACGTTCAGCAGTCCCATTTTGTTGTGGAGTAGAAGCATATGAGGTTTGATGAAGAATTTTTTGGTAAGACATGAATTGAGTGAAGGGAATGGACAAATATTCACAAGCATTACTACTTCTCCACACGCAAATGTTAAGTGTTAAATTGTGTCTTAATTTTTGCACAGAAAGATTTAAGAAATGGAAATAATTTTGAACGAGCTTTCATTAAAAATAACCAAGTGCAACGATAATAATCATCAATAAACGTGACAAAATGTTGAAATCCCAAAATAGAAGAGACAAGAAAAGGACGACAAATGTCTGAATAAACTAACTCAAGAGGGTATGTAGCCCGTTTATTGACACTCTCTGGCAATGAACTTCGAAAATGTTTTAAGCTAACAATATTCACAATCTAAGGAAGATAAGGTAGGTAAACTAGGCACTATCTTTTGGAGTTTCAACAAACTAGGATGACCCAAACGATTATGAATTAGAATTGGAGATTCTAAAATTGTATATGTTGTAGGTGAAGGAGGTATATTTAAATGATAAAAGCCCTATGACTCATGTCCTATGCCAATCATCCGTCTCGTACTGCAACAACAAAATTTTTATTAGAAGTAATAGAACGATTTAAAGATCGTGTAAGTTTACTGAAGACATACAAAGTTAAAGGGTTAGAAAAATAAAGAACATATTCTAAATGCAAGGATGGAAGTGGTTGGGCAGAACCTACAAGTTTAACAACTGTTTGAGTCCCATTAGCTAAAGTAAAAGGAGGAGAAGATGTAAAGTTATTAAAGTGAAAGAGTAAATGTGTGTTATCAGAGATATGATCAGAAGCACCAGAATCAAGTACCCAAGGGAAAGACTCAGTAAGGCATGCTACGGAATTGCCCGGATGAGCTATCGAAGCAACAACAGAGGAAGGCTGCTTGATACTTGAGATACTCTTCATAATCAGTACTAGTAAGAGTCATTGATGGCTGAGTAGAGGACTTAGATTGAAGGTCAGACTGATCAGTATGAACAACATTAGTAGCTCGAGGGTGATCATGCAATTTATAACATTTATCCTTAGTATGTCCCCATTGACAACAATAACGACATTTGAGTCAATCATCACGGTCCCCTTGCTTTACTCTATTCGTACTCTGAGAATAAGAGGCCAAAGCTGAAGAATTAACTGAGGGAGATCCTATCATAATGCTAGGTGACGAAATACGCAAGAAGCAAGCAAATAGTTTATCTAGAGAAGGTACTATAGGACTTGCCAGAATTTTTTCTCATATTGAAGTAAGTTTGGGGCTGATGGCAGTAAGAGTAAGATCCGTAAAAAATTTATCCCGCTGTGCGAGATTTGTTCTTGTAGACTTACCAGTATGCAGTAATAGGTTGAATTTTGTTTTTAGGGAGGCCATTTTATCAAGAAATTCAGACATTTTCATATCTTTTTGTTTGAGATTAACCAAGTTTGATACTACAGAATACAATCTCTGAATGTCGTTAGTATAAAATAATTTTACTTGACTCCATATCTCAACATAAATTTTGTATGCCTTATAAATAGGGTGGAGTTGAGGATCAATTGTTTGCCATAACATACTACATAATAATGCATCAATTTGAGCCCAAGCAGATTTCTTTGTTTCAATATCCTCAATCTTAGTTTAAGTAATCGGCTAGGTCTTGACCCATACACCACAATTCAACAAAAGTAGACCATGAGGTATAATTAGAACTATCTACTAGTTTATCTCTCGTAATTGAGGGAAGAGAAATAAAGGGAAAAACACCTGATTGAGACCTGAAATCTGTAGGAGTCATGAATGGAAAAACCTTTGCAAAAATTTTCGGTGACTGTGTGGCTAAAAAACTCGAGGAAATCAGCTCACTAGTGATTGCTGAGTTGGCGTCGACAGTGATAAGTCACGCTCACTAGAGATAGATTGGTAAGAGGGTTGCTTCTTGTCAACTTTTGACGACCTTTTTTGGTGGTGAAATTAGTTGTGGGCTATGGGAAACGACTAGTCGATGTTGTCTAAATAGGTGAGTGATGATGGTGAGATGAGACGTACGCCGGAGAGGGAGATCAGAAAACCAACCATTGAAGTAATGAGCAATAAGTGGTGCAGCTACCGACCACGCAATTTTGGGGTTTTACTGGCGAGTGAGAGAGAAACAAATTGGTGATGTTAGATTTTCAATCTAACACCAGATTAATGAAATCTGAATTTTGCCGGAAATTGATCGGAAAGGAATCAGTACATCCTAAAACCCTAGCTCTAATATCGTGTCAAACTCAGAGAAATTTTTTATCCTTATCGTATATACGTTGATGAAAATACTTGTGTAAATAGTTGATGCCTAACCTCAGTATTGGAAATACAATCAATAGTAGTAAATACCTTCCTATTTTATCACCATACAACTATATACAACTCAACAACCTAGAAAGTATATCCTGGATTAATCTATTTAACATTGGTTCGCAGCTTTAATTGTCTTGTTTCTGATATTTGGCTTTCTAAAAGGTTTTGTCTATTCGTGATGCCTCTTTGTATCATTTTTTGTATTTACCTAGAAAATATAGGTTGAACTAGTCGTGGAAATTTTCTATAGGCTCTAGTATTTGGTGCAGGAATAAGTATTTTGTTTGATTTAGTTCTTCATTTTAATATTGATCTAATTGATTGTTTCTGGTATTAGTTTTTTGAATTTTAAGCCCATTTTCTGCAAAATCTCATTAATTAGAAATAAGTGAGTATGCTTTCCGTTTTGAATTCTTGATGTTGAGATTCCTTGATTTTCCAAATTTGCATGGTATCCCAATGTTGAGACAATTGTTAGTTTCCTCGATTGTTATCTTAGTGTGGTGTTTACTTACTGACTTATTTCCGTCTTCACTTGGCCATATTGTAGGAAAACAGCTCATTTAGCTGATAAAGTGCACTAAAGAAGAGAGAAATATATTACATTGGAAATGACCCTTATCACTGGTTGAATTCTATTTGATTAAATGCAAATCGGTTGATGAATAAGATAGTAACTTCATTTTCTAATTTAAAAATAGAATACCAATATTAGACTGAATGATAAGTAATATGATATATGCACATGTTCTATACGATAGTTTTCCTGCATATGATTGGTACATGTATCATTATTTCTTTTTGGTATGAACTATATTTTTGTTTATGAATGGAGATAATTGAGAAGTTCTACTAGATTGCTTTGAGCACCTAGTATTTTGTGTTGCTAATCTTACTTTTCAGATTAATTTCACAATGGTAGGATTCTTATTTCCTTTATTTTGGAAAATGACGTGTGATTCTTTCCAACTGATATATCAAAAGTTTTATAATGTCAAAACAAATGAAGCGAAAGTAAATTGAGATAATCTGATTACAAAGATACACTGTTGAGTTGGTTTCTTTCTTTTGATCTGCAATTGAAATGGTCAAATTTATTGAAGAATCTGGTTGAAGCTCTATCAAATGTTTATTAGTTTGATAAATTGATAGGGATTGATCTTTTCTTCGATTGGCCTTTGCTATAATGTGGAATTAGGTTCAAATTTGTATTAGGTTAGTAAGGAGTCTGTTTACTGACATTATGTTTTAAAATGTGTAGAAATCTACTTGTGATTGCGCTAATTGTTGTCTTTTTTTTTTTTTTTTTGACCTTTGCAGTCTTCTTCTCCAAACAATCAATCCCTCCAAGTTCTCCAGTTCCACTAGTCCCCAAATTCTCTCAAGAAACAAGCAGAAAAGAGATGGCTCTCTCTCTATCTTGCAATTCGTTGTCTGTTACCCCAAAACTGAGTCCCTCAAAAACCCCCAAAACAAAAGTCCTCAATATTCTCTCCATCAAACCGCATGGAAGTGTTCATCAAATTTCAACTCAATTTCTGTCTCAATTTACCGCTAAATCGCCTCTCAACCCTAAATTAAAACCTAATTTGCAAACCCATACTATTCGTTCTCTTTTCACTGGCATCATTGAGGAAATGGGTGAAGTCAAACAAGTGGGCACCAAAAAGGATGGTGGGTTTGACCTAAAAATCCGTGCTAAAACTGTCCTTGAAGGTGTTAATCTTGGAGACAGCATTGCTGTTAATGGCACTTGCCTAACTGTGACGAATTTCACTGATCAAGAATTCACAGTTGGGTTATCACCAGAGACCCTCAGGAAGACGTCTCTCATAGAATTGGAGTCTGGTTCATTGGTGAATTTGGAGCGGGCAGTGCAGCCCACGAGTAGAATGGGCGGGCATTTCGTTCAAGGTCATGTCGACGGTACGGGGGAGATAGTTGGGAAAGACGCAGAAGGTGATTCATTGTGGGTAAAGGTGAAGGTGGACGAAAGGCTGTTGAAGTATGTGGTCCCAAAGGGTTTTATTGCAGTAGATGGTACAAGTCTGACCGTAGTTGATGTATTTGATGATGAAGGATGCTTTAATTTCATGCTGGTAGCTTATACACAGCAAAAAGTGGTTATTCCTTTGAAGAAAGTTGGCCAGAAAGTGAATTTGGAAGTGGATATATTGGGAAAGTACGTGGAAAAGTTAGTTAGTAGCGGGATTGTTGAGTCCATTCGAGCTTCATGATACATAACTACTGATTGTAGGCCAGTACTTGGAAGTTGGAACGGACTTTCCTCTTCCATTCAATTGTTTGGAAACTAATTTTGAATACGGAGAATGTATCTTGTGGGCTGTTTTACTTCATGTGAACATCAATAAGGATTTACGAAAATACGAAATTTTGGGAGGACACAGTAGTGTTCCTCAAGCTGCGAAGGTGTTATCGTATTTTAATGATGTTGCTTTTCCGGGCCGGGCTTTGTCCTGACCTGGAACGAGGTGGACTGGTTGTGTTGGGTGGGCATGGTTGTTGCATCACAGATGCCACTATCCTTGCTTTCTTTACATATTTGTTAATTGAGTGGTCTTACGAATGATATTTAAAAACTCCAATATCACAGGAAAAGCATAGTCAATAACATATAATAAAAAAATTAACAATAGAAGTTTGTTTAGTCTTATAATCTTATTTTTGCTATATTATTAGATGATAATATTAAATTTTAATTTATTTTATTTTTAATATATTAAAATTTATTCTTAAATTAAAAATAAATAGATTTGATATGTTTAATATATTTTTATATAATAGATGATACAAATCAAAAGAATTATGGATTATTAAATATGTTATAAGAAAATAGAAGATAACAAAAGCTTAGAACAAGAATGCATAATGAAGTTCAATAGCTAAAATAACTAGAGATAAGAGGAGTTAAAAACCAGGTGAAATCTCATTGCGTGTGAGCATTTATTATGTCAGAAGCCATCTATAAGAATTTTACCAAAGTAATCGTCACGAAAGCAGTTGTGCTTGTCGTTCAAGCTGATTCGTCACCACAATTTTGTTCAAAACATGACCTTTTAAAAAATCAAAAGAAATAAAATTTAAGAGACATATATAAAGAGAGAAATATACTTGTTCAAAGAAGGTATAAATGCCTTTAAGCTCACAGGGGATCAAATTCATCATTATTATTATTTCTTCTTCTTTGACTATCACAAATGTTGAGAGAGATTAATTAGATGAGCTTAAAGACAAAAAGTACATATTTGATAGAGATGATGGAGATTGGAAAAGAGAGAAAAAGTGAAATTGATAAAAGAGAAAGAAGGGAAGAAACAAAGAAGTGTTTGATAATTGGTTTAAGCAACTAGTTGCCAAAATGTAAGAAAGCACAAAGTTTGCGTATCGCTAATAAGGTTGTGGCTTTCGTATTTTTTAAACCAAGAAAGTTACACTTTTTAACCAAATACTTTTTGATAAATTATTTTCATGTTTTCTACATCACAATAGTAAATCATAAAAATAAAGACAACCAAATAATCTTACATATATTAGCTTCTTGTACACTAGAAACTATTGCTAATTATTAGGCCCAATCTTATATATGAAATGGGAGAATCAAACTACAAAGATAAATTAGCAGGTGGACCATAGGAGGAGCAACCACAACTGCAGTCATAGCCATCCTAGATGGGAGGGACAATAACAAAAGAGCTTAATTCGGACTAGTTGGAAATAGCTTTATTGGCAAGATAGTATGCGACACTTATGGAGCGGATGAGCCGGCTCGAAACCTTAGTTAGAAGGATAGAAGATTTATTGATGTTGATGGCGAGCCATCAAGGCATTACTCCCTCATTTGGCATGGGCTCTTCATCTTCATTTCCTCCACCGAAGGACCTTCCAACGTCAACTAGGACTTAATCACGACACGTAATCAAGGAGATGCTTAACTATTGTATCTTTTCTTTTCCTTTTAATTATGTACTTTTCTTATTTTTTTTCCTTTGTTCAAACGTCAATGTTAATGTTATTTTATATTTATTTATTTTTATTCCTTTTGTTCTTTTTATCCATTTTTCTTCATATTTTGCAGGATGTAGTTATTATTGGATGGATCCAAATCAGAAATCGTCATAATGAGGAAAGTACCAAAAAACCATCTCACTTTCACTCATACTTGCATTGTGTACATTGGGGACAATGCACAACTTTAAGTATGAGGATGGGTTTAATGAATTCTAATGAATTCTTTAAGCTTATTATAATCCTGATTATAAATCTTATTAACTGATATTCTAAGTTGGTTGAATCTGTCCATTAATACTTCATTGAAATATTCAAGTTGGATGGAATTGCATATTATTTACACACATATAACAAATGTTTTAATGAGCTTTTGAGCCTAAGAGCAAATTTTCAAAATTTTTTAAAGCTCTTGTTATTCTTTCATTTGTGTGAAATCATGTATAGTAGGACAATTTTAGAACTTGCTTTCATTATACACATTGAGATCATATTTTTTAAATTAGAAGCATTGATATGATGAAGGTACTTATATTCAACAACTTACTTTAGCCTATTTCTTTGAAAATTACTATACCCTTAAATTTATCTTTAGGAATAACCAAGTTGAGCCTTGTCCTTTTTCATTGATTAAACCCAATTTATAAACCTTTATCCTATTTTTTAAGACCTATTTATTGTTTTGAACCTTAAAGGTTATTTCCATTATTTACTTGTTAAGACTTGAAATTTTTAAAAGATCCAATATTTGTTAAATTATGGTACTGATTGAAATATTGTAAAAAAAGTATCAAAAGAAGAAGAAAAAAGAAAAAGAAAAAATATATAGTACCAATGGATTTACATTAAAGGATCTATGTGTATTTATAAACAAGTCTTGAAACATATTAAGTAGTAAATATCCTTCAAATTAACCCTTGTTATTATTCCAATCATACCTTACCTAAGCTCCATTACAACCTTATAACCTTTAAATTAATGTTTCTAGTTTGCACAAACGTGATGAAGATGTGATTTTATTGCAAGCATATGGTAAGAATTCTACTATGTATTGATTATGAGTTTTGATACTTTTCACCTTAAACACTCAATGCATTGAGTGAAATCTTGGTGAGCATGTAAAGAGATATTCTTTTGATTTCAATGCGATTATTGATGCAATTACTATTAATATTGCTTAGGAAGTTAATATTAAGATAATTGACTCTAGTTATATGTTAATTTCACTCAATAGGATATGATGATGTATAGTATGAATGGATAAATTGAGATTGGTGAAGGATTGATGTTACAAAATTTATAATTTTGATTATAGTTTGCATGAGGACAAGCAAAAGCTTAAGTTTGGGTATATTTGATAGATAGATAATTGAACATATTTTTACCCCATCTTTGATGTGTTTTTGCTTAATATTTTATACTTTTTCGTATTTTTGGTATTTAATGTGTTTTAAGTGTTTTTATAGGTTATAATTGCCTTCACAAACTTAAAGGAGAAGAATTTGAATGAAAACATGGTATAAAACGAAGAATCGAAGTACAGAAGTGATGCACGTCCTTGCATCAGGTCGTGCAGAATCACAATTTTTAGCGTTTTTGGACATACATGATCTGATACACGACTAGACTATGTAATTCCTAGAAACCCTAAATTTTAATATAAAACAACGTGTTTGGCCGCAATTGAAGGGGCAGACATTAGGAGGTAATTTCTAGAGATGGAGTTCATTCTCCAGGGGTGATTTTGGTCCAGATAAGCAGAAAACACGAAGATTTCGTCGAAAGATATATTAGAATACAAGATCAAGCCCGTACATCTTGAGAATATTCGATATAAGATAATAAGGGAGATTTAGAATTATGAACCCATTATTTTCAATTCGTTTTCTTTTAGTTTATATTTGATTTCATGTTCAATAATATGTAGCTAAACGTCTAGTTAGTATTTAGGCTAGATAAACCCTATTTGATACTTGAACAAGTGTAGATTATTTTGTGAATGCAATTGAATGTTTGATTTATTGAGATCCAATTACTTGTTTTGTTTATGTTCTAGTAACAAAAATATTAGATTATAATTTGATTTCATATGTAGCGATTGAGAAATCCTAGGTCTAAATAGATCCGTGATAATTGGAAAAAGATGATTGTAACCCTAAAGATAAGATAACATAAATCTTCTGGATAAAATGCTAACTCAATCCTATAAAATTTAACCTGAGTAGTTCAGTTAGAAACTTTAAGATTAGTTGTTAATAAACTCAAGGTCAGCTACTAGCATACCATAGGAGTCTCCACTGTCTAATAAATTATCAAACCAATTGCATAACGAAAAATCAATATGTTAAGGTTTTAGGTGATTCGAACCTAAATACTAATCACTTGATTTCGGTAATCAACTTAGTGTTTCGTAATTCTATGCTTAATTGTACTATTCATTTATTTTATTTGCTTAATTTTAGTTTTTAAAATTCAACCACAATTAATGATTAGGCTAGGTGATAGAATAACAGTAACTACTAGTACTCACTATCCTCATGGGATCGACTCGTACTTGCTGGTACTAGCTACAACTAAACTATGCGCTTGTGGTATAACAATATTGACTATCAAAAAATAATGTCAATCATCTAGCTTACTAATTGGATACTGGTTTTTAATAAAAAATAAAAAATAAACAATTAATCTAAAATAGGAAACAATAATGAACAAAGAATAAAAGAAATCACTTAGAAAATTCTATATCAAAGATTAGTATCTAGGTAATGAATTCTCTTAAAAATCATTGATTAATTAAAATTTTATCATACAATTGTTTTATTGACTATTAGGCTATGGCAATTCCTATCTTATATTAATAACTCTCTCAAGACTACTAATAACTAATTCATAGGTTTACTAGTCGAAATCATTCAGGTTAAAGTTTTAATGTTTGCTTTATTGATTTGTGAATTCTACTATTATGTTTGACCTTAATCCATAAGATTTAAGTAAACATATCTCCAGGTTTGCAATAGGCTCCCTTCAATTACGGTAGATCTATTCATACTTAGGATTTTTCGATCTTTATATTGTGAAATTAGATTATGTACTAATATTCTAGATCTATTAGAATATACATAAAACACATAATTGAATCACAAAAGATCAATCAAAACAATTGCATTAAATCAAACAATCAAGAGATATCGTTATCCCAACTAGGGTTCATCATATCTAGACACTAACAAGTGATTGACCTAATTTGCGTTAGTCAATATTTAATATTACAAGTGCACGGTGTAGCTGTAACTATTACCAGCAAATACGTGTTGATCCCTCGATGACGATGAATACTAGTACTTACCCTTCTCCTATTATCTAGCCTAAGAATTAATTTTGGATTTTTAATTAAAAGAAAATTTAACTAAAACAGTTAAAGAAATAGTAAACAATAATGAACACTAAGATAGTGGAATTCACTTATAAAACTATCGTTATCAAAAATTAGTATCTAGGCTCGAATCCCCCTAAAACCTTAACAAATTGATTTTTATCATGCAGTTGTTTGTTGATTAATTGGATTGTGGAGACTCCTATGGTATGCTAGTACTTGACCTTGAGTCTACTAACAACTAATCCTAAGGTCTCTAACTGAATTACTCAGGTTAAATCTTATAATATCGTGTTACAGATTTATGAGGCCATCTATTAGGTTTACGCCTATATGAAGGATTTATGCCGTCCTATTTTTAGGGCTGCAATCAACTCTTTCTAATTATGGTAGATCTATTTAACCTAGGATTTCTCAATCTTTACTTATGAAATCGGATTATCAATAAAACATGTAATCAGATCACAATAATTAATCAAACCAATTGCATTAATAAAGAAATCAAATCATATCAAAGTATTAACATAAGATTCATCTAACCTAAATACTAACTGAACATTTAGTTACACATAATTGAATGGGGTAAAAATATAATCAATTCACCATTTTTCAAATATCCTCACACTTAAGTTTTTTCTTGTTCTCAAGTAACCTATAATCAAAATTATAAAATTTCCAACATCAATCCATCGTTAATTTCAACCTGTCCATTCATACCATACAATATCATATCCTATGGAATCAAATTAACATGCAATTAGAATCAAGTTGTCATAAAATTAACTTACTAAGTAATATTAATAATAATCACATCAATATTCGCATTGAAATCAAAAGCACATATTTTTACCCCTCACTAAGATTTCACTCAATGTACTTTAGTGTTTAGGGTGAAAAGTATCAAAAGTCTCAATTAATGCATACTAGAATTCTTACCATAGGCTTATAGTAAAATCACATCTCCAATACTTATGTACAAACTAGAAATAAAAGTCAAACGGTCTTTGCGTATGTTTTAATGGGGCTTAGGTACGGTATGATTGGGGTAAAAAAAGGGTTTAAATTGAAGAAAATTTACTTAAGAAATATTACAAGACTTGTATACAAAACACATAGGTCCATTCAGTGCAACTCTATTGGTACTATATATTTATTCGTCATTTTTTCTTCTTTCTTCTTTTTCTTCTCTTTTACAATTCAACAAATATTGGATCTTTCAAGAATTTCAGGTCTCAAATAAGTAAATAGGCGATATTTTCAATGCTTTATGATTAAGTGTCTTCTTCTTTCTAAGATTGCTAAATATACTTCAACTAAACCTCAAATCAACTTTATTCTTTGTAAGACTAACGGTTTAATTTGCTTCTTTAAAGTTTTTGTCAGTACTGGAAGACATTTGAATTGAATTAAGGTGTGAATCACTAGCTTTGAAGTCTTTGGCAGGAGGCCCTTTGATTGCCTTAAAGATCTGTGACAATGAAGAAGTTTCATATTTATATATAGTGTTTGAGGTCTATAATTTCTCTATTTCATTCAAGGTTGTATCTCTAAGGTTTAGAGGTCATCTCTTACTCTTCATGCAAATTCCATTTCTTTAGAGAAGGTGGTCAAAACCTAGGAGTGATTTTTAGATCATCCATTAGCTTGCATTTGCATGTTAGGAGAAAGAATGGAGATGATTGAATGTGTCAATTATAAGATAATTGCAAAGTTAGAGAAAAGGTTGAAGTACTTGCAAAGAGTACTTCCTTGACAATGAAAAAGGTTATAGCAATAGCTTGCTAAGTTATGGAAATTTTATTCCTAATAGTTCTATTTTTTTAAACTAGATTAGGTAGACATAAGTGTTAAAAACATTTTTTGGGATGAAGGATATGCTTAGGTTTAAATTTGAAGTTTGGGTGAGACAAAATGGAAAAGAGGATGGGGACCAAGTGATTCCACATTTACTTAGAGAGATTAACCCAGTACTAGACAAGAAGCTATAGTTAAAGAGTAGGTGGTCAAGTGTTTTAATGGTTGAGAAGCATAGATGATAGTTCTTGGTTCGATGATTAAGAAACTAGAGCCTATCAAGGATTTTTATCTTTTTTATTAACTAGCCATATTATAAAATGACAATAGGGAATATAAATTTTTGAATAAAAAGAGTTTGAACTAGCTAACAATGTAGGATTGTGGAGATAGGAATTTAAGGCATCATCAGTGCTATAAAGTGTGCACGAATTAGCACTTGCTCTTTTAGTTATTTTATTTCTTTATTTGATTTTTAATTTTATTTTTATTTTATTTACTTATTTTTTTCTTTCTTGTCTGTTTATTTATTCACTTACTTTTATTTTTACTTTTTATTTTTATTTTTAAATTTTATCAATATTTTTCTAATTTATGCTATCATTTATTTATGCATTTGACTATTGTTTTCTTCTAATCATTTTAAGAAACATTTCTTTCTTATGGGTTTGTTAGAAAAAAACCTCTCTACTAGCTAGGACTATAGGTTGCATACTTCTAGACCTCATAAACTCCACTTCTTTGCGGGATTCCTATTGGGACATTGTTCTTGCTTTTGTTATTGTTTCAAAGGGTGTATTATCCAAATTACTTTGATTTGGTTTGAAATATTGGCAAGTATGTAGGTCATAAGGTTTTGCTTTCTATTAGTTCCCTAAAATGTGTAGCCTGCCAAGACTAGGAAGTGTTGTTAAGAAGTAACTTTAGAATGGATGGGTAGACCCAAATCATATGTTATAGGGGAGAAGTTATGGAGAAGTAGTCCCAGTAGACACCAATTATCATATAAGAGGTTAGTAGATTTTCCACATAAATGAAAAAGGTCTAAGTCTATGTCTCAACTTGAGCATCTTTCTCTAATAAGTCTATGAATTGTGGATTCATTTGTCTTAAAAGAATTCATTATCATTAAAAAGGCATCCATATTATATTTGCATGTAGAACCTCTTTTAGATTTTGAGTGTTTTATCCTAAACCCTCGTTTTTCCTAGGTTGCTAGATAGTCATCCTACTAAAATTTGATTTTGTCGTAGACATAAAATGCTATACTAGAGGAAAAGCCCAAGCTTATATTCAATTTCCTTTATGAAACATGAAGGAGTAGATGAGAGGTCTTGTAAGTTTGGATTTAGTTGGAGTCTATTTGTAAAGCAGAGAAAGCTGTCCAAAAAGTGACCATTTTCTTTATTTTAAAGAGTAGGGGCATACAGTTGAATTTTATGAGCTTTAAAGTGATGAGTGGTATTCTTAAGTAGTTAACAAGAAGTTTGGATAGGGGTATGCCACTCATATTTGAGATGTGGTTTCCTAAAGTACTACAAGGTGAAAAAAATAGGTGGCTCTTAAAAAGGTTAATGGTGAGTCTGAGATGGCTTCAAAACTCTTAAGGGACATAATGTAGATTATCAAGGAAGGATTATCAGCCTGGAAAAAAAACTAGAAGATCATCAGCAAAGGTGAGGTGGGTGCATTTAAGCTTAAAGCATCTCAAGTGGTAACTGAATAGGGGTTTAGAGAGATGATGAAAGATAGGACATTTTTGCCCATGATAAATAAGTTAGGGGACAAAAAGCTCCCTATATTTCCCTTTGAGAGTCAATCTCTTCATTGGTTAGAATTGATAAAGATGTAGAGGTGATAAAATGATAGTTTCAATTAATGAACCAAGGGGGGATAACGAAAAGCTTTAAGACATTTTAGGATGAAGTCCCAATGGATAGTACCAAAGGCCTTTTAATGGTCCACTTAAATGGTGTCTTTTAATGCCCTTTGTCCCTATAATAAGTTGGAAATTTTCACTAAATTATATTATAAAAGTTTTTTTTCAATTAAGTCATGAATAAAAAGAAGATATCAAAGGAGACTAACCTAGGTGTTTATTTAATCTTACTTTATTCCCTTAATTAATTGCTCTAATTTATTTTGAGTAGTTTTATTTTTATTCGATTAATTTTTATTGTATTTCATTCTTAATAAACAATCACTATTTAGTTTATTTATCTAGTTAGTAATAGGAAAGTTCACTAGTTTTGTAGCACCTCCTCATGGAATCTATACTTAAGTATGCTACTATATTACCACCAAATGATAGGTGTAGTTGCTTTAGATTATGAATACAATTTTAAGGTTAAGAAAGCTTAACTAAATTACTAAGAAAAAAATCCACAAATTAATATTAATTTGAAGTATACAATTTTGATCCACTTGTTCGAACCTCATATTTAAGCTTTCAAATTTTTAAAATTTTATTAAAAATTTTAAAAAATTTTGAACTCATTTGAAATATATCTAAAACTAGCATTAGTTCTTATTTATAATGAAAGGGACAATATAGAATTACAAACTCAAAGCTTATAGGGTTTTACTTAGTATTCATTGCCTAATCATCATAAAAAATCTTACCTGGTCTCAATCAAGCGGATCACCTTTTCGATTTAACAATTACATGATGAAAGAAGAGGGTTTTAAGGAAGAAACTATCAAAATCCTAGCTCCATCATTTTTAAGTATTCAAGAGTTTTATATTTATGAAGAAACTATTCAAGGTGAAACATCATCTTGAGTTGCTCCATCAGTCCAAATACTGAGATACTCAAAAGGCCATTTTCCTCTTCTCTACCAAATCTTAATCAAGCTTAGTACATCTTTTATAAGAACTTATGTAGTCTTAGATGACTTATAAGAAAAGTATGCAATGATTGAATACACATAACTCCATAGTTAAGCTTAAATAAAAGAACTTGTGGTTGAAACAGAAGGTAACTCTTTTCTTTTTTTTCTTAAATTGATTTCAACAAGAGAAAACCTTAACAAAATTACTTCACTTACAAGGTTATATGGAAGTTTAGCTGATGCTCAAGAGGAGATGAAGCAAGAAGCCTGTGATTTCTTTAAAAATACCTGATCTATACAACACATTGAGACCTCTTCTACAATTCTTCGTAGTTCATTCATCACTAATGGAATCATTGAGGTAAAAGAAAATTTTTTACTCTAACCATCTGATATAAAGGATGTAGGAAGAGCGGTTTAATATTAAGATGGGTAAAACCCTAGATAGTTTGATTGCTTTATTTTTTCAAACAGTTGGGAATCTTAAAAAAGACTTGGTAAAAAAAGTTATCGTTGTAATCTATAGTAGATGCAGGTCACTAAAGGACGTTAATAAGACCTATATTTACGTCATCTATAAGCTTTAAAGTCCAAGTTCTCTTTAAGACTTCAGGTCTATCTATAGTTGCAGTACCATTTACATGATAGTAGACAAACTTATAGCTTCCATGATGGAGTGTTGAGATTTCTCATAAATGACACTCAAAGGGCATTTAAATATAAAGGAGTTATTGGGGCAAATGTACTTCTGGTTCAACAATTGTTCAATGGTTATATAAGAGGAAAAAATTAATCAAGAACAATTTAATAAAGGTGAACTTTCAAAAGTAATTTGATTCAATCTATTGGATTTATATTATACACACATTAGAGCCCTTTAGCTCTCCTAAGATCTTTATTGATTAGATCAAACAATATATTTCTTACAAACGATTAACCAAATAAATTGTTCAAGGTTGCAAAATGGTTGAGAGAAGGGGGTCCTTTCTCCATTTGTCTCTTCATTCTTTACATGGCTGCTCACACTATAAGGCAAGATAGGGGCCTTCAGTTTAATTCTAAGTTTAAGGAATTGAAGATATATAGCATCACATTTGCAAATGATTTGTTATTATTCTACAAACTAGATGATATCTTAGCTGCTATACTAATAACAACCAAACCTTTAAGATAACGTTTGGTTTGGCAATGAACAAGAACAAAAGTTTCATTCTTGCGTCAGTTAAAGTAAGCTATATTTTCCTAGAGTTGTCAACAATACTAGCTCTTAAATTAAAGTTACCTCCATTCACTAAAATGGGATTACCAATCACTATAAGAAGATTAAGATATGCAGAATGCTTGCCATTGTTGGACAGAGTTCAAAAAAGGATAAACCATTAGTGCAACAAGTACCTATCATATACTATAACCCTTATTAACTTTATACTTATTTCTCTTCATATATGCTAGTCATTACATATATTCCTACCAAAAGTCTAATTAATGACGCTGAAAAAGTGGTTAGAAACATTCTATGGTCAGGTAAGCTCATCAAGAATTCTTCTACAATGTTAAGAGGATAGATGTTTGTCAACCTAAAGAATTAGTTGTTGGTATTAAAATAGTCTCTCTTACAAAAAAAGTGCTAAATGAGAAACTATTATGGAGAATTATCAATTACAAAGACATATTTATGGGAAAAATGGATCCAAAATTATTACTTTAAGGTCAAAAGCACGTGGTAAATGAGTGAAAAAAACCCACTGCCTCTTAGTTTATGACTTAATTGTTAAAGTTGAGAGAATCTCTTTCAGAAAATATTATATGCAAAATAGAAACGAAAAAGTAGCCTTATTTTGATTTGATAAATGTACAAATTAGTCCACTTCGCTAATAATGCCAAGGTATGCTCCATAAATGATAATTGTATAGTAAATTCAAAATTTCTTCTTAATTATAATCCAAAGGTAAGTTATAATGAGATTTTTATTTATGATTGAGGCATACTTTAGGGAAGTTTACTAATCAATCTTGCAAATCGCCTTTCCAACTGCATCTAATCAAAATTACCTAGTACATAATAATTTGGTGCACAAAAGAACTTTACGAAGAATCTTATTTCATTAATTCCTAATAGCCCATATAGGACCTTGAGCATTTTAAAGAGATTAAACACAAGTTCATGAGTTGTACAAAAAGGGTTTATGAGGGAGAGTCTTAGCCTACGTCCAGTGCCTACGATTTTGGTGCCTACTTTCTTAGTTTTAATGCATGCAATATAGCAAGTATGTGGATCATATATTGCAATACACAAAATATGGTTCCCAAGTAATTTGAATACACTTCGTACAAGGTAATAAAAGATTGAACTAATTGAAATTAAAATAAATTAATAAAAAGTAATATTAACTTATAAATTTAATAACGGAATCAATAAAGATAGCAATAAGAGTGAGGTTAATCAATAATGACTTAGGGATTATTCTTCCTTGTTTTGTTTACCATTTGCCTTATTAATTTTATTAAGGTTGATCCTAGATATCTTAAGGTTTTAATTACCCGCTCTCAAGATCTAACAAATTAATCCCAATTGAAATAAATAACAATTGAATTGCAACCCCTCGATTCACAAAGCTACTCCTAACTACTCGATTGGATTTGAAGATATCCTAAAGATAATTAACTCAAAATCAGTATCTCTCTTCAATTGCTTATTAACCTAATATTTATAGGTCTTTAAGATACCAACTCTCGTTGTGCAACTTTACACAAATATCTTAATTCAATCTCTTGATTTCTCATCAAGTATAAGCATGATAAATACCACAAAGCATTAATATATTTGAATTCAACAGGGTAAAAGTTATACAAAATAATTCAAGAATAAACCCTAATATAGATTTAGAAATCCGTAATTATGTTTTACACACAACTTGAAGCTTTGATATGGAAATTCTGGAAAATTGGAGTTGATCTTGATGTTTCCAATTTTGATCACTTTTTTTTGTGATGTGTAGCCTCCCTTTTGGTGTTTTTATTTTCTTTTCGTACTCTTGGGCCTTTTAGGGTTCTTTCTAAAGTTTTTCCACTTGTTTTGGTTCTAAAAATTGGGCCAAAATATCAAGAATACAAAAATTTCACGAGTTGGTAACTATTTATACACAATCATGCAACTATGAACATCAAAACTCTTTGGCATGATTGTGCATCCCCATGCTACTTGCATGGACAATCTTATATGTTCTTATTCTTCAACTCTTTCTTCATCTTTTCTTCAATTTTTCCTACTTCCACTCACTAATAAATACATTAAACAACTCTTGAATCATAGTATTAAGATCAAATCCTTGCTCTAAAACAATCAAACAATTAAAACACACAAAACACTAAATAACACAATTCTATGTCCTAAACACATGATTATCTTCTAAGAAAACACTTAAAAACACACTTAAGCATATAGAAAACATACTATATAATGTACACCTATTAGTGCCCAGGATGGAACGTGCCACATATATGTAGATTATTGAGCAATCAATATAATCACTGTAAAATTAGACATCCTATCCTTATATTAGATTATATGCTTGATGAATTGCATGGTTAGTTTGTGTTTTCTAAAATTGATTTAAAGAATGACTATGTCAAACTCATATGAAAAGATTTATGAATGGAAAACGTCATTTAAAACAAAATATAGTTTATATGAGCGATGGGTAATGCCATTTGCGTATAATAATGCTCTAAGTATCTTCATGAACTTAATGAATCTTGGCTTGAGATCTTTCATTTGGAAATTTTTTATGGTTTACTTTGATAATGTGCATAAAAAGGCTTTTAATGCTTTGAAAGATAAGTTAACTAATACACATTTGTTATGTTTGCCTAACTTTGATGAAGCATTTAAGATTGACTGCGATTCATAAAGTATTGATATTGGAGCTGTTTTGTTGTAAGAATCAAAACCAATTGCTTATTTCGATGAGAAGCTTAGTGGCGAGGGGTTGAATTATTCTACATATTACAATATACACATAGGTGAAAATCTAAAAATACAACAACACTACTTGTCACTAAGGAAATTGATCATACATTCAGATCATGATAGATTTAAATTTTGAATCACAATAAGAATAATAAAAGATATGCCAAGTGGTTAGAGTTTATTGAAATGCTTCCTTATGTGAGTAAATTTATGAAGGCGCTAGGACAATATATTTTTTAATGCATTTTACAGAAGGAATGCAATATTTACTGCTTTGCTTAGTTTTGAAATTACTAAAGATTTGTGTGTCAATGATGCTTATTTCAGCCAAGGGTGGATTGCATGTGATAAATTACTAAACATTTTTTCTAGGAGATTAAGTTTGTGGTCATTTGTGGAAGGAGTAGTTTCCTAGTCAAAGGAAATCAAAGTTACAGCCTTAAGGAGTAGTTTCCAAGTGTTGGAGAAGATCAACAACATTTCCTACAAGCTTGACTCACAAAGTATTTATGGTAACGTGATGGAGAAGCATGGGCATGTGAAAGACAACAGGAGAAGCATACATGGTGTGATCCACCTAAAAAAAGCCTAGGATATGACTGCATAGACATGAGCTTGCAAAAGGAGGTTTAGGAGTTGAAATTGGATTAGATTTGAAGTCTGAATGTGCAAGGAAAGGGGCTGAATGAAATTCCCATATCAAAGGCCCAACATTCAAGTCTAATGTTCCTAAAGATCCATTACAAGATGTTGGAGACTCAATGACAAGAGCTAGGGCCAAAGCAATGAAGAAGCATTGAATTGTTTGATCCAAGACCTTTAAGAGATAGAACCCATGTTGTTGAGTCATATTTCACTTCATAAAGGTCCAAGAGGCATTGTCTTACTCCTTCAAGCCCAACATAAAGTGTCCAAAGGTCCACATGAAGTCTAATTGGGAGAATTCACTTAAAATACCATGTGACAACCATGTGCCTCTTAAAAGTAAAGAGAAGGCCATGATCTATAAAGTCCAATATGTTTACATCATGTTTTAATTAGTTTCCTTTTTGTTTTCCTTCAAAGAAGGTCATCTAGTCTGTTCCTTTATAAGTTTATTTTGTTTTCTTTTAGGGATTGATTTGTTTCCTTTTATTTAGTTTCTTCTGTAGGACATTAAGTTAGGAAGTTTTCCTATAAATAGGAACCTCTATGTACTTTGGAAGGGATTTTCATTTTAGAAATACTACTGAGTATTATTGGGAGCATTCTTGCTTTCTTCGTATTCTTTGAGAATTCTTGACTTATTGAAGGAGTGGTCTTCCTTTTTGGCATCCCAAGGTTAGAGTTTTAAGAGACAAGTTCTCTTAGGATTCTTTCCATTGACAACATTCTTGCTAGGGTTCTAAGAAACAATTTCTCTTAGGATTTTTTCCATTGACCAACATTCTTATAACCCCTTTATTCTTCTAACCCCTTTTCTCTTTGTGTTCTATTTCTATCTTTTCAATTTTGTTTCTTGTGCTTACATATTGCTTAATTCTAGTCATTCCCAGGTATATTTTTATCTTGTTGAAGGTTCTCTAGGACAAGTTCCCATTGGGTCTCCCATCATTTGGTATCAGAACACTTTGGTTGCAATTTCTAGAGAAGTGGAGTCCAAATTTGCTACTTTCCTAACTGCAATCAAGTAAAGATAAAAGCTTTTGTATTACTTGAACTTGAGTTGCAATTACTTTCCTATTTTGTATTGCTTGGAATTTGCTTACTTTCCTATTTGCTTCACTTTACTATTTTCCTTTAGTTTCCTATTTTATTCCTTGCCTCATTCATCTTTCTTTTGCATCAAGTTTGTGACTTTCCTTAAGGTAATCACTTTCTTAATTCGTTCTTTATACTATTTTTCCTTTACTCGATTTCCAACTTTCTTCATTTTCCCATCATTTTTCTTTCCTTTTGAAGAGTTGTCTCCTTTACTTCTTCTTTATTTTCCACACCCTATTTCCCCTTTTGGATTCTTTGAGAATTTTATTTTGGGATTCCAGTCTTGGCTGCCATTTGGTTTGATTGCTTCTATTTGATTGTGTCTTGTTTCGAATAAGGATACTATAGAAAGTAAGTTGAGTGGTAAAAAGGCAAGAGTATTTGCATTATAGAAAAAAGACAATTTTTGTGTGATACACAAGTGGTTTGGCAACTATTGAGTGTATACATATGAGGTTGAGTGGCGAGGTCCATATTGTTTTTTTAATGTTCACTAACATTTTGCAGTTTATAAACATGTCTCAAGAAGATGAATCATATGAGCAAGATCTCAATGTCTTTATGAAGGCTGTGCAAGATCAATTTCAGAGGTTGAATGCTAGGTTGGATGACATCCAATCCAAGTCAAACTCTAAAGGACCTCGAAGGACGTTACATGCAGAAGATGAAGATGTGAAATCCGAGGATAAAGGACCCAACACTAGGAGAGGCTGACAACCTCCTTCTTGTAATGAACTTGACAACATAAAATTGAAAATCCCTTCTTTTTAAAGAAAAAATGATCCTGAATTGTATTTAGAGTGGGAGAGGAAAATAGAATGTATTTGAATGTCATACATATAGTGAAGAGAAAAAGATAAAACTTGCTGCTGTTCAATTTTGTGACTATGCTAGTATTTGGTGGATCAATTGCAAGTAAATAGAAGGCAGAATCATGAAAGACTAATATGAACATGGCAAGAAATGAAAGCCATCATGAGAAAGCATTTTGTTCCAAGTCATTACTATCTAGACTTGTTCAAGTGGCTGCAAAGATTGAGGCAAGGATCTATGAGTGTTGAAGAGTACCACCAAGAGATGGAGATCATCATGATTAGGCCCAATATTGAGGAAGACATGGAAGCTATCATGAGAAGATTTCTTGATGGTTTGCGCCCTAAAATTGCTTCCATTGTAGAGATGCAAAATTTCCTTGATATGGATGAGTTGTGCATAAGGCCATCATGGTATAAAAGTAATTAAAGTTCCAAAATGGTGCTGGATCGAGTTCCAAGAAGAAAAGCTTGAAGGAGTCCAAAAGTTTCTTCAAATCTAAGGGAGACATCAAGCCCAAGGAGGAAAGTAAGCCTAAATTCTCTACTCTAAATCCTAAGGGTAAAAATGCTCTAAATCCTCTTCTTCTTCTAATCCTTCTTATAAAGTTAAGTGCTTTAAATGTCAAGGTTTTGGTTATATTGCTTCGAAATGCCCTAACAAAAGAACTATGATTTTTCTTGATAATGGTGATTTTGCTAGTAAAAGTAGTGACAGTGATGATTTTGATGATGTGCCTCCATTGACGGATCCTTCCGATGTTGATTGTGATGCTGAAGTTGGTGAAGCCTTTGTGGCTAGGCATGCTCTTAATATCCAACCAAAAGAAGATTTTGAAGAATAGCAACGTGGCCACATCTTTCATACAAGGTGTCTCATTAATGGTAAAGTTTGTAGCATGATCGTAGATGGTGGAAGTTGTAATAATGTTATTAGCACTTTACTTGTTGACAAGCTTAATTTGCCTATTTTGAAACATCCTAGACCATATAAATTGCAATGGCTAAATGATTGTGGTGAGGTGAAAGTCACCAAACAAGTGATGATTGCATTTTCTATTGGAAAATATCATAATGAAGTTTTATGTGATGATGTACCTATGTGTGTGGGACATGTTTTGATTGGTAGGCCTTGGCAATTTGATAGGAAAGTTAAGCATGATGGATACAAAAAAATTGCTATTCTTTTCCTTTTCATGGTAAAAATATTGTGCTGAAACCTCTTAGGTCGATTCAAGCTTATGAGGATCAAGTGAGGATTGAGAAAGAATGCAAATTGAGAGCAAAAGAAAAAGAAAGAGAGAGAGGTTGAAAAGAAAGAAACAGAGAGAGAAAATAAAACGAGTGGGAAAAATAAAGAAAAGAGAGTGACTTTATTTGCTGGAAGAAGTGAGATCAAAAGAGCTTTGAAATGTGAAGAATCTTATTTACTTTTATATAAAGATGTTTTCTTAACCATTAATGAACTTGATCCATCTTTGCCATCTAGTGTTTTGTTTTCATTGTAGGACTTTAGCAACTTATTTCTGGAGGAAATTCCCAATGGATTGTCCCCTTTGAGAGGCATTGAGTACCATATAGACTTCCTTCCTGGAGCTTCAATTCTGAATAGGCCTGCGTATAGAGCCAATCTGGAAGAAACTAAGGAGATTCAAAGACAAGTTGAACAGCTTATGAAAAAGGTCTTTATGAGAGAAAGCTTGAGCCCATGTGCTGTGCCAGTTATACTTATTCCTAAGAAAGATGGTCAATGGAGAATGTGTGTTGATTGCAGTGTCATTAACAAAATCATGGTGAAATATCGTTACCCTTTCCCTCATTTAGATGATATACTTGATGATTTATATGGTGCTTATATATTTTCTAAAATTGATCTTAGAAGTGGGTACCATCAAATTCACATGAAAAAGGGTGATGAGTGGAAAACTGCATTCAAAACTAAGTTTGGGTTGTATGAGTAGTTAGTTATGCCTTTTGGCTTGACTAATGCACCTAGTACTTTCATGAGTTTGATGAATCATATGTTTTGTCCATTTATTAGAAAGTATGTGGTTGTCTATTTTGATAATATTCTAGTATATTCCAAGAGTTTATATGATCATGTGAAACACTTACATGATGTGTTTGGACTTTTAAGAGATAAAAGCTTTATGCCAATTTAGAAAAATGTTCCTTTTGCATGGATACTGTTGTGTTTCTTGGTTTTATTGTAGGTGTTAAAGGACTTCAAGTTGATGAAGAAAAAGTGAAGGCAATTAGAGAATACAGATGAAGTTCGAAGCTTCCATGGCTTGGCAAGCTTCTATTGGAGATTTGTGAAGGACTTCTCTACTATTACTGCCCCTTTGAATGAATTGGAGTTGCATGCTAAAGTTCGAGCCAACATTGAGAGGAGAAATAAACAATATGCAAAGCAAGCCAATAAGGGCTGAAGGTGTGTTATATTTGAACCCAATGATTGGTTTTGACTACACTTGAGAAAGGAGAGGTTTCAAGAACAAAGGAAATCTAAGCTACAACCAAGAGGAGATGACCCCTTTCAAGTTTTATAAAGGATTAATGATAATGCTTATAAAATTGATTTGCCTAGCTCCTATAGTAATGTTAGTGCTACATTCAATGTATTTGATTTATCCCCCTTTGATGCTACAGATTCGAGTGCGAATCCTTTCGAGGAGGAAGGGAATGATGGAGAACCATGGGCATGTGAAAGATAAAAAGACAAGCATACATAGTGTGATCTGCCTTAAGGAAGCCTAGGATACGACTTGCATGGACATAAGCTTGTAAAAGGAGGCTTAGGATATGAAATTGGATCAGATTTGAAGTCTGAATGTGCAAGGCAAGGGACTGAACGAAATTCCGATATCAAGGGCCCAATAAAGATCCATTACAAGATATTGGAGGCCCAATAACAAGAGTTAGGGCCAAAGCTATGAAGGAAGCATTGAATTGTTTGATCAAAGACCTTCAAGAGATAGAACCCATGTTGTTGAGTCATATTTCATCTCATAAAGGTCCAAGAGGCATTGTCTTACTCCTTGAAGCCCAACATAAAGTGTCCAAAGGTCCACATGAAGTCTAATTGGGAGAATTCACTTAAAATACCATGTGGAACTTAAAAATAAGGAAAAGGACGTGATCTATAAGGTCCAATATGTTTACATCATGTTTTAATTAGTTTCCTTTTTGTTTTCCTTGAAAGAAGGTCATGTAGCCAACACCTTTGTAAGTTTATTTTGTTTCCTTTTAGGGATTGATTTTTTCCTTTTATTTAGTTTCTTCTTTAGGACATTAAGTTATGAAGTTTTCCTATAAATAGGCACCCTCTATGTACTTTGGAAGGAGATTTTCATTTTAGAAATACTATTGAGTATTATTGGGAGTATTCTTTCTTTCTATGTATTCTTTCAGAATACTTGACTTATTGAAGGAGTGGTCTTCCTTTGTGGCATCCCAAGGTTGGAGTTCTAAGAGACAAGTTCTCTTAGGGTTCTTTCAATTGACCATCATTCTTACTAGGGTTCTAAGAGACAAGATCTCTTAGTGTTCTTTCCATTGACTAGCAATCTTCTAACCCCTTTTCTCTTTGTTTTCTATTTCTATCTTTTCAATTTTGTTTCTTGTGCTTTCATGTGTTTGATCCTAACCGTTCCCGAGCATAGTTCCTTCTTGTTCAAGGTTCTCTAAGAAAAATTCCTATTGGGTCTCCCATCATGAAAGAAGGAAGTTTTTTTCGACTCAAAGATGGGGAGAAGTGTGTAGAATTCGGACAAAAAAAAACTCATTCTCTCAAAGGAACTACAAAACTCCCTTTTATAGGCCACCAAAAGGTGCCTTTGAAGAGTCATGACTCTTCCAAGAGTTATGTCTCTTGGCGAAACATCATGACTCTTGGACAAGGGACACATCCTTAGGCAAAGAGTCATGTATCTTCACTTAAAGTCATGGTAGTACACTCATGATCATTCATTCTTGTACATGAACCCCTTTTTGGCCGAATGGTCACGACCACTAGCCGAAACAACACATTCTTTCATCCAAAGTACACATACCTTAGTGAAAAGGTGCCATGTATTTTCCTTCTAAGATTACACAAGCTTCATTAAGCTCCCTTGAGCTAAGTTTAGCTCCTTACATGAAACCCAAGCACTTTCAAATATATCTTGATGCGTCAAATAGAATTTATAGTACTTAAGCTATAAAATTCCAACAAGCTCCCACTTGCATAGAGATATATTTTAAAAAATGCTCCACTCAAACGGAACATACTCAACAAGTGAACATACAAAGCTGAAAACAAATAATTATTGAAGCACACAATTTTGAGTTGTGGGTGCAACTTTATTCATGTAAACAAAATCTCTTTACATTGTGGTTATTAGACCCACAATGAAAGATGTCACTCTCCTCATGTCTGAACAAACCAAACTTACTTGAATAAATTAAGTTATGCCTCTCAAACCCTAAGACATTTTGATACACATGTTTAATCACATTCAGTCACCTTTGTGAGTTTTAACTTATGAATGTATTAAACCTCAAGTGCACTTGGTTTCGTTCTCACATCACACTCAATCTTTCATATCATACAAAACAATATGTGGCGTTAATATTGAATAATGTGATTGTGTATCATTTATAGTGCAACATATGCTATCATAGTTATGTGATGCATGCAATTATACTTATGCATTCATGTCTTTCCTTTAGCTTCAAACTACTAGAAAATTTAAGAAAACATGATCATCTAAAAGGAGGATGCTCCAGTCCCATTTCTCCTGAGACCTTCAACAACCAATTAAGAGGACTATAATAATCCTTAATTTCCTAATAGCAAGCCATAGTCACTAAGGCATTTGAATGAAGAATCTCACACATAAGCAAGACAAGAGACAACTTGCTTATTTTCTTTGGTTGGTCGATTTCATAGTTAACTATAGACCATGTAGAACACGTCCCTTTGATTTTCCCTAAACACATTCTTAAATATTTTACTACTCCACTCCCACTTGTAGGGTGTGTCAATTCTACCTCTTAAAACATTTAGATGTGTAACTCCTATTATCGTCAATAATAGGACATGTCAAACAACTATGAAATACTCCTTATTCTCACTCTTGAGAATGAAATCATAGGATAGTATGTATGAGTGGACATACAAACTTGATGACCCTGAACACCTTATCTTGATGCATGCATAATCAAGACGACCATAACACTAAAGTTGTCATGTATTAGTCATGACTCGCACTTAAATGTATGACACATAAGGCACATATCCCTTTTAAAAGATAACATAAATTTTAGACTTTAGCAGTCTCATCTTTGATCTCGCACAAAGATGTAAGGGCGGATGGCTCATGTGAGAAAACTAACCTCAGCCTTTGATTGACACGTACATTTTTCGTTGTGGTTTCAGAGTGAAATGCACCAATAATTGATAAACAACTTTTCATTTATCAAACGTCTTACATATGTGACACAAGGAGAAAATTACACCAACGTTTCATAATCTATGAAGACCCATTGCCTTTACATGTTTAGCAAAATGAAATGCTGGAAATGGCTTAGTCATAGGGTCAGCCACCATTAGTTCTATAGATATGTACCTCTAACTTAATTTCTCCCTCTTCTGTTGCATCTCTAGTAAAATGATACTTCATGCTAATGTGCTTAGTCTTTCCATGATACTTTGGGTCTTTAGTATAAGCCAAAGTTGCCATACAATCACAATAGATAGTTATGGACCTTTCCAAAGGCACAATTGACCCTAAGTACTGAAAAAATTTCCAAACCATAAGGACTCTTGCACAGTCAAGGCACTGGCAATAAATTCAGCCTCCATTATTAACAATGTTGAGCAATTTTGTTTCTTGCTACTCCAAGAAATAGTCCCTTTATTTAGCATGAAGACATAGCCAGATGTAGATTTGCATTAATCATTATCACCACCCCAATCAGCATAAGTGCAGCCACGTAAACAAGATTCTCTCCTTAGTAGCATAGCTAATAGTCCTTTGTACCCTTGAGATACTTAAGGAACCTTTTCACACACTTCTAATCTCGATTCCAGTGTTAGAAGAATATCTTGCCAATAGACCTATAGCTTGGCTAATGTCAGGTTATGATATACAACATGGCATACATTAAAATTCCAATGGCACTTAGGTATGGGACCATTTTCATTTCTTTAATTTCTTGAGTACTACAAGGACACAAATATTGCCCAAGCTATCAACCATATGCAAGTGGTATACTCATTGATTTTGAGTTTGTCAAGTTGAACCTTAAAAGAATCTTATCAATATAAGTTGCTTGAGACAAAGCCAACATCTTAGCTTTCCTATCTCTTGGGATCTTAATACTAAGGATATAGACAACTTCTCCCGTATACTTCATGACAAAGGTAGAAGACAACCATCTTTTCATGATTTTCAACAAACTCAACCCATTACTTGCTATCAATATGTCATCCACATATAGAGTCATAATAGCAAATTTGGACCCAAAAGTGTACACATAAACAAAATGGTCTTCATACATCATCATAAAACCAAATTTTGTGATTGCATCATGAAACTTCAAGTACCACTATCTTGAAGCTTGCTTAAGACCGTGCATAGACTTCTTAAGTCTACATACTTTGTGCTCTTGACCCTTTTCAACAAACCCCTTGAGTTGTCACATGTAAATCTTCTCTCTCAAATCACTATTGAGAAAGGTCGTCTTTACACCAAAAGGTTCCTTTGAAGAGTCATGACTCTTCCAAGAGTTATGTCTCTTGGTGAAACATCATGACTCTTGGCCAAGGGACACGTCATTTGGCAAAGAGTCATGTATCTTCACTTAAAGTCATGATGGTACACTTATGACCATTCATTCTTGTACATGAGCCCTTTTTTGGCCGAATGGTGACAACCATTGGTTGAAACAACATATCCTTTCATCCAAAGTACACATACCTTGGTGAAAGAGTGTCATGTATGTTCATTCTAAGGCAAGGTACATGATGAATCTTCCCTATTGGTTGAATTCAACCTCTTGGCCGAAGTCATCTTTTCTTGGCCAAATTCATGTATCTATTTTGAGACAATGAACTTGCACTCTAAATGCATGCATGGGAAGCTACAGTATGGCATGCTACAGCTTATGGTACGCCATAGTGTCCATTGTACACTCAAGCACGCTAGATTCCTTCATTTAGCACCACCAATTTCGCCCATTAAGTTTGGGTTTCAACTCCAACTCATGCTTCTTAATTAGCTCTTCTAGCTTAACTAGTGTGAACACATTTATAGTTAGCTTCAATTCCTAAGAATAAAAAATGAGCTAAAGTAATCTCAATTGAGTCCAATTGAGCTTATCAGCAAATTTCTAGCTATTAACTAGTTTTAATGAACTCCCATAGCTTACCTTAAGCTAGCTTTAGACACTTGAGCTAAGGGAAAGTCATGTCAAGCCACTTATAGCTTACAAGAGCTTTATTAAGCTCCTTTGAGCTCAGGGTTAGCTCCTTACATGAAACCCAAGCACTTTCAATTATATCTTGGTGCGTCAAATGGAATTTGTAGCACTTAAGCTATAAAATTCCAACACCAAACTCAAAGGATAACTTGCACTAGTTTATGCTGGATATAGGAGTGTTAAGAAATAGAGTATAACCATTACTTAAGTCATATCTACGATTGGTATTAATCTTTTATTGACCTTTGTAGGCCAGAGTTTCAATTTAAAATCTAATTTCAGTATGTAACTGGCATTAGATTGGTCTTTAGTTTATGTACTATTTGTCGAGAACGAAATTGGCACTAATTGTTGTCCAAGATAGGAACCAAACTTGTTATATAATCAGAAAATTTTTGGTTGTTTTTAGTTTTTTTTCCCTTTTTAAACTCTTGTTTTAAGGGTTCCAAACCTATAAGAGACTTAACAACGCTTATAATTGATCTATTATGGTGTTATTGATTAATCAAAACACGTATAGAGCTTTTCTTCCATCTTTTAAAGTTCTTTTACATAACTTTCTCTAAAAACTTTTGTCTTGTCTAATGGTCATACAAAAAGGATTCCATTAATCCCTTACATTCATACCCCATGATGTATCTAGTAGTAATTCATACAAATTTAGGAGAAATGGTAGTGATGAATTTATTATAGCCATACAAACAAGAGAAAAAATAAAAATATTATTTCTTACTCCCTTAATTCTTGCACACACAAACTCCTACACACCTTATTACAAAAAGAAAAGGCACAATCTAGAATAAAAACTGGTAATTCTCAAAAGGTAACTCACAAACTCTGAATATGTATCAACAAGATAGTAATATACAAAGTGATAATCTTCAACCAACTTCATCATATTAAAAAAAGCTTGATTTTAGAAGAAAACTTAGAACTTATAAACATTTTTCCCTAATATAGATATTGATAACAAACCTAACCTGTTATAATAAACTAAATATATTAGTACATTTTTTATGAATGGAATAGCATGTTTGAGCATATTATATTAAACACTCTACGAAAAATTACAATGGCTAAAAGTGGATATAGAATATAATTAGGAACATCCAATCATGTTAAAGTTGATTTCTTAATAGCCAACTTCTTAGAAAAATTAAAAGAATGGTGGAATTACCAGTTAACTAAATCTCAAAGATATTATATATTAAAATCAGTTAGAGTAAATGAAGAAGAAGAAACCAAATTAGATAAAAATAATGAATTTGTATAAGATGTTGTTCAACCTTAATATTAGCAATATCCATAAAATTTAGGAGACCATCCTCATTTGAAAGATAAGAATGCATAATTATTACCTAACCTAAGATGTAAAGAACATTCAAAATTTACATGATATAAAGGCACTTCTTAAAAAGAATAATGCTTAGGGAAAATTCTAATAAATCCTTTTGGAAAGATAAGTTCATTATTGGACTTCCTCCTTTTTAAATAAAATTATTATAAATAAAATTAGAGAAAATGACCAAGTTTCCTATAATAAACTAACCTATATAGAATTAATTATTCATACTAAAAAAGAAAGCTTAATATTATGTCCAATATGAAATAACAAAAATAATTAAAGTATGATATGTTTAAAATAAAGGAATTGTTATGATTATTATATCAACAATTTGATGTTACTTATAATAATATAATTTATGCAGGTTGTAATAAATTTTCAAATTTAACAATAAAAATTAAGCATATTATTCATTATTGGAAAGAAGAACTTCCTATAGACATCCTAGGTGAAACATTTTCAAAAAGAAAAACAAATACCTTCTTTGGTAGAATTTAAGAATACATTATAGATGTGGTAAGAATGGTTAATCTAACTCTAGAATTTTTCCTTAGTTAAGCATCTTTCACCCCTTGTCTCTCCTTGAAACCTTCCCTTTTATCATAACAAAATTCCAACCTACTATAAGCTTCCCATACCTTAGCTCATATTACCCCTCCTATTAAGCATCAACGTCAATGCCCTTCAACTTTAGTATGAGCTAATTCTCCAAGACTTCAACTAGTACGAGTAAGAACAACCTAGCACCACATGGTCGGAGATTTATCCCTCAAGCAAATTATGTTACATTCCTCTATTGCATTTAAAGGTAGTTACTTTGATGGCACCCAGAGGGCATCTAAATGGACCATTTCCTTAGTTGGTTTTTTCCTAGACAAAAGGCTAGCATACATGTTTTAATAGGCCATAAAGAGTTGGAAGAAAGTAAGACTAGAAGAAGATATGATCAGTGAATGGTGATTATCCATATTCTAGTTCAACTTAGTACAAGGGTCGCAAAAGGTTTTAGAGATGGGGCCATAACACCTAAACAACAAAACAATTTTTCTCCAAAAATGGTGACCTGGCTTAGACATGGAGAAAATAAGTTGGGAACATGTTCCAATTAGGATAAACTTTTTTTATATTTACTTGGAATATTGTTCAACAATGGGATTGAGCTATTTGACTAGCTTCATTAAGAAATATATGTTTATACGAAATATCAAGAAGTATGGGAAAAAATTAAGATGCAAGACTATTTATGAAGGTGAAAATAGGATAGGAATTTCTCAATGTCATTCCTATTATGAAGTACGGTGCAAATGATGAGATGGATGCAATAGTGATGATAAGCTATTAGTGGAAGCAAACTATAACACAATAAAAGAGGATTTGGAAACCAATAGGTAAAACATTCCAAAGAGGAAATTATAAGGAGCTCATGGCAATCGAAATAAAAGAGTAGGGGAAGCTGATAAACCCCATGGTAAATCAGAAATAGCATCTTAATGTGAACCCTAAGAACCCACTAATAAGTTGTTGAATGGAATTTCTAAAAAAGGTAAATCGGTTTTGTTTTCAAGAAAACCTTGACCAATGTTTTAACAAACATGAACTAAAGTTATAAAGAAGGATATTGACGCGACACTCTAGCAAAAGAATACATTGAGAGTGATAAGTTAGATGAACACCACAAGGAATAACCTTGATAAGTTCCAAATTCAATTAAAAACCAACAAAGTGAATAACTCACCAAAAATGTAAAACAAATTTCAATCTCAATTCTTGTACAAAGACAGATTATATAGGCCAAAGAAAACCTAATCAATTTGTTAGCAATGAGTTATTCCTAAAAATAAGGAAACCCTTAAGATTTAGGAAAGACTTTCCAAAACTGATTCCTAAAGCCAAATATAAAAAGCGAACTTTTAGGCCTTCCAAATCAGCTAGAGATCTCCTAAAATCATCAAAATAACACTCTTCTAATTAGGCCGAATAAAAAATTAATTAGGCCCATTTAATGCGTGAATTAAGTTGATAGGGCTTATTGATCTCTCCAAACCTAAATCAACTTCTATTGTTGCTTATTGCTACCAAACGTCTTCAATCAGTCCATTAAAAGCTTCCTTCATTCTTTTATCTTTAGCATGAGTTATTGGACCTCTACCAATGTCTAATGGATCATCAAAATATTTTGAACTAGATTGCACCATCCTTCCATGTCCTTAACTGTGTTTCCGTCATACCCCCTCTCATTAAAAGTATTCATCCTTGAATCTTCATCATCTACATAAAATGGAGAGAGATCATAAACATTGAATGCAGCACTAACATTATACTCACCTAGTAGATCCAGCTTATATGCATTGTCATTAATACACGCAATGAATTAGAATGGTCCATCTCCTCTCGGATGTAGCTTAGAATGACGTTTTGTTGAAAATTGCTCCTTCATCAATTTCGTACACCCTTTGTTTGCTTGAGAAGCATATTATTCTGTCCTCTTTTTGATTTGATGTCCAACCTTTTCATGCAATTACTTCACCAATTCATCTTTCTTTGTGCCATCTAAACTAGCACGCTCATCAATTAGTAAAGGTGTTAAATCCATTGGAGTCAAAGGATTAACTTATACGTAAGTGAAAAGGTGAAAATTTATTAGTAAAAGAATGATTATAAGCAAATTCAACATGTGGCAAACAGTCTTCCCAATTCTTCAAATTCTTTTAAATGATAGCACGCAATAACGTAGATAAAGCTTGATTAACTACCTCACTTTGCCCATCAATTTTTGTATGCAGTTTGTTGAAACATTAGCTTAATACCTAGCTTACCCTATAATGTCTTCGAAAAGTAGCTTAAAAACTTTGCATCTTAATCAGAAACAATGCTCCTTTACACTCCATGAAGTCGTACTATCTCAGAAAGAATAAGTCTACAATGTGACTAGCATCATTTGCTTTATGGCATGAAATAAAATGAGCCATCTTAAAAAACCTGCCTACAACAACAAAAACTGAATCATTACCTTTTTTTGAGCTAGGTAAACCTAAGACAAAATCCATGGAAATATCTACCCATGGTGTACTTGGTATTGGCAAAGGATTGCATAATCCATGAGGCAAAGATCTAGATTGGCCTATTTGTAAGTTATTCATTTCTCACAAATTCTTTCTAAATCACGTTTCATATGTGACCAAAAGAAATTCTCAACAAGTATATCTAAAGTTTTTTTGCACCAAATATCCCATTAGGCCATATTCATGAGACTTACGAACCAGTAACTCCTTTAAAGAACAAATAGGCGTATGTAATCTGTTTTCTCAAAATGAAAAATCTTCTTGCCTACAAAATTTGCCAAAGGCAATAGGTTCACAAGCTTCAAACACATTATCAAAATCAATATCATAAGATTAAAGTATACCTATGAGACAAAGCTTTTGTAACCAGATTTTCCTTACCTTGTTTGTGTTTGATCACATAGGGAAGAGATTTAATAAACTCCACCTATTTCACGTGGAATTTGTTCAATTGACCTTGGCCCTTCAGATGCTTCAAAGACTTATAATTAGTATGAATGAGAAACTCCTTGGGCCACAAGTAATATTTCCATGTCTCCAGGGATCTCACTAAATCATACATCTCCTTGTCATAAGTTGGGTAGTTCAAGGCCACCCCATTTAGTTTTTCACTAAAATAAGCAAGGAGTCGCCCCAATACTTATACCTAAAGCATCACACTCAACTTTAAAAGTTTTAGCAAAGTTAGGAAGAGCAAGTAATGGTGCTGAAGTAGCTTGTCTTTAATCAAATTAAATGCTCATTCTTGTTCACTACCCCACTTAATAAAGGCCTTCAACTAGAATGTAATCACTCTTGCCTTTTATCATTCAATTCACTTAAATTAGTTTTTTAAGAAACTAAAGAAAATCTGATAGGGTTTAGGGTTTAGGGTACCTTAAAATGCACACCCAACTTATCCAAAGAACTCAACTAGATTAAGGAACAAACAAAATAAGGCGAGAGTAAGAGCTTAAACAATGAAACTGGACAAGGTAACAAAGAAAAGGAGATGAAAAAAAGAGGAATCAAAATAATAATAATAATACTAATTTCAAATTTCAGATAGGAATAAGCAAATCAAGTATTTCCCTTTTGCTCAACTCAAATCTTCCCTCTTTTACAAACTGAGCCTCCACTCTTTTCTTCTTTTTCTTTTATTTTTTTGTCTTGTTTTCTTTTCTTTTCTTTTTTTGACTTATTTTCTTTTCTTTTCCTTTCTTTTTTTAACAAATCACAACTAAGGCTATCAAAATAAGTAAGAAGGAACATATATGAAATAATAAGAAAGAGCATTCAATTTAGAAAAATAATAAGATCAATATATTTGCAAAGTTTGAGAAGGACATAAGAGAAAAGATTGCAACAAGAAGACAACCAGATTTGTAAGAAATGTGTATGGAAGAAAACAACCAAGATTTGCAAGAAACGTGTATGGAAGAAAACAACCAAAATTTTAGGATTTGCAAGAAAAGTGTGTGGAAGAAAACCAGATTTGCTAGAAAATTGTATGGAATAAAACAACCAAGATTTGCAATAAATGTGTATGGAAGAAAACAACTAGATTTGCAAGAAACTTGTATGGAAGAAACCAAAAAAAAGCAATAAGAAACGTGAAATAAAACAATTAATATGCATTAAATTGATTTAGACTAACCCAAGCTCTAAAACCAACTGATGTTCACCTTATAAATCAAGATCTAGGAACCCACGAACAAGTTGTTGAAAAGAATTTCTAGAAATGCTAAATCAGTTCTGTTTTTAAGAAAACCTTGACCAATATTTTAACAAACACGAACCAAAGTTATAAAGAAGGATATTCATGGCACACTTTAGGAAAAGAAGACATTGATAGTGATAAGTCAAATGAACACCATAGGGAATAACATTGATAAGTTCCAAGTTCAATAAAGAACCAACAAAGTGAATAACCTCAACAATTTCATAAAAAATAATTCCAATCTGAATTCTTGTAAGAAGATGTAGATTATATAGGCTAAAGAAAACCCTAATCAATCTTCTAGCAATGAATTATTCCCAAAAATAAGGACATCCCTAAGATTTAGGATAGCCTTTTCAAAACTGATTCCTAAAACCAAATATAAAAAGTAGACTTTTAGGCTGCCCAAATCAGCTAAAGATCTCCTAAAATCATCAAAACAACATAGTCTTCTAATTAGGTAATATAAATAGCTACTTAGGCCTATTTAATGTGTGAATTAAGGAGATAGGGCTGATTGATCTTTCCAAATTCAAATCAATTTTGGTTGTTGCTTGTTTGGCCTAAGCATCTTCAATCAGTCCATTAAGAGCTTCCTTAATCCTTTTAGCTTTATCCTAAGTTATTGGACCCCCACTAATGTGTAATGGATCATCAAAATATGTTGAACCAGATTGCACCATCCTTTGCGTGTCCTTAGCTGGGTTTCCATCACATAGAGATAAAATTCTAAAGAAGATACTTTAGAGCCCTAATTAGTAGTTATTTCATCTTTATAATCGATGGTGGGGGTATCTACCCTTCAAGGGAAAGATTAGACAGGGAGTAAAGAGTTGGGGTTAGGTACAACAATTTCAAGGATAACTGAACTACAAGTTTAATCCAGGACAATAAATAAATCAAATCCATTAAGAAATGGTAGAGATCATAGTCTCACAGAGGAAAGATCAAGCAAGGAGCAAAGAGGAGGGAACCTTGACAACAGTTTAAGGAACCCAACAACACCCACATAAGCACAAATGATCCCTCGCATAATGAAATGTATTTCATTCAATACTCAATAAGGAGATCGGTAAGTAAAGCAAAGTCAAAGGCCTTGGCAATTATAAAAAGCCCTAAATATTGTTGATCAATAAAATGGAATGTAAGAGAACTTAATTATTCTAAAAAGTAAAAATTAATTCATTACTTTTTGAACAATAGAAAACCATATATCATTTTTCTATTAGAAAATAATTTAAAGCTAGATCAATGCAATTAAATATTTTTGCTTTTAAAGCAAGATTGCTCCTTTATCACCAACCATTTTCACCACTACACTAGTTGAATCATCATATCATATGCTCCCTTCGAAGTCAGATAGGCTCAAATGAAATATATCTTTTAAATTGTTCTTCTTTATGATCCTAAAGAAATCTTTATCAATTTTGATTATATAGGAAATTTATATTTCTAGGGAATTACCCTTTGTAACAAGTTTCTTTAAAAGGGAAGTGGAATAGCTGATCCATAAATATTTCTAAGCAACTTTAACACTACCTTATTTCCATTAAAAGATGAAGGGGAGAAGTATAACACAAAAATCCATTATTATAAATTCTTGGATTAAGATCGTAAAATGTAACTGAATCTGTTACAGCAATACTGCCATTAAAAATTCTAGAGTATCTTTCATCCAACTCTAAAAGGATGTCTCATTAGAACTTGGTAATGAGATGAAAAAAAGCTCAAGAGAAATAAGCTCTTAGCTACTATGTTTAAGCACTTAACAATCATTACTCACTACTTAAGCAAAAATCCACAATTTAATGGTTGAAGGGAGATATGAATACCAAATTCTTTTATAATGCAATCATCTCAAGAAGAAATTCCAATAAGATTAGCTCCCTCTCATATTAGAATGGTTGAATAATTTAGACGTGGGAAGGAAGGTACATAACTACTTCCCAAATTCCTTGGGGAAAACATCTGATTCTTGTTCTTTTATGCAAACCTCTTAAGTCGTTCATAAATAACTCAATTTCAAGTAAGCAAGTTGAGACACTCATGAAGCCTTATAACTCCAAAGATGTTAAAAAGGAACTATTCTCATTAAACATAAATAATTCTCCCAAGTCTTAATAGGTTTAATGGTTACTTCTTCCAACAATCCCGACACTTAATAAAGGAACAAGTATTGATTGCATATTGGATTTATTCACTTATGAGACAATACTAAAGAAATTAAATAGAACCTATATCTCCTTGGTGCCCAAATCTCTAGATCAAAATTAGTTAACTATAGACCATTATCTTATTGCAACCTGATTTACAAGATTATTTCAAAGATAATAGCTAAAAGTCAAAGATATGTATCACACTAATCCTAGTTCACATAGGATTCTAAGACAAGATAAACCTAATCTGAATTTTAACAAACTAATCCTACTTGTAGCAAAAGTCTAAGCCATGCCAATCCCACTTGGAATAGGATTGTAAGACTTAGTTACAAATCAAACTCTAACTAGTCAAATCTGATCCAAATCTAATCTACAAAAATCAAATCAGATTTAACACAACCAAAGGCTTCCCCAACATAAAATTTTGGCCATATTAAGAAAATATAACCAAATAAACTAATAATTGAGTCTTGGACATGATTCATGGCCCAAACATGTAATCTTCAAGAATTTGTCTAAAAATGCACAGCCCAAACATGTAATCTTCAAGATTGGGTTAGTCTTCCACAACTTTGATACAATGGATCAAGATTGGATCTCCCTCTTCAAGCCTAACTTGAATGGCTTCTGCTTCAATTTAGCCCAATTGTCCAAATCTACCTAAGTTTTGTGCACCAATCCTTGCATGGCTTCCTTGATCTTCTTGGATCTTGATCTTGTGATTGGCCCACTAGGAATATGTAATGGATCATTGGCAGCAACTTGTCCACCTATGGCAGCATGCTTCCCAAGTGAATCTCCATGTAATCCTCCATCCATGGTAGCAAGCTTTCCATCAAGAACATGTTGAACTTGGTTCTCATCATCCCCTCTCTCCTTAAGAGGATTCGTCCTCGAATCATCACCTACATCATAAAGGGACATATCAGAAACATTAAATGTTGCACTAACATTATACTTAACAGGCAAGTCCAAATTGTACACATTGTCATTGATCTTATCAAGGACTTGAAAAGACCATCTCCTCTAGGAAGCAACTTAGATCTCCTTTGGTCTGGAAATCTTTCTTTTCTCATATGAACCCAAACCCAATCACCGGGTTCAATGGATACACGCTTCCTTCCTTTGTTAGCACTAGAGGCATATTGCTCATTCCTCCTCTCAATGTTTAGCCATACCTTCCCATGAGGTTCTTCACAAATTCAGCCTTTTTTTTCCATCCAAGCTAACCCTTTCATTCACAGGCAATAGTAACAAATCCATAAGAGTTATTGGACTAAAACCATAAACAATATCAAAAGGTGAATATAAAGTAGTATAATGTACAACCCTATTATATGCAAACTCAATGAATGGCAAACATTCCTCCCACGTTTTCAAGTTCTTTTTAATGATACTGAACAATAATTGAGTTAAAGTTCTATTAACTACCTTAATTTGTCCATTAGTTTGTGGATGACAAGTAGTAGAAAACAAAATTTTAGTACCCAACTTACCCCGCAATACTTTCCAAAAGTAGCTAAGGAGCTTAACATCCCTATTAGAAATAATACTCCTAGGTACACCATGGAGTCTCACTATCTCTTTAAAGAACAAATCAGCTATGTTAGTTACATCATTGGTTTTATGACAAAACCTATCAACAACTACAAAAATCGAATCCCTACCCCTTTTAATCCTAGGCAGCCCCAAAACAAAGTCCATAGATATGTCCACCCAAGGTTCACTAGGTACGGTTAAGGGAGTATACAAACGATGTGGTAAAACCTTAGACTTAGCTTTTTTACATGCAATGCATCTACTACATATGTGAATAATATCTGATTTTGTCTTAGGCCAATAAAAGTGTTCATACAATACTCCTAAGGTCTTAACAACACCAAATTGTCCCATCAAACCACCATCATATGCCTCATACACAAGCAATTCATGCATAGAATAGATTGGTATGTAAAGTTTACTCTTCCTAAACAAGTATCCATCATGCTTATAGAACTTAGCAAATGTTGTTTTGTCACATGCACTAAAGACATTAGAAAAATCAGCATCATTAGCATATAAATCTCTTATATATTCAAAATCCAAGCATTTTGGTTTGCATATAGTTAAGAACATAGCTCCTTGATAGTGCTTCAGCAACTATATTCTCCTTACCTTGCTTATACTTGATCACATAAGGAAAAGTTTCAACGAACTCCATCCATCTAGCATGTCTCTTGTTTAACTTACCTTGCCCACTCAAATGCTTCAAGGACTCATGATCAGTATGGATCACAAACTCTTTAGGCCATAGGTAATGTTGTCAAGTCTCCAAAGCTCTAACAAGTGTATAAAACTCCTTGTCATATATAGGGTAGTTCAATCAAGCACCTCCAAGCTTCTCACTAAAATAGGCTATAGGATGCCTACTTTGTGTCAAAACAGCTCCAATACATATCCTGGAGGCATCACACCTAATCTCAAAAGTTTTAGTAAAGTTAGGTAGTGCTAAAACAGGTGTCGAACATAATCAATGTTTGATAGTATTAAAAGCACTCTCTTGAGATGTACCCCAATGGAATCCCATATTCGTTTTCACAATCTCAGTCAATGGAGTAGTTATAGTACTAAAATCTTTGACAAATCTCCTATAAAAACTAGCTAACCAATGGAAATATCTTACCTTAGTAATGGAAGTAGGTTTCGGTCAATCTCTAATAGCCTTGATTTTGTCCTCATCAACCTCTATACCTTTTGCACTAATAACATAACCAAGAAACACAACTTTGTCAATGCAGAAAGTATACTTATCAAAGTTAGCAAATAACTTTTCTTTCCTCAAAACAGCAAGTACACATCTTAAATGTTCAATATGGTCATCCAAATACTTGCTATAAATCAGAATATCATCAAAGTATACCACAACAAACTTACCAGTGAAAGTTCTCAAAACATAGTTCATCAACCTCATAAAAGTGTTAGGTGCATTAGTCAACCCAAAAGGTATATCTAACCACTCATACAAACCATATTTTGTTTTAAAAGCTATTTTCCATTCATCACCTTCTTTTATTCTAATTTGGTGGTAACCACTTTTGAGATCAATCTTAGTAAACACACAAGATCCATGCAATTCATCAAGAATATCATCTAATCTAGGAATAGGATGTCTATACGTTACCGTTATACTGTTCATAGCCCAACAATCAATACAAATTCTCCAAGTCTCATCCTTCATAGGTACTAACAACACCGGAACAACACATGGACTGATGCAACTCACCAAGACAATGGAGACTTGAGGATGCCAATGGGTCCAATTACAAGGTCATGCTCCAACAAGCTCAAGGAACAATTTCAGATTTATGCACAAGCCTTTGTTTCACAAGAACTTCAAGAAGTTTTGTTGATCAAGCTTGGGGAAGAGCTTAGGGAGATGCCTAAGTGTGTGTGCAGATTGGAGGTATCAAACCAAAAAGGCTAACACTTAGCCAATTTTTACGAGCACAAGTTTAATCAATAGGTTTGGGCTTATTTTATCTTATAAAGGGGTGTGGACTTTGTCATGGGCTAATTTGTGTTAAGTGTGCACGTGCTTCATTAAAAAAGTCATGCGCATGTTTTATTTTAAGGAATCAAACATGTGAGCCTAGTTTTGAAACCCAATCCACCCCTCTTAAGTTACCATTCTATGTTTTCTTGTTTCCTTATCCTATTTGGACTAAGATTAGGCAATTTTAATTAGTTTTGAAGCCCAAATCCTTGTGGGATTTGTTTTTGGGCAGATTTGTTTCAAGAAAGCCTTTCTAGATATTTTGGGCTTTCTTTAGGATTTTTAGGTTATCTTGTTAAGGTTTGTATTGCACAAAGGTTTATGCATGAACTTCATATTAGACGTGGATAAAAATTGGAAAGTCTTCTTCAAAAGAGAATTTAGATTCTTGCTTGTTTTACCTTAAGGATTGATTTAACTTATCAAGTTCTAACTTGTGGCGTTAATTCAATTCTTGGAATCTTTATACTCTTTGTTACCAATTCCTTGCTGTTTTGTGGGTGAAGGGTCATGTTAGATTGATTGAATTTAGGTATTGGGAACAATCATTGAAACGGAGGTAATTTAGACATTGACTCTAGTTTGTTGTCGTATCATCTTTGGTATCAGAGCCTAGGTTTTAAATTCAATTTTTATCTTTAATTTTCTGTTTGTTCTTGATTATTATAGTTAGTTCATCATTCAAAAAACGAAAAAAAGAAAGAAAAAGGAATATGAAAAGAAAGAAAACGTGAAAAAAACGAAAAAGGAAATAAAAGAAAGAAATCGTGAAAAAAAAAGAAAGAAAAAAGAAATTTCAAGATTGATCAAGAAACATCCAAGATTGTGATTCTTTGATTCTTTGTTTGATCTTTCATTCAAGATTTGTTCTATTCATTCAAGATTCATCTATATTGTCTTTCTTTCATTCAAGAACCTATCAAGAAACATCTAAGATTGTGAATCGCTGTGTATTTGAGTTAATTTTCTTGCAAGATTTATCAATATTGCTAATTCTTGCATCAAGATTCATCTTTATTATTCAAGATTCTTCAAGAACATATCCTTCATTCAGGAAATTCCTCAAGACTTGCTTTCTTGCAGCAATAAGTTTCAAGATTTACTTTCTTGCACTTAAAACGTGTCTTTTATATAATTACTTAGCTCTCAATTCTTGAGTTATTGGGGTAGATTTGAACATTCTTGTCAATTCAAGTTTAGGATTGAGTTTAATTCCTAGTTTTGATTTTTTTCCTTGCACTTTTTGGTTTTTTTTTTATTGTTTGCTGTCCATTTTTTGTTTCAGTTACACTTGAATTGAGTAATCTTGTTTCATATTACTCAGTTGGCACCAAAAATGACTCACGTACCCTTTTTATATCTAGTATGTGTTTGTTTTCGTTTTTCTTGTTTTCTTTACTTTAAATTGAATCTATTTTTGTGTTTTTCTTCCTTCCTTAAGGTATCCTTTGTTTTTCCTTTTGAATTAAGCTGCTGTTGTGCTTATTTGGTTGGTAATGATTGATCCAGACAAGTAAAACTGTGCTAGAATCTAGAATGGTAAAAGGCAAGAGTGTGTAAGCTCATTTGAGGGTAAAAGCCATCTTCTTAAGTAAAAGACGAGGGTATCCATTCTGATTTAGAGAGAAACACGTGAGGGAGTGTGAGAGGAGCTGTTCTAACATGTTTTTGCAGGTTATACATCATGACCAATTCAAAAGATAGTAAAGGTTGTGACAAGGATGAAAAGAATAGTGAGGCTGACCAAAGCACATTCTTTACTTTGGAGGCTATGCAACACCAATTCCAAAGGATTGGGAACTTGTTTAGGGATGTTAGTGATAAATTTGATAAACAAGACCAGGCCATTAGGAATTTACAAAGAGAGGCTTCAACTAATGGTGCAACAAGGAGGAAAAATGCTAGGGAGCCAACTCTCGTGTGCTATGAGTATGAAGATGAAAATGATGATGGGGAAGATGAAGAAGAGTGGCATAGGGTTAGAATTGGTGGAAAGAGGGGGACGAAATGATAGAGGAAGATGAAGAGGTTATAAGGCCGAGACAATGCAAGAGAAGAAGACAGGATTGAGCGTGTGGATAGAAACTTGGGTAGTATCAAGATGAAAAATACCATCTTTCCAAGGTCAGAATGATCTCGAAGCTTACTGAGAATTGGAAAGAAAGGCAGAGATGATTTTTGAATGTCATAACTATTCAAAGGAGAAGAAGGTGAAGTTAGCTACCGTGGAATTTCATGATTATGCACTTGTTTGGTAGGACCAACTTGTTTTGAATAGAAGAAGGAATGGAGAGGATCCTATTGATACTTGGATAGAAATGAAGAGGGTCATGAAGAAGAGTTTTGTGCCTAGTTACTTTCATAGGGAGCTCCCTTAAAGGCTCCAAACCTTGAGACAAGGCACCAAAAGTGTAGAAGAGTACCATAAGGAGATGGAGATAGCTATGATTAGGGCTAATGTAGAAAAAGAAAGAGAAGCCACCATAGCACGTTTCTTGGCTAGTTTGAATAGAGACATTGCCAATGTTATTGAATTGCACCATTATGTGGAGTTAGAGGAGATGGTAAATATGGCCATGAAGGTGAAGAGACAACTCAAGTACAAAAGGCCCAACAAGGCTTCTTACCCAAACTTAACAAATTGGAACTCCAAATGGTCCAAGAAGGATGAGAAGACCAAAGACAAGCCAAAGGAATAGAAGAACAAGACAGATCCAAAAAGTACTTTAAAAACTCCTAGTTCTTCTAGCTCCAATTCTGAAAAGAATAGGACTATTAAATGCTTTAAATGCCTTGGTGTTGGTCATATTGCTTCTCAATGCCTAAAAAAGAAAACAATGCTTATGAGAGGAGAAGAAGTTATGTCTAAGGAGGAAGAAGATGATTTGGCTTCCATGCCTGAGTTGGAGGATTATTTTGATGTGAAAGTTGAGGATGCACCTAGGGGTGAATTACTTATTACTAGGCATATGTTGAATGCTCAAGTGCAAGAAGCTGGAATTGAGCAAAGGGATGCCAAGTGGATGAGAAGATTTGTAGCCTGATCATTGATGGGGGGAGCTACACTAATGTGGCTAGTGCATTGATGGTGGAAAAACTAGGGTTCGAGACACCTTAGGCTGTATAGGCTACAATGGCTAAATAGCATGTGGGAAATTAAGGTAAATAAACAAATCCTTGTATCTTTCTTCATTGGTAATGATGGAGGGCCATCCAAGCTTGCTATTGAAGATATGGAAGCCATGGGGCTTGGAGAAAAACCATCAGGTGGAGTTGAGGTCCAAAAAGAGTTAGTTGAAGTCTTGGAGGAACAAGAAGTTGGGTTGCACTTGTTCTTAAAGTTGCAGGTGATGTTGAGCCCATTTGGCGACTTCAAAACTTGTGTTTTTTTCACCTAATCATACTGAGTTGTTCGAAGCCTAGGAGCCGCAGATTTTCTCACATTTCAATTGGGCTTATTTAAGTCAAATCTAATTAGTATTTGGTTTGATAGAAAGACTTGTTTTATTTCCTATTTTATCTCGGCCTGGATTTGTTATTTTGACCCGATTTAATGACTTGTTTGGTTTGTTTTATTTTAGCAATTTTGTAAGGCTTTTATTATAGGTTTTTATTTCTATTCTAATGAGCTAAAAAAACTGTAGAATAGGAAAGGTGACGAGATGACTTTCTGGCTGCCTATTTGCTTCCTATTTCAGCTCATTTGTTTCCTATTCAAATTTTTCAGAAATATATAAGGAAAAGTTGAGATTTTCTCTCAATCTTTTGGCAAGGAATTGTCTGGGTTTTGATTGTTTTTTTCAATGAACGATATTGGGTTTGATTATTTTTCCAGTTTTGATTGTTTTTTTCAATGAACAATATTGGGTTTGATTATTTTTCCGAAAATAATCAAAAGAGCTTGTTTGTTTACCGAAAATATTCAATTGTTTGTGTGTTGTGCCATTTCCAAAGACTTGATTGAGCAATGTCCTACAGTTTTTCTAGTGAGCCTCCTATAGGGCTGCCACCAATGAGGTCAATTCAACATGAAATAAATTTTTTTTCCAGAGCAATTATTCCTCATAAACAATCCTATAGGATGAGTCCTAAGGAGGGAGAAGCTTTGCAAGCTATTGTGGAG
>JANZXR010000002.1:16435065-16456363 GCA_027575705.1 Erythroxylum echinodendron | reverse complement strand
TTTCTTCTTCTTTCTCCTTGCTTCGGTTTCTCCTTCTCTCCTTCTAGGTTCTTCCATGACTCTCTCCTTCTTTTCTTCCTTAACACACATGACTCCTCTCTTCTTTGTCTTATTAACTTAAGACAAATTTTTTTCCAATTTTGCCCTTCTTATAAAAGCAATTTCCTACTAACTCCTTCATTTTATTTATTTTTTCTTTTTAATTCATACCACCATATAAAATTCATAATATACCATATTAAATTCCAAAAATTTCTAATTTATAAATTCTAATTTATTTTCATGCTTCATAATTTAATAAAATAAATAAAATAAAATGAAAAATATATACAAATCCTAAAAAAATGGGATCCAACACCAATACTGAAGCATTAACAACTTTCTTATAGATCGAGATCAAAAACCATAACACAAAGTCAAAAGCATGTATACACACTATATTGAGAGTCCACCATCCTGTGAACTTACGTCCAACAATGGACTCGTCTCTCTCCAATAAACCACACAAGGGAGACCCAGCCAGATTGTCAGTTGTAATGCCATGCCCACTTTTAACATAACAATGTCACATATATAAAATAGGTTATTTCATTAGTTTGAAAATTTTAATTGTATAATATTAAAATTCTTTCTAATGCTATTAAATATAAAAAATTAATTAAATTTTAGTATAAATTGGCCAATAGATTTGTACTTTTATCTACAAATTATATTAAACAAATTATAATATTAATTTAAATTATTAATTTACTAAATAACTTATTTAGAACACATAATTTATAGTAAATTATATTTATTCATTGCAACCTTGCCAAGATGACCCAACACAAATTTATTTGAATCTATTTTTCCTCTTTCAAGAGCTCCACCAAAATTTGTGTTTTGTATTGTACTGATTGATATCATTTGATATGCATTGTACTGATTGAATAATAGTATGAAAACTTATAATACCATACAGAATTATGATTTTGGAGAATGTCAACTTTTTGACTGAGTACTAATTGTTATTGGCTGGTAAAGTCATCACTAACATAATATCAAGGTCAAAATGAAATTTAACTTGTATCATACTAAATTATACAACAAAATTGTGAGTTGTGTTGTTCGTATTGATCTGTATACCAAAATATCAACAAAATGTTGAGTTAAATTTATAAGTTAAGAAAATTTGAAAGATTAAATTAAAAATATTAATACATGAAAGTGCATTTTAAAAAAAGATTTCATATCTAAAAATAGTTTCATAATAATTTTAATAAATAAAGTTATTGAATCAAATTTTAAAATATTTTTAATTTTAATCATAATAAAAGACTAAAATTTTATATAAATTAAGAATAGTCTTTATACTTTAAAGCTAATTTCATCCTTCAAACATTGTTTTTAAAGTAAATTATATTTAAAATCTTAAATTTTGTATTACTAATCAAAACTACTAAAATAACAATAAAATATTCAAATGTTAATATATTATAAAATTAACTTATCGTTGATCTTATAATTGACAGTGCTGATATGACCTGTTATAGCAAGACCCTTTGAAATATAAGTATCTACACGATAAAAAATATTTTTCACGTAAACTAATAGATTAGAAATTAAAAAAAAAACTAATAAAAGCCTTCAAATATAATATCCTCCGCTTCGTTGCTGGGAAAATGGTGATTTTGAATAATTAATGTTTGGTTCAGATGCTCAACATTGTATGTTAACCTGCCTATAAGTGGATATATGATGTCATTCCCTAATAATATTCAGTAAGAATTTTCATAATTATTGAATTCTGTCTAGGTTTTTGAGAAAGCATGCTAAGAAGGTAAGTTTTACGCTGCGTTTAGTTATTGTCTTTAATATGCAGAGACAGAACCGAACGAAAATTTGGAAACGGAACAGAACAAAAATTAGAGACAGTGAGATGCTTGGTTGTGATGGACAAAACAGGAAAAACTTTCTCCTTCTTGAGGACAGAAATCTGTTTGGTTGCAGTGAACAGAACATAAAAACAGTATTGATGACGAAAATGCTCCTCAGTATAATATGATTGAAAATATATAATTCATTGATTATTTTATAATTGTATCAATATTTATTTTAAGTGTATTTGTAATTTTTTAATTACGATCAAATAATTACAATATAATTAATTAAATTATTATTATTACTTAATTAATTACATTACATTTAATTAAAATATTATTATTAATTAAAATATAACTAATTAAAATATAACTATTCATTAATTAAAATATTATTAATTAATTAATTAATTAAATTAGTATTATTAATTAATTAATTATTTATTGTAATTAATTAATTCATAATTAATGCATCATTCATATATTGTCTCATTAATTAAAATATTGTTATTCATTAATTAAAATATTGTAATTAATTAATTAATTAAAATAATAATATTATTTATTTAATTACATTATATTTAATTAAAATATAACTATTCATTAAAATAATTAATTATATTGTAATTAATTAATAGTTATATTTTAATTAATAATAATATTTTAATGAAATATAATGTTATTAAATAAATAATAATTAAACTATTTTAATTAACAATAATATTTTAATTAAATATAATGTAATTTAATAAATAATATTATTATTTTAATTAATTAATTAATTATAATATTTTAATTAATGAATTATAATATTTTAATTAATGAATAATAATATTTTAATTAATGAATAGGCTAAAAAAATCCTACAAGTTAGATATTCTAATTAAGGAAGGGCATTTCTGAAATTTCCTTATGTCTTTTGTTTCTGAAAAATCTACCTTTGTATGCTTTGTATCTTTTCCTCTTTATCTTTGCTTAATATTTTCTCTATAATGTTTGATTTGGACGTTGATTGCTTCACCCATGGGTTTGTTGTGATGTCCCCTAGGTGTTTGTTTGTTTGATGAGAAATCCTTGGGTTACCAAGGTCAAGAGTGTTTTGGTTGTTGTAGTGTCTAGTGTCTCCTTAGTTTAGATTCCATGCTTTGGATAAGTACTTGCTACATTTTGTCTTAGCCTCAATTGCCAATATTTGTACTCGTATGGATTGTGTTATGCTCCTTAGTAAATATTCTTCCTTAGTATCCTCGCTTTTTAAGAAACTTTTCTTCCTCTCCTTCCACAATCTATATATAAATAAGCCTAGGTTGATTGTGTAAACCATGTAATTGCCATTTGTTAAACCTTTTTTTATTATGGTTATTTGATAAATTAAGTGTAAGTGAGACTGTAATTTTTAAGCTGATTTGTCTCCTAATTTTGTCCCCAAATTGACTTTAAGTATGGAAAAAACAGGTGTTCATTCTCTAGGTCTTATTTGCATAAGTAGGATTGCCTTTTAGTTTTAGATGGCTTAACCGATCAATAGTAGGAAATCTACTTAACATTGCTAGCCATAATATGAAGGAGATATGAGGAGTAGGGAAGTTATTCCATATAGTTTTATGCCACCTTAATGTTGTTCGTCCAGGCCTTAAGGCTCTTTTGTATGATTCCTTATTTTATTCTTCATTAAGGTTCCTAAGCCATTTATAAGAATCCTCCTTCCTTAAATTCGACTTGTAGTTAGGTATAACTAGGATTAGGCCAAAGGAAATATCTTTCTACTTATCATTTTCGATCCATCTGCTCACCCTTACATGCTTAGGTATCCTTTAAAGATGGTTTAGTATTGGGGATTCCATCAAGGGTCCTATTTTGCTCCAGTTACAATAGAATAGTGAAGCCATTTTCCCATTTCTTATCTTGCACTCAGAATGGTTTGTCATGAAGTTCCTTATATTTAGCAGTTGAGACATAAAAAAGGAGTAGGATGGTCTAGGTGCAACCTCCCAAATTGTCTTCTCTCCTAAAAGGTAGATGTGAATCCATCTAGTCTATAGTCTCTTTCTTATCAAAACCTTGTTGCTTAAGTTGATGGAATTGATTCCTAACCTCCTTTCTTGGATGGGTTTTATGATTGCGCTTTATTAACTTTGGCATATTCTTTCCCTTCATTCCTTCCTCTCTATAAAAAGTTCCTCATTAATCTTTTCAAATATTTGATTAAGTACTTGGAGAGGTATAAATGTGATGCCTGATATATATGTAAATGATTTAGGACTGATCTTACCTTTAATAATATCCCTCTATAAGATAGGTCCTTGTTGCTCTATGCTCTTAATCTCCTTTAAAATTTCTTGACTAGAGGGTGCATTCTTTGAAGTTTAGTCTTCTTAAGGCCAATGGAAGACCCAAATATATTACTGGGAGTTTATAAGCTTTAATGTTTATTAGATCAACTAGTTTACGCTCTAATGCTTGAGAACTTGAGGATATAATTAGTTGACTCTTTCCCTCATTAATTTCCAATCCAGTAAGCTCTTTGAATTGTTAAAGAGTGTCCATCAATATCCTAATTGACTTCTCCTAAGCCTTGGTGAATAAGAATAAATCATTTGTAAAGGATAGATCCCCCATTCCAATCCTCCTACACTTATTATAGTATTTAAAACTAAGTTTTGAAGCAACTTCGTGTTCTATCAGCTTTGATAGAGTTCCATGCACAGAAAAAAGATGTAAGAGGAGATAGGGTCACCCTGCCTTAGCCCATTATTTCTTTTAAAAATTCTTGTAAGTTCTCCATTTACCATGATGTTAAAGGATGTTGTTATCATAGATTTTCCCAAACATTGCTAATATTGTTCAAGGAAGTCAACAACCTCTAATAACTGTAAAATAAAATACCAGCTTATTGAGTCAATTCATTGAAATCCACCTTTATGGCATAATTGTGAGGGTTATTCTTCCTTATGTAACCTTTGAAGAGCTTTAGTGTTATTAGCACATTGTCTCCTATGTTTTTCCCTTTTAAATACCCCTTTTGTTTTCCCATTTATTGATTTTAATATCTTCCTCAGGCTCCCAACTAGTAATTTAGCTATGATCTTATATAGGAAATTGTAGTAGAAGATAGGTTTGTAATCATTAAGGAAGTTTGTCGCCTGAGTTTCAGGATAAAGTAAATAAAAGTTTCATTAATTTCCTTTATAATCTTCTTTTTCTCGAGTAATTCTTCCATTACTTCAATAACCAGATTTCCTAATAATGGCCATGTTTTATGACAAGATAGCCCATTTAAACTGTTAGGACTTGGAGCTTTATGAGCATTAAGCTCAAATACAACATTATGGATGTCTTGAGCAATAATCGATCTTGTGATAATTCCCTACCTTTAATCTTCATTTTGCGTTTTATAAAGGTTCTAAGCATCTACATTTGAATTAACAAAAACTTTCTTTCCTAATAGCCTTTTAAAGAAATTTAAAACCTCCCGCTTGATTTATGGTTATAAGCCTATCAAATTTAGCTAAAGAGCTATCATGTTCTGATTTCTCTTGGCCACTGTTGAATTATGAAAAAAAATTTATCTTCCTTTCTCCTTCCTACAACTACTAAATTCTTGATCTCTGCTTTAATATGGATATATGGATGGAAACTACTCTGGCATATGCCTGAACTGTCTCTCTCTCCTTCTCTTTAAGAATTTCATCGTCTGAGTTCCAATAAAGCTGTTGTTGTATTCTCATCATTTTTATTTTGTTTTGTTAACTTCCTGATTAGTACTAGCTCCCCCTCCAGCACTGAGTTTCTTCAGTTCTTGTTTCATATAATAGTTTTCTAACACACTTGAAGCTTCTCTATGTATAGGAACTTCCATCCCTTTTGCGAATCCCTTCATGAAAACCTTCCATATCTATAAGGAAATTATTAAATTTGAAGGAAACTGCTTTCTTACAACAGTTGAAAATATTTTGAACCACAACTAGAAAGTGATGTGAGAATCGAAGTTCTATAAGCTGCCCTTTTCTTTATATGAATTTTGTCATCAATCCTTCATTATTAAATGCTCTGTCCAATTTCATCCTAATCAGCCATCCTGAGACTACTTATTACTATAAGTAAAGTATCTCCTATTAAATTTGAAGTCTGTGACCCCAATATATATATATGCATCCCTGTAAATCATCTGAGTAATTCCTATCACTCACATTCCCTTTGCTTCTAATCTATGGACAATTAAATTGAAGTCTCCCATAATAATCCAGGGACCCTAATCCATTGGCTGAATACTTTCTAGAATATTCCATAACATTCTCCTTTGTAAATTAAAGTTGGAACCATAGAAAAATGATGAAAACTTAACCTGACATCCCTTCTATAAGAAAACCACCTTTAGATATATCATTTGATCACTTGAAGCTAGTTCCTTCACCCTTAACTTTTTATTATCATAGGTGACTATTATTCTTCCATAGTGATGACATTGGTGGTTAAAGAGTAGCAATCAGTACTTTCCTAGTACTTTAAGCTTAGTCATGTTCTCCTTGCGCAATTTAGTTTCCAAAAGGTTGATTATTTTTGATTTGATTTTAATTATAAAAATTGTTGGTAAAAGTTATTTTTGAAGACAATTGATACCCTTTATGTTCTATAAAACTATTGTCATTTGAAAAGGGTATTTGTTGTAGTTTCCTCGCTGACTTCCTCTTATTATCACTTATAAAGCCCTCTTCATTAGCTTGTTGGTATGACAAGTTGTCCTTTAACTCCCCCTATGTCTTTTGGGATTGGATATCATCCTCTTCAGTTTGTTCCATTCCCTCTTTATTATTGTTAGGATATTATTCCTCACCTTCATGTTTCCTTCCTAATTCCAAGTTGATTTTCTTGGAGCATATTCCTTTATTCTTCATATTTTCCTCCGTCTCCCCTTGTTGTTGGTTATTTCATTTTTTTTTTCTCTTGTCTACACTACTTCCTTGTAAAGTCTCCTGATTGGCATTTAGGGTCATCAAATCATCATAGTATCCTTTCATAAATTTTTTTCCTATTGGCTTCCACAATTTCCTTTGCTACCTTAAGATGGGTCTCTATTAATAAGAGATTTGGATAGAATTTGCAAATAGTGTCTAATTTTCCCTAATCTTGTGATTGGAACTTGCTTTAGGAGTTCCTTTCCTAACTTCACATTTATGCACATTCTAGCATATCTTATCCTTTTCCTTTTTGCTATGTTTTCATCCATATAAATAAGTTTTCATATTTAACTTGCAATCATGCTCAGACCTGTTGTTGACCAATATTCTAGTAGAATAATGTGAAAGTTTGCCTAAATAGGCACATTATCAAAACTTTATTTCTCTAAATTTAATTAGTTTCTAAGCCTGTACAAATATTGGTTGATTTCTTGCATGCCATAGCCCTTCTTCTAATACTCTTCTGGCCTCCTCCACAGTCGAGAACATGAATAAGAATACGCTTTCTTTTGATAGTAAGACCACTACTAGCCCTTTGCCTCTCATTTGCCTGTTTGCCTGGTTAGGTATAGAAAGGTAAGGAAGGTGATTTCCCACGAAGAAGCCAATTAAAGTGGCATTCCAGCTTTTAGCTTCGTCCTTAAGGGTTTCCAGATCTAGTGATACAGTCTTCCTTCCATCTATAGAACTTGGTGGGCAAAAATGCAACTTGTGTCCAGTATAGTCCCCCAACGACTTCCTTCTAAGTTAGTCTGATGCTGGTAAGTGTGATAATGGGTCAGGGCCATACGAGGCCCAAACCGGCCAGGCCTAACTTAGTGTCTTTTAAAAAAATACTTTTCAAACGACAACAACCAAGTATTGTCCGACCTGGACTGTCATCCCCAGGTGCTAATTTGAGTTACAAGTTTCGATGTTTAAGAGTTGGTTGATGGTTGAATGTTTGAAGGAAGTGGGGCAAAGGGGTTTGTTGAGTCATTGTTTGAGCTATGTTTTTTGGAGATGCTTTGGGTTTGGGGACAAGGGAGTATTAGGGGTTGGGCATGGTCAAACTGAAGACGGATGGTGCTTGATTGGTGAGGAGTGATTTTAATAATGCTAGTTGTTTTACCCATGATTATAAGCATGAAGGCTACTTATTGCAGAGTTTGAGACTTGTTACGTTTTGTTGAAAATGCGAGCAGTAACATAGTCATTGGGAGACATAGCTATAGGATGAAAAGTGTTCCGAAATTTTTAAAGAGAGGATGGAGCATCTTTATAATATATGATAATTTTAGCTTTACTATTAAATAAATAAAAATATTTAACTATTTAATACTAATTAAAATTAAATAACTTAATTATTTAAATTATTGTTAAAAATTTCATATGAATTATACATTCTAAAAAAAAAAATTAGAAAACAAATTTATAATTTTCAACATTGTTCTACTTAGACATTTGCAATGTATAAAGAAGCTCTCTCTTAGTCCTCAGTCCACACATACAAATTGTCTAGAAGTCTTGGCAATTCCACTTTCCATTAGAAACTATAATAATTTAATTTGCTCCAACAACCAAAGCCGCATTGATTGAAATCTCATGAACTAGCAAACAAAATGAGCCATTTTGTAAGTCAGACACCCCTACTAATCACCTGCCACCACATACACCAAAGTAACGCCCCTGTTTTCCTCTTATGCTCTCTCCAGCAGTCCAGCTCCAGAAAAATGAGGAAAACAGTGGACAGCGATGTTTGAACACGAAGAAACAGAGATGGTTCATCTCATGTTCGGTCGTCTTCTAAAATATATACACACTGTGCACGGTTCCTTTTTATTATATAAAAAAGAGAAAAATAAAGCTTATATAATTGCATAGAGCTTCTCTTAAAATGAACAAGAGAGCTCTGGCCATCTTGTTTCGAACTAGGATGAGACCCAACGACCAACCCAATTCCTCTCTCTCCCCTCTCACGCTCAACGTAGGCCAATTTCTTTCTTTCCCTCAAATTTCTTTAAATGTTTGTATCTTTCCCATTCTTCTGATCCTTTTTTTTCTGAAAACAACAGAACGGGGTCAATCGCACGTTGCCCAATTCTAATGGAAGTCATTTGCCATCCAATGATGGTGGTAGGGGAAGCTACAAGTCCAACGATAAGGAAAGGTAAGATCTTTCGTTTCTTTTAGTACCTTTTCTCGCTTCTTTTCTGAATGGGATTGTCAGAGGAAAGACTGTTCCCTTTTGGTGTGTTTTCGGCTGTTTAGTTGATTTTGTTACATGAACGTGTATAGGAATTTTGATCTTGTTCGGGAATCAATGCACTCGGCTATATCAATGAATAAAACTGAAGTTCTGGATGCCGTACTTGATGATTTCTCCGAGGTTAGCATTTTGCACTTTGTAGTAGTTCCATTGCTTCGTGATGGAGATGCTGATATTTCATGTAAGTCCTGATGCTGAGGGACTTGTACTTCAGGGTTATTTTAGCCTTTCTACTGAAAAACGTCGCAAGTTACTGGTTATACTCGCTAAAGGGTACGATCTAAACAGGACCCAAGTGCGTGACTTGATAAAGCAGTATCTTGGACTTGAATTTCCTGATGGTGAGCATTCTGATGATATATTTTGTAGATTTAGCTGGTTACATAGCATTCTTGTTACTTGTGTGGATCAATATGTTTGATCTTGAGTGGCTAAAAGTTCTGGGTTTTAGGTGATGAAAGCCTATCAAGTGGTCCAGATTCCGAAGGAGCGCTTTCTGCTTTCTATCGTGTAGAGAGAAACTTGAGAAAAGCTCTTCAGCCAACATATGAAGTACTCTTTGAGCGGCTTAACACGCACCCTGGGGGATTGAAGTTTCTGTCTATTCTTCGAGCCGATATATTATCCATGCTTGAGTAAGCCATAAGACCTTGTCTAGCATGCTCTTCTATTTGAAGGTCCACTTATTCCAAATGCTAGCCTTGCCCCAGGAAATAAATCTTTTTCTTCCTGCAGTCTTGCAAATGTAGTAGAAATGGAGTGGTTTTAGTGTTTGCTTGTGTTGTATTGTTAATGTAATGCTGATATTAACTTGTGTACGAATATATTTTGAAATACAAAAGAAAATAGGATTCATTCAGCACTTCTTTATGGTCAACAGGCAGGAAAATGTACCATCTATCCGAGCATTAGACTTCTACTTGAAGGAGAAACTCATCACATGGCTTAGTCCTGCTGCCTTGGAGCTTCACCAGATTACATGGGATGATCCTGCTTCTTTGCTAGAAAAAATAGTGGCTTATGAGGCATGCTTTTTCATTTTTTTTCTCCTGTTTACAGATTTTATAAGGTGTTTGGTACAAGTTCACTAAACAGCTGTCTTTTGCATAGGCTGTGCATCCTATCAGCAATCTTTTAGATCTGAAAAGGAGGTTGGGGATTGGTCGCCGCTGTTTCGCGTATTTACATCCAGCAGTACCTGGTGAGCAAATCTTTTGCTTCTTGCAAGTTCTTATCCGTATATTTCATACTGCCAATGGATGGGCAAGACATTGAATTTGTCTTAACAGAAGCATAGAACCATTTTTTATTACACTTGGCTGTGCATTGTGTAAATCCATCGACTATCTGCTAGTGGAACTTTACTTCTTGGCGTTATTTCTAGTCTGAGGTTTCGAGCTACAATGAAAAAAATTTAGTTGGATCTCTTTGTTGCTCTTTTGTTTTCTTTACTAATTATTCTGGCTCTTGCTTTTATATTTCTTTCAGGTGAGCCCCTCATCTTCATAGAAGTTGCACTTCTGAAGGATGTGGCCCAAACAATACAGGTTATTTCATATTACCAGATTTCTAAAAGTAGATAACACAGGTTAATTTCTCATACCATTCCTGCTGTTCCACTTACAAGACTTTTAAACTGTTTTTAACCCTATAACAGGAAGTTTTATGGGATGACCCTCCTATACCTGAATCTGAGGCAACATGTGCATTATTTTATTCTATATCGTCATCACAGGTCAGAAAAGTTACTGTTAATACTCGTTGGTTTTATACATTTATAGAGTGTTGCATTTAACTAGATTTGTTTGATCTATCTAGCAAATAATTATTTCTTCTCTTATTGTGTGGTTTGAACTGATTTATACTTTTAGATGAATTAGATATGTCCCAAATACAGTACATATGCATGTAGACATGATATTTAGTATGCAATGTGATTTTCCTTTGTAGATGCTACTCAATATCTGATTTTAGTGGTTTCCTATTTTTAAGTTGCTATCTTTCACATTAGCTTCTCTGTACCTGATTACATACTTACAGAATAATTTATCAGCCTGGCTTGGCAGGGATCAACCTAGGAAAGTTTCTTATTAAGCGTGTGATCACACTTGTCAAAAGGGACATGCCTCATGTAACAGTAAGTAGTTCTGAAACCTGAAACCATTTCTCTTGAAACATAAATTCCTATTACACTTCTCATGAATTCTTCTTTGTGCGTTTGCATTCGCAATGTTTATCAATTGCTTAGCCTTCCTTCCATTTTTGTGTTCCAAATTTGAATTTAGTGACCTTTTTGGGATGACAAAAGTCATGATTATCTCATGTAAGGTCTTTGCATTTCAGTTCCTTAACAGAACTGTTAATTAAAAACTGATTGTTGCTTCTCTCAGAGTATTTATCCTTTAACTTTTTAAAAAAAATTTTTTTTGGCTAAGATAGTGAATGATAACATCAATCATTAAGCATGGGCTCAACCATGGAAAAGAAAAGAGCAATGTATTTGTGTCCATGTTGTAGTGGATGAAGTTGAACCTACATGTGGCTTCTTGACATTATATTTCATCAATGCATAATTTTAGGTCTCATTTATAAGCTGATAAGCATATAACTATGTGGAACCAAGGAATTGAAACAGATCAGGTGACAACAAATGATGCATTCTAAAATAACTGCTGAATCCAATCCTATGACAGATATGATTGCACAAATAAAAAATTTCTCTAGCTGTATACAAAAGTTTACCAACACCTAGTCCTAATGTAGAGTTGTTGCACAGTAACAATTTTCTTTTTTGATCAGATTAATCAGTAGATTGTATATGCAAAGAATGACAAGGAACGGTCCATACAGTTTTGTTAAACTCATTCTGTTTATACGGTTGAAGACTGCTAAAATCTTGCTTCTGGAGTTTTTTACTGACATTCTTTTATCCTTTGCAAAGACATTTGCAACTCTGAGCCCGATTCCTGGATACATGCAATGGCTACTAGCGAAATTGGCCTCTCAATCAATACTTTCTGAAGTAGATAAATTTTCACAATCCACAACTGGTGGATCCAATTCCACTTTTCAGGAAAACTTACTTGAACCAGATGAAGAGAGGCTACTTATGAATTGTCCCAAGTAAGTTTGAAGTTCAATACATCACATTGTAGTTCTGTTTCTAGATTCTGTTATTCTATACATCTTCTCATTCTTAAGAGGATGTACAGTATATTTCCTTCTACTTTTTAAATTTTTTTGTGTTTGTTTTGGTAATGGAATCAACAACATAATTTTTTGAAAAATAATTGACTCTCATTACAAGCAACTAGGGTTGTACATCGACAAATATTCCTCCACATGATGGTGATGATGGTGCTGGTAAGTGAGAGAACTTTAATAGATTTGCCTACTAATGAAAACCTGAAGGTCCAAAAGATATGCACCATCAAATTGCCAGCAGTATGAATGACCATGTCTGTAGTCTCTCCTTTCTTTGAAAGAATGAGAAAGATGTAGTTTTGTTGGTAATTAGAAGATATTTGTTTCTGTCAGATCACTTGATATTTAGAGTTTAAGGTTTACTCCATAATTGTGTCTACAAGCTTTTCTAGGTTCTTTGGCATAACCACTAACAACATGCTTACTGTTTTTGGGAAATTATAGAAACTAGAATTATCCCCTGTACATCTCTTACATTTGCAACTATTTACTGGCGTGCTATATCTCTATAGTAACGTTAGTATCTTTTTAATTTATAGCATTCCTGCTGGGAAAAATGGCATGGAGATAATGCTGAAGTTGTTGACTTCAAACAGCTTTGAGTGGACCAAATCATCTGAATTCATTTTAGCACTGAAGCCCCCTCTGATGAGAATTTGTGCCAGGTATGTACTAAGGTTAGCTATTTCAATGTGAAATAGGGAATTAGCAAATGTTGTTTGCGAAAAGCTTATTGCAGGTTACACTAATTATAAATTATTTTCCATGAAAAGGTTGTTAGTGTGCATTTTATAATTGTAATTATCTCAATGAATGTGTTCAGAAGAGTTCTCTCAATGAACATTATTTCCTTTGCTTCTTGGATATCATGTTTCTTGCATGGTAAGTGGCAAAGGTTTCATATGCACACTACTAAAATGACGCTAGCCATTGTTTTGGAAGTAGTTTACTGATGTTTGTTCTATGATTAGGTACCTTCTTCAAGAGAAAAAGAGAGGAAAAGCTTTAGATTCTGTGGCAAACTTTCACTTGCAAAATGGAGCGGTATGTTGTGCAACCTTATTACTTCTAGTATTATCCTAATACTTTCTAACAAATTGAATTATTTGGAGGATGTATCTTTTGTTTATGTAGACTTCTTATTAGTAATATTTTCCTACTGTGTCAATCAAGAGTTGCTTCTCTAGATACTATGGTTGAACATAATGAGTTATCTTTGTAGCCTTTGGACTAGGAGGTATGTTTAAATATGATATTTGCATGTGAAACAGATGATCGAAAGAATAAATTGGATGGCAGACCGATCAGAGAAAGGCCTTCGTCAGAGTGGAGGTATCATGGTGAACTATGTTTACAGGTAACTATTTGGTCAAAAACAAAATTTGTATCCAGATTGTCTTGTGATTCATCAATGAAAAAAGCTAATGATTCCACATTCAGCATTGTTGTATGGATTAGACCCTACTTGACTCTTTCATTTAGGAAGACCTATCCCACTAATAGGAGTTATCTACCGAGTTTCCATCTTTGTTGAATTTGAATAAAAGAATGGATAGATTATCCTTTCTATCTTTTGGATAACTGGGGTTAAATAATCTCTAAATTCCACAAAATTTTGACCTTTACAACTGACACCCTTGACCATAACTTGCAGGGTGGAGCACATTGAAGAGTATGCTCAGTCATATTTTAGCACTGGCCATATAAATGCTTCATGTGATGTCTATCGATACATTATGGTAATACTGGTGCTTAGAATAGTTACTTGGACTTTCTTGCATTGAACTAACTTATGTTAAGATATCTTTGCACATGAACCCTATCATGGAAATTGATGTAGGACAAATAGAAGAAATATTAACTAGTATCTAAAATCACAAAATTAAGAAATATGATTGATATTAGGCCGCTGGAATATCAAGTTTTAGGTCTAGGAATGATGAAATTTCAGAATTAGTATAGTTGAATTTTTATGGTTTGATTGCTGAAAACTTATCTTTATGGTTTGATTGCTGAAAATTTAGGCTTAGAATTTCAAGGTTTAATATGAACAGAATTTAGGATTAAAATAACTGAGATTTAGGTTAAGTTTGCTGGAATTTAGTGAAGAACACAAACAATGGAGAGTAGGAAACTAGCAATCACTTCTAGGGTCTAAGAATCACTCTTAGAAGAAAGCATCATACCTTGTAGTTGAAAGCTCAAGTTTGTAGAAAAATTTTAGATTGCTTGTCATTGAAGAGTTGAATATACACATATTTATAGAGAAGTTTTTAGAAGGACCCTTATTCTTGTAAGAAAGAGCTCCTGACAAATTTAAATCCTATTGTAATAAAATATCTATAAGTTCTAAACAACTAAGATAACATATCTAAAATAGAATAACATATTTAACTTACTACTACTTCCTATCTAATAAGGAATCCTAACAAAATCTAAATTTCTGTCCTTATTTTTAATGTCAGCTCAATTTTCAATCCTAATCTTACCAAATTAAAGATTGTGGTTGACTAATCTTTTCTCTTTTGTTTCTTTTATAGACTTTAAATTCTGTTGCATCAATTCTCCCTTGGCTTGTCTAAAGTCATCCTTGACATAGAATGTAATAATACTGATCATATTAGTTTAGATTGAACTTCTGAAGTTCAAATTCTAAAATTCAAGTACTGTCAGAAATCAATCTTCCTTTTCACTTGATAAGAAATTGTAGGTATATTTCATCTCTTATGGCTATAATTTGTTCATTAAGAACATTCTCCATCACCCCTGGAGAATGTTTGGAATTTTCACAACTGTAGTAGGAGATTGCATATTATCATATCTATGAAAAATAGAACATTAATATCTTGTTGATGATCTTATAACGTTCAACATTCCATGAATGAGGCTTATATTTCCTTAGACGAATCATAACCACCACCATATCCCCTTCATTGAATTCTACCAATCGACGATGTTGATTAGCATGTTCTTTATAAGAAAAGTTGCTGATTGTTATCTTTTGTCTTATCTCATCAAAGATGTCCTTCATGTGTTACGCCAAACCTTCAGCTTCAACACTAACTTGTGTTGTTTGTATTAAAGGAATCAAATCGATAGGCTTTCTTGGTTGAACCCTTGAAACTATCTCAAAAGAGCTTCTACAAGTAGACCTATTTATAAAAATGTTGTATGCAAATTTTGCCATAGGAAGAATTAGGTCTCAAATTTTTATATTGTCTTCAACCAATCATTTTAATAAATCTCCCAAGCTTTTATTTGCCACCTCTATTTATCCATCGGTTTGGGGATGGAAAGAACTTGAAAGTTGAAATTTAGCGTTTAATGTTTCTCGTAGAGTTCCCCAAAAATAACTCATAAACTTCACATCACGATCAATGATGATGGTTAAAGGTAATCTATATAGACGTACAACCTCTTTTAAGAATAGTTTAGCAATGTGGACAACATCATAAGTCTTAGATATATGTGCAAATGGTTTCATGGTTAAACCACATGGCTTCTCTACAACATAGGAATCAAGAACATACGTATTGTAGCTTCTTGTTGTCAGATGCACTAACTTGCCATCATTCTTGAATTTTGACTTTGCAAGTGCACTCACAGCTTCTCATTTATTCCTATGTTGTACTAATTGTGCATCTTCATTCAAGTGTACTTCTCCTTCATCAGCTACTACAGAACAATCTTCATTAACAACACCAATGATGTCATCATGTTTTGAACCAACAGGTTCTGAAACCTCAAGTAGTTGCTAGTTAATCTTTTCAGCTCCATGTTCTGTTATTTTAGCTTGCTGTCCTATTCTTTCAACCTGTTTCACTATTGTTTCAGCTTGCTGTTTAAGTGTTTGAACTTGTTGTTCAATTGTTTCAACTTTAGGGTTTACCAAAGAATTCACTTGGTTCTATTTTTCTTCATCTTTAACGCTTTGATCATCTCCTACCGTCAAACTCTCCATGTTATGATCATCTTCTATTGCCAAAATCTCCATATCATCAAGTATTTGAGCTCCTTTCAAATGTAGGCTTGAAGATTCGAATTGATCTACTAAATGTAAGGAATCAAGATCAGTCTTTGATTTTTCATCAATGATTTTCCTGTATGTTGTGTGTTGTTGATCAATATCAGTCCCTTCTTGCTTAGTACTACATTCTCCATGTTCAACATCAACTATAGGTTGTTGGTTGGTATACTTTTTTATTGTGGGAGTTTTAACTTTTAGGGAATGTATGTCAAGGTTGTCTAGCCTATTCAAAATTTGTCGAACATATTTTTTATGAGAGCTATTATACATAAGTTAGTTTTTTGGGAACGTTGTGAACGAGGACCATCAATGCCCATTTTTTCACAATATTTAGAAGTATTTCATCTTGCTCTAAGTCTCTAAATAGTCTTCTATAAGCCCTTCCATTTTGTGTAGTCATTGTGAACCTAAGCTCTAATATCAAATTGATGTAAGACAAATAGAAGAAATATTAACTAGTAGCTAAAATCACAAAATTAAGAAATATGACTGATCTTAGACTGCTAGAATATCAAGTTTTAGGTTTGTATTTTGTCTAGGAATGTTAAATTTTCAGATTTGCTATAGTTAGATTTTTAGGATTTGAATGCTGGAAATTTAGGCTTAGAATTTCAGTGTTTAATATGATCAAAATTTAGGATTAAGATGACTGAAATTTATGTTAGGTTTGCTGAAATTTAGTGAGGAACACAAACAAAAGAGAGTAAGAAACTAGGAAACACTGTTAGGGTCTAAGAATCACTTTTAGAAGAAAGCATCACTGTTTCTAATTGAAAGCTTAGTTTGTAGAAAAATTTCAGATTTTTTTCCATTGAAGGGCTGAATATACACATATTTATAAAGAAGTTTTTAGAGCCTTTATTCTTGAGATACTAAACAGCTGTAAATAGATTATATTGAGATATAGATAGGCTGTAAATAGAAAAGATAGAATAAGTTTGAAATCCCTTAAATTAAGGGATTACATTAGATAGCTTTAGATAACTTTCCAGATTTAAATTCCTACTTGTAATGTCCTATATATGGCGGTATACTTCCTATTCAATATATGAGAATATATGAAAATTCTTTCCCACATGGTATCAAAGATGTAGGGCTTCTTTTTCTGGGATTTGTCCTTTGAGCAGCCTTCATTGCTGCATTACCGAAACCCTATTTTTTTTTGTTTCTTCTCTTGTGTGTTCCAGCCTTCATCGCTGCATTCCTCCTTACCTCTCTTGTGTGATTCTCATTCGGGTAGCCTTAATTGCTGCAATATCTTCTACCTCACTGCAGTATCTTCTTATTAATCATGTCAACTTCTCAAACTTCTGTCTCCAACAGATCTAACCCTCCAAAAGAATTCAGCACCATTCAGAAAATTGGAGATTTACAGAATATTAGAGCTTCCTATAGGCTTAACGGGAAGAACTATTTCAAATGGTCTCAATTTGTCCGCAAACTACCTCAAGGGAAAAGGGAGACTTAGTCATCTTCTTAGAATAGGACCGACTGAGGATAACCTAATGTTTGAAGCATGGGACAAGGAGGAGGATGAGGAGGATTCCATGATAATGTCCTGGCTATGGGATTCTATGGATGCCATGATCAGTGACACATGCATGTTTTTTGTCACTACAAAGGAGACTTGGGACTACATTCGTCGCATATACTCGAAGGCTCGTGATGCTGTTGAAGTGCATGAGATCAAGATCAAAACTGCAGCTGCTAAGCAAGGAGATAAATCTGTCACATAATGTGCAAACTTGCTGCAGAATCTATGGCAAGAACTCGATCATTATCGAGTTTTTGAGATGAAATGCCCTGAGGATACTGTCATCTTGAAGAACTTCATTGAAAAAGACCGTGTGTATGATTTTTTGGCTGGATTGAATGGGATCCAAATCCTTGGAAAAGAGGACACTCCATCTCTAGAAGAGACAGTCTCATTGATTCGAGCAGAAGAAAGCCGAAGGAGTGTTGGACCACAAACCATTGATGGGTCAGCTTTATTAGCAAAAACTGATCATCAGGACAAAGGAAATAGTGATCTATCTAAGCATTCTGGTATAGAAAACTAGGGGAAGGAGAATAAGGATAACCTCTGGTGTACTCACTGCAAGAAACCGAGGCACACAAAGGAAACATGTTGGAACACATGGTAAACCACCAAGCCAAGAATGGGGAAACCATGGGAGACAACAGAGTTCCCAAGCACATATGGTAGAGCAACCCAAAGTTGACGAAAATTCAGGAACAAGAGAATTAAATAGTGAAGAAATTGAGAAGCTGAGAAGCTTGTTGGGGAATATTGAAAAAGAATATTGAAAAACCTTCTAAGACTTGTTCTTTGGCCCTTTCAGGTAAACCTTTATTGCATGAATGCCTTAGAAAATCTTCATTCCAATTCTTGGATAATAGACTCGGGTGCCACAGACCATATAACACTCACATCTCAACTCTTCCACACTTATACTCCATGCCCAAGTAACAAAAAGATTGTAGTGGCCAATGGCTTTCTAGTTACTATTGCAGGGTTCGGAGATATACACCACTCCTACCCTTATTCTAAAAAGGGTTCTCCATATTCCAAAATTGTTGACTAGCCTAGTTTCTATTCAAAAGCTTACTCATGATCTTAAATGTTATGCTACTTTCTTTCCTTCTCATTGTGTTTTTCAAGATCAGCTCTTGGGGGAGGAGGATTGGACTTGCTAAAGAAAGGGGTGGCCTTTAACTACTTGAATTGCCTCAAAGAGTTAGGAGCAACCTATCTTTGTCATTTCTTAGTTACTCAAATAAAGATACCATTTGGTTGTATCATCTACGCCAAGGTCATCTATCTTTTAAAGTTTTAAAGGTCATGATTTCTCGTTTGTTTCAAGGATTAGATATTTTTGAATTTCTTTGTGATGTTTGTGAATTTGCAAAACATACTTGAGTATCTTTTCCTATTAGCAATAAAAGCTCTCATCCTTTTCATTTGATTCATAGTGACATATGGGGTCCCTTTACTATACCTAATGTCTCTGGGGCTTTTTGATTTGTATCCTTAATTGATGATTGCACTCAGGTAACGTGACTCTTTCTTAAACAAAAATTTGATATTAGCCTTGTTATACCTAATTTTCACTCTATGAGTCAAAACCAATTTGGGGTTAAAAAAAAAAGCTTTAGGACAGACAATGCCAGAGACTACTTCAACTAGACTTTGTCACCTTTCTTTCAATCACAAGGCATTATCCATGATTTACCATGTGTTAACACACCTCAACAAAATAGGGTAGCAGAAAGAAAAAATGGCACTTACTCAACACCAACCGAGCCTTACTCTTTCAAGGGATGTCCCTAAATCCTATTGGGGAGAGGTAGATCTTACAGCCATATACATGATAAATAGAGTTCCATCATGTGTGTTAGACAACAAAAGTCTCATAGAATTTCTTAATAGCTTCTACCCACACTTCAGAACCTCAAATGGCCTCACACCTAGGGTATTTGGATGCATCGCCTTTGTTCATTTTCATAACCAACATAGAGACAAACTAGACCCCTGAGCCATCAAATGTGTCTTCCTCGGTTACTCACCTACTCAAAAGGGATATCGGTTAGTCACCTACTCAAAATGGATACAAGGGTTACAATATGTCATCTAGGAAATTTTATATCTCTACAGATGTCACCTCCACAGAAAATACACCTTTTTTCTCCAAGTCCTCTCTTTAGGGGGAGATTTCAATTATGGAAGATAGCACTTATGAGTCGTTCGAACCACTTAAAACCCTTGACCTTCCTCCTGCTCCAGCTCTTATTGTTGAAACAATCGAGTCCTTTGAACCAATTGCATCTGAGTTCCCCAATTCTACTACTGAACCTGTGTCATCACGTCCTAGCCACCGTTACTCAGGTGTATTCAAGGAGAAAGGCCGTTCCAGAACTGACACAGGTTCAAGAATCCAACTCAGACTTTGGAAATGAAATCATGGTAAGATCTGACTCACCTTTACACACACAATTTTTTGAACCTATTGTTGTTAGGAAAGGAACTAGAGAATGCACTACATGGCCACTCTATCCTCTATCTCAATATGTTTCTCTTAAGCGCCAGCCTACCAAAAATTCATTGTGAGTTTATATACAATTACTATCCCTAACACCGTTTCTGAGGCATTGTCAAAAAGGGAATGGAGGGATGCTATGAGCGAGGAGATGAATGCATTGGAAAAGAACAGAACATAGGAGATTGTTGATAAACCGAAAGGGAAAAACATTGTTGACTGTAAGTAGACTTTCACACCCAAATATAAGGCTGATGGATCTCTTGAGAGATATAAAGCTAGATTGGTGGCCAAAGGGTACACTCAGACCTATAGTATTGATTATCAAGAGACTTTTTCCCTAGTTGCAAAGATGAACATTGTGAGAATTCTGTTATTATTGGCTGCTCACTTTAATTGGCAGCTCCTACAATATGATGTTAAGAATGCATTTCTCTTTGGAGACTTAGATAAAGAAATCTATATGAACATCCCACCAGGATTTAAGGGAGACAAGGGTAACAAAGTTTGCAAGTTGAGGAAGGCCCTTTATGGGTTAAAACAACCTCCTAGAACTTGGTTTGGGAGATTTACAAAAGTCATGAGGGAGTTTGTGTATAAATAAAGCCAAGTTGATCACACTCTTTTCATTAAACACTTGGTTACAGGGGGAGTTACTGCACTTCTAGTCTGTGTGGATGACATCATAGCGACTGGAAATGATGAGAAAGAGAAGCATGAATTGAAGTAGAGACTAGTAAAAGAGTTTGAGATAAAAGAACTTGGGAAACTATGGTACTTCCTTAATATTGAGGTTTTAACCCATAAAGGGCCTTCCTCAACTTGCAAAAGTCATGAGGGAGTTTGTGTATAAATAAAGCCAAGTTGATCACACTCTTTTCATTAAAAACTTGGTTACAGGGGGAGTTACTGCACTTCTAGTCTGTGTGGATGACATCATAGCGACTGGAAATGATGAGAAAGAG
>JANZXR010000002.1:16402693-16421812 GCA_027575705.1 Erythroxylum echinodendron | reverse complement strand
ATGAAGTAATTATGAGGATTTGGTAAACCTGGAAGGACTAATTTTGCTGAGGATGGTGGATTTCACTTTCTATACTTGAAAGAGATAATTGCCAAATGAAGTAATTATGAGGATTTGGTAAACCTGGAAGGACTAATTTTGCTGAGGATGGTGGATTTCACTTTCTATACTTAAAAGAGATAATTTGTAAGATATTCACTTTTAGGATGAATAGGTTTTTTAATTACTTATCCCAAGGTTAGACTGAGGGATCAAGTCATAAGTGGTGCTTTCAAGTTAGTTGGATAACATATTGTAATGGGCAAGTCAGTAGAAGATGGATTTATTTTCCTTCTGCATATATTTTTGATACTTGATTCTACATGGAGCTTAGACGCCCGAACCGTTATTTCTTTGGATTGTTTGTTACATCATGATCTTAGAGCTCTTCTGGTTGTTTCTGTGTCATGTTCAACTTAATGTTCATTTTGCATCTCAAAGCTACTTATAAAAATGTCCTGCTGATTAGCTATCTAATCAATTACTATTTACTTATGATCCTTAACATGCCTAAAAACTTGTGGCAGGTGCGTTTAATAGGTTATTGTGTCGAAGGTTCCTTATTCTTGGTCTACGAGTTCATTGAAAATGGGAACTTAAGTCAGCATTTACGTGGCTCAGGTAAGAATCTACATTTGATCAATGAAAATATTATCTTTTGTATTTGAATAGCTATCAAGTGTTATCCGTATACTTCTCCTTTGTTTCTAGAAAGAGATCCACTGCCATGGGTGACAAGAGTGCAAATTGCCTTAGACTCAGCCAGAGGACTCGAGTATATCCATGAACATACCGTTCCTGTTTATATCCACCGTGATATAAAATCAGCAAACATTTTAATCGACAAAAACTTCCGTGGAAAGGTTGTGAATATCTCCACATTTTGTGAGACTCTGTATCTTACAATTCATGTAGATTATCAACTAATTCTTTTTCATACAGGTTGCTGATTTTGGATTGACAAAGCTGACCGAATATGGAAGTGCTTCATTGCAGACTAATCTTGTTGGTACATTTGGATACATGCCTCCGGAGTAAGTTTTGGGGCTATGATAGTATATTTTCTGATATGCAACATTAACGATTTCTCATTTTCGCATATTCCAGTTCCAATTGGATGCTTCCTTCCACCCAAATTCAATATCAGAAACCTTGATGGATAATGGACAAACTGATTCTGATTAGAATTATTTCCCAGTCCATATTGTGATCAATTTATTTATTGAGGTTTTGATTGCCATGTTGATTTTTTTTATTGGGAAAATGTGGGAAATTCTTCATGATTTTCAGTTGTGAAAAAAAAAAGGTTATTAAAAGATCAGAAAATGTGGAAAATAATACTATCATTTTTCTTTCACGATAGCATGACTTACCAGCAGATAAACGTCATGATCCAAATTGCAAAATCCGAATTAAGCTGTGTCAGGCCTTGTGAAATTTTAACTGTGTTTTGGCATTGTGGTTCAGGTATGCGCAGTATGGTGATGTTTCACCAAAAGTAGATGTATATGCTTTTGGCGTTGTGCTATATGAACTTATATCTGCCAAGGAAGCTGTTGTCAAGACAAATGAAATAACCACTGAATCCAAGGGGCTCGTCGCTTTGGTTGTTATCCTTGCCGTTCTCTTTGTTTTTATACATAACCCCCTATATCATTTTTTTTTTATTTGTCATGAGCTATATTAACTGGTGTAATGCAGTTTGAGGATGTCCTTGGCCTGCCTGATTCGAGGGAAGATCTTCGAAAACTTGTCGACCCTAGGCTTGGAGAGAACTACCAACTTGACTCTGTTCACAAGGTGAATTTTGATCCCTGGAATGTTAACATGTGAATGAGAAGAGTAATACTGAGCGTCATGGTTGTTTTCCTTGCAGATGGCCCAGCTTGCCAGAGCTTGCACACAAGAAAATCCTCAACTGAGGCCATCCATGAGATCAATTGTTGTTGCACTGATGACACTTTCCTCCTCTACTGAAGACTGGGATGTTGGCTCATTGTACGAAAATCAAGCTCTTTTTAATCTAATGTCTGGAAGATAGCTTCCTGGAATGTGAAGCATGTTCTAATCGTCTGAACAATGCAAGCAGCCCTTGAACAGATCCTTCTCGACCTCAGCTCTCAACCTGTGAAAATAAAAGCATTTGTATCTCCCTGGAACTTGATTGTTGTTGTTTTTTTGTTAGGTTCATATGTCTGTTTCTGGGGGTTTATTATTCTGTTGTAAAGCTCTCTACTACCAACAGGAATAGGAGGAGGAGGTTAGTTGTCTGCGCGAAGAGCTCGTGCTGTACATACATAGTCCCATATAATTCCAAATGGAACGACTTCATTTACCCCCAGGTGGAAATTTTATGCTATTTTAAGCACATTTTATGGTTGTTTGTTATTCTTAACATCTAAACCAGACCAAGAGAGGTAGTCATGGAGTTTATTTTCTGCAAAGCAGATGAAATGAAGACTATACAAGCTAGAGTGCACAATTTGCAGAAAAACCAAACGTACCGTGTTTTCCTTGAGGTCCAAGCAACCGTTATGCTTTGGTTAGCCAAATTAACATCACCGCAATTAACCAAGTGTGGGCTTCACTTGGCCGATCATTCATAGTTGTAAAAATTTGTCATATTGGACCCCAACTCTCTTATCATGTTCTTTTTTCTGCAAGCTGGTGTAAAGTGGATGTCATTGGGAACCGTATCAAACCCTGCGTGGTATTTGATCATGTACCCACAAGTAAGCTCCTATCCCATTCCGGTCAGCAGCTACTCCAAGATATTCCTTTGGCGAATATAGTCTGCATGATCCAAATAACTTTTTTTAGAAGTTAAATAAATAAATATAAATAAGAGAAATATCAAAATTTACGTAACAGTTCCCAGCTTAGCCCTTGAACAAGCTCGTAATGAGCTATGTTTCAGGTTCTGTACTAAGATAACTTATGTCAATCGATATAAGATTTGTAACACTCTCCCTCAAACTCAAGGTGTCATGGAAGATGAGAGCTTGAGTTTGGAAACGAGATTGGCCCCGAAGTGAACGTGACTTTGTGAAGATATCTATAATTTGAGACTATAATGAGACATGAACAAGTCGTATGATGCCTGGAGAACATGATGTCAAACAAGATAATAGTCAATCTTGATGTGCTTGGTCCGTTTATAGAATTCATTGTTATGATCAATTTACATGGCAATATAGTTATTGCAATTGAGAGGAACTACAGATGAGAAATCTACTTAAGATCTTGAAGCAAGCATCGTAACTAGAGGAGTTTAGAGGTAGTAGCAAGAGCTCAAAATTTAGATTTTGTACAAGAGCAGGAGATAATTGTTTGTTTCCTGTTGCACCATGAAATAAGAGACGTCCCCAGAAAGAAGCAGTAACCAGTTGTGGATCGGCAATCTGATGGGTTCTCAACCTAATCAGCATTAGAATAGCCTTGTAGCTCCAATGGGATGAGTAGCAAAAATGAAGGTCACAAAACATAGTACTTCTGACTCATCTTAATATACAAAGAACAACAGAAAAGTGAGTGTTACAAGGTGTAGGCATGAATTAACTCACGATGGCAATATGAGCAATATCTTGAGTAAATCATTCAATAACAATGTAAATTTGTATCTTTCTACTGATCCATCTGCTCAAGTCTTCATTTTATAAATCCATTTCCATCTATCAATTGATTTATTTGGAATAAGTTAACCAAGTTACAAGTATCTGTGCGAGTAAGTGTCTATAGTTCTTCTGTCATTGTTTGCTATCATAAAAGGTCAAAATTGACCTCGCGATAGGTGTGAGATTTATAAAGAGAGACCATAGTGGAGTAAACATGAAAATCACGAAGACGCATAGAAGGTTGACTTACACAATTAGTACAACAAAGCATTACCCGTAGGGGGATAGGTTCTAATGAGGAATGGTCATTTAGAGGATTTGGTGGATCCACAAGTGAAGAAGATGCAATAAGATTAGGTGTAGGTGGAGTCAAACTGCATGGGCTACTAGAACGACCTACAAGAGAAATTAAAAAAAAAAGATATGGCAGGATTAGAGAGATAAGGTAGGATCAAAGAAGAATTAATGTGGGGCTTTACTTAATTATAACTTTGAAAGAGTTGAAAACAACTTATTTTATTAGCAGGTTACATGACAAGAGATATGAAGTCTTGATGATAAGGGATCCTAACATCCATATCCTTTGTGTTCTATATTACACCTTAAGAAGCAACATAGTTGTGCTAGTTCTAGTTTGGTGTAGTCATGGGGTTGTAAAAGAACAAAACAAGCATAACCAAAAGCTTTAAGAGTTTGATAGTCAAAAGTATAATTAAATAGGCGTTCATAGGTAGAGATGTTACCTATGGCCAGAGAAGGGATATGATTTATAGTGCATACAGTAGTAAGAGTTGTTTCTCCTTAAAAGGTGTCTAGAAAAAAGAAAGAAGATATAAGGAGGCCTTGAATAGGATCAATAATTTGTTTATGTTTCAGTTATGCCCGATCATTGAGTTAACAGGTACCTGGATAAGATCTTGGGATAATAATACCTTGTTGAGGAAGAAATTGGATGAAATTTATATCTTTGTATTCCATGGAATTATAGTGTGAAATATTTTAATATTGTAAGAAAAATGAGTATAAATCATGTTGTCAAAACGAGAGTAGGAAATAATTAAGATCTATGACGTATGAGATAAATTCATATATAACAAAAAAATCATCAACAAAGATCACGTAAGTCGCCCATAGGAGCAGGACCTCAAATATCATCATGAATCACATCAAAAGGTACTAAGAAAATGGAATCATTAAGAGAAAAAAGTAAAGCATGAATTTTAAAAAGCTAACATAAAACACAATCATAGTTTTAGTTTTCATAGAGCCTAAAAGACCACTAAAAAATTAAAGATCCTAATATAGTAGGAGAAATGTGGCTAAAAAGAGAATGCCAAATGTGAGAAGTGGTAATTCCAACAACAATTTTGGATGAAAAATATAAGGCAGTAAGTTCAAACAACTACCTAGTCATATGTCCTATTCCAAGGATCTCGCCCTCCTGTTGATTGTACAAAGTACAACCACAACTTAAAAAGGATAAGTCAACACTAAGTTCATTTAATCAACCATCATAAATAAAATATAAGGATAATTTAGGAATAAGAAAAGTATCATGCAAAGCTAATTTAGGTATTTGAGTAATGCTTATACTTTGAAAATGCATAGTAGAATTGTTAGCATTATGAGCAAAATGTGAGACATATGGTGCCTGTGGGGATGCAAAAATAGAAAAATTTAAGGTCATATATATGATTGCAACAACTAAAATCAAAGTACCATAATGATGAAGTACCTGATGTGACAAGCAAGGCAGATAAAGAGACAATACCAGAATCGGGTTGAAGTTGATGGAGAAGAGCATGAAGATCTTTTAAAGAGAATTTAACAGAGGTGCTTTTTATTGGACCCTCTATGGTATAATAGTAGCAAAAGTAGGTTAAGAAGACTTACAAGAGTAACCTTGGTCAGTTTTTTATTTGAGTCATTTCCAACTCTTGGAGATGTGATGTCCAGGATTTTTATAGTAGCTACACGATCCCTTATACAACTTCTTACTCGAGTTGTGAGAAGTTTGAGGAAATGAGGTATGAGTTGCAAAAACCACATCAATAGGTGGAACAAACCTTTTTATGCAAAGTGTATTAAGTTAACTTTCTTCTATTATAAGCTTATTGATGATCATATCGAGGTTTGACAAAGATCCTTGATGGAGAAGGGAATTACCAATTGGTTCAAACTCATCTCATAAAGTCATTACCAGATGTCATATATGTTGGTGATCACTAAGATTCACATAGTAGTAGCATCAATATTGGGCTAGGTGGGATCTCCGAGAGCTATTTGATCCTAAAGTTCTTGTAATTCAGACTCTCAGCTATGGATTATCAGTCCAAGTTGTTGTTTCATTTAATGAAGTCTTCTATACAACTAAAATCAACTAACATCATCAAATACAAAGTAACAATTTTTTAGGAATTTTCATAACTTTTGGGCTATGTCAAAATGTCAAAAATTACATTTGACGGCTTTAGCATATGTGTTTTGAAACTATGTCAAGATTTGAACATATTTGGCTCTTCATCTTTCTTCAATGTTGCTTTAGGTACTTCTTTGGTAACAATATGCCAAATAAGCCTGCTTTAAGAAAACTACATATTTTCTCAGCCCACAAATCGTAGTTTGATCTATCAAAAGTTATATTGATAGGGTTGAGAATATATTACAGAAGTTTAGAGGCATCTAAATGAAGAAAAGTAATAAAATGAGAAAAAACTATCTATAAAGATATAATTTGATAATTTTGACCTAAAAATGGATTCAAAATGTTAAAAAACCTTAGAAACTGATCCAGGTTGTAAAAGAACCAAATAGGAAAAGTCCAAACTAGATGGTCAAAGAACGGTTAACTGTCTTGAACTAAACTAGTAACTTGACCCAAACCACAGAAGAGTATAGGCTATTGGGGACGTGAACTAATAACATAAGGACATGTGTCACTAACCATATATAAACATGTGGCAAAGAAAGATGATGATGATTTTTATGCTGACATGGTAATGACTTGGTGCTAATGTGACATTAACTAGATGTTAATGTGGCATTAATGTGGACCCAATTGAATGCTTACGTGGTATTGACTTTTATACACATGGCCCAATAAATGCTTGATATGTGTTAGTTGAAGATAATGTGTTTTAATGATGTGGCATTGCAGGAGTTAAAAACTTAAAATTTGGCTAAATAACATTGTTTTGGTATATACTAAAGGACGTCGTTCAAACTATCTTCTTCCTCTATATGTGTATTAAATTTAGAGTGTAACAGTTGCAGACGACATGTGGGAAAGAATCTGGAGTTTTGCTTTTTATTGTAGTCATTTGCTTTGAGTAATGGGACAATTTGGTTTATGACAAATTATTGTTGGAGCGATTTAAGAACCCCATAATTCTTAGATAAAAAGTTGTAGAAGGGGAATTAAGAAGAACTCCCAAACTTTAAGGCTATAGTACTATGAGCAAAAATAGACAGAGAAAGAACGATAGAGAAGTCTCTATATTTTTGTGTGTTTCAACAAATGTACAAACGGGGTATTTATATACAATGAATAAAACTAAATAACAAAGAGATCCGTAATATAATGCAATCTATTTAACAATCATATTTATTAGTTGACTATTATATGCTAGAATCAAAGATGAGATCTATAACAAGATTTGTAAAAATGATCACCTTCGACTGGGTAATGGCGTGTTTAAGAGTATCATCTTTAGTTAAACAAGCAACCTTCTTTTTAATTAGGCGAGTAAAGTTTAGTTTTTCAAATATTAAGAACCAATTGTTATAGACACTATGTTTTGGTAAGTACGCTATTAATAATAAAACACTTGACACAAATCAAACTATACTTGTCTTATAAAATACCCAAAGAAGGAAATTGAAATATTGAACTTACTTGGGGTAATGCATATTTGTATTATGGAAATATGAGGATCTTATTTCATACAATTACTTGCTTTATTATGTGGTTGTTGTATTAATTAATAATGATATTTTTATCTTTTATTTATTTATTTATTTAATTAATTTAAAAATAAAAATTAATTATATTTTATAAATATAATTATAATATAACCATAATCATGAAAATTACATTACAAGTAAATATTATTTTTAAGTTTTTAAGTGCATTATTAAAAGTAGCATACCTTAAGTTCTTTTAATTGATCTCATAGATTAAAGTACAAGATACATAAATAAACTTGTGAGTGATTAATAAAAAAGAAATTCAAAGAAATTCAATAATGTTTGTTAATAGTTTTGTCGATTATATTGGTCAGCCAATATAGCTATTTGATTAACCAATATGGTTAAGTTCTAAAATAATGTAAACCCTATTTCAAGTCTTTTTATAAAGAAGAAGGGACATAAACTAAATTTATATTGGTGTGACAAACTATCCTTACCTATCTCTACTTTTCAAAATACTCATTGGAACTTCACTATAAATCTTTTTTTACAAGGTTAAAAGAACCTTCATACAACTAAATTTTGTTTTGTTTAGCGTAGAGTAATCCCTCTTACAATCATGTTTCAAAGTGAAGAGCAACCCCAACTCTCTTTAAATCACACCAAAACTAACCCCAAATGATTTTTAGAACTCAAAATATATCCCTTGGTCACTTTGATGAAAATAATTGGCTCACACACTCAAAATTAAGACAATGAATTTTCAAATACTAGAAAAATATTGAAATATTTGTATAAAAACATCTGAATACATTTCTATGCAAGAACAAAAAAAAAGTATTTATAAGGCTTTGAAACCAAAAATAGTCATAAGAGCCAAAAACTAGCCATGGATACTAGTTGATAGTGTAGTAAATTGGTCAATTAATATGTGTTAAGTGCACAAGATTCATTATCCATTGAGCATTGATAAACTAGTGGGTGATATTGGTCAACCAATATGTCAATTAATGTTATTATAAACTCTCGGTACATCAATTTTGACAATTTTAACCTACATTAATCAACTATTATCCCAAATAGGTCAACCAATCTCACAAAATGATTATTTTAACAACTTCAAATGCTCAAATTTAATTTCATAATGTAAAGTTGTCTTAAATACTTTTCAAAATATTTCTTAAAGAATGTTTTAAAGTTTAAGAGGATTTTCATTGAAATCAAAACTTTAATCCCTTTTGATGAATGAAAATTCTCATGTAATTAATTAAAATGATGATGTGATTATGCATAACGAGTCTTTAAGACCATCAAAGTTAAGTGAAAGTACAATAAACATTACAATTATTTATAATTATGATATGTCCTAATCTTCTTTTTCCTTCACTTTAAGTGATGCAAACTTTAACTTTTTCTTAATAACTTCAAAAATTATATCTTGATTTATGCATAGTTATAATTTGCTCTCATATTGCTTTTATAAAAAATAAAACTTTTTAGTAATATTTATGTTTTGTTATCATTAAAAGAATTAATTGAAATCTTACTAAATTAAAAATCTCCCCCTTTTTAATGAGGACAAAATATTTTATTACATTTGAAGAAGTAATAGTGAAATTAAGAACATGTACAATATTAAATCCCCTAAAATTTATGCATAAAAAGATTTAAAATTAAAATTTTAAAGTGCCTATAGTCATTATAAGTTTCAATAAAATATCAAGTGCAAATTGACATGATAAAAATATATTTAATTATTTAACATGTTCAATAGTAAAAAAAAAAGATAAAAATTTGATACTCCCTTAAATTTAATATCAGTGAATTTCTCTTGCCCATTTCTAAAGCATAAAAAACCAACCATTCAGAGGAGAAAATTGAGACTGAATCAAGTGATATAAGTCATCAAATGATGCATTTTAGTGTCACAACAAGAGTCAAGATTGTCTTCTAGTAGAGTAAGTTGATGCTCAATAAGGCATCATGAGGAGACTTATGATAAAGTCATAAGGTAATAGCCTCATCATCCATATGTAGCTCAATAGTATCGCTAATTAAAGGCTAAATGGAACCAACACCGTACAAGAAAATGTCATATGGTGGGATAGGTTGGTAAGGTTGTAACTGTTACCACTAATGTGGTCAAGTCATATGATTATTAACCAACTCGTAACCCATATTGTTAAGGATAGCATAATCAAATAAGATGTTTAGATCAATCTTATCTTTAGTGGGAGGGATGTGAAAAGGCTAGAAGATAAATTCAAGGATTAGATTATACAAGATATTTTTATTTCTTTTCCTTAATATGATTAAAATGCACCATATTATGCATATTGAAGTCACCAAGATGAATGCTCTCTCCTAATATGAAGGTGGAGAGGAACCAAAGGTCATTATATCCTAAAAATGTAAAATGGCTACTAGAAGAATAAAGTTGTATTTGATGAACAAAAGATGATGAAATTTAAGAGTAGCATTATGATTAAGAACATCTTTGGGCTTCCTATTAACTTTAGCCTTAGGATCTAATTTAAAGATGATTTCTACTCAAGTAGATCTAATTCAAAGATGATTTTTACTCAAGTGGGCATAAAACGAGGAAGTATATGATATTTAGTGAAGAAATCATAATGAGAATAATGTTTAGATATAGGTATGTTTAGGATTTCAATAATGAGGCTCACTAGTTAGATGAATTTCTACACCTTGGAATTTAAAGAAGATGTGATTGTAATATCAGATTATTTGAGGTTGAAGGTTATAGTAAAATAACCTAACATTTTTTGGGCTTATATAACAAGTCTTTGTCAGTATAAATTCCAACCTTTAGCTCATGAAAAATTATACAAGGCTCTATGCTTTAACTTATTCCATATAATATGGAAAAATGATATAGTTTTCATGCAACTTATGTGAAGTATAATTGGTAAAATAAGGAGAGTGAATGAGTAGAACTAGGCACTAATCGGGAAGGAGTTGCAAATCTCTCTTAAGTTATACTAGGGGTGACTTTAGTCCTACCATGAGCAAATTTTTTAGTCATGGTGGTGGAGTTTCCTTTAGTTCTTACCAATGAAATAAAATGTGTGAGGAAATTTAAGAATGGAAATAAGAAAATAATGAAAAATAATAGGTATCAATTATTTAAAGTTCTAAAGCTACCTGTAGGAAAATGTTTTAATAAATTTTTAACAATTTGATCTCACTAACTTCAATTCTCGATTCGTTACAACAAGTAGCATATAGTCATATGGAAAAATGCAATATTGATTATGAAATATATAGGTTTGACAAAAGATTCAAAATCAAGGTATTTTGCAACAATTGTCAAAAATTTTCAATTAGAGGAAAAATTGACAAAGTTGATTATTGAGGCAATTGAATTTATTACTAATTACTAAAGTAATATTCAATTCATAAGGAACTTTAAATGTTACCTAACTTCAAAAACTTCCAAATTTCACTTACCAAAAATGCCAAGAAAATGGTAGTAGCAGGAAGAAAAAAAGAGACGAAAGGTTTTTTTAGGTTCCAAAATGATGATGGAGATAGGAACAAGGTTTTAAGATTTGGACTATATTACTTGACCACTTAAAAATATTAGTTAATTGATGCTATGAGTTGGTTGACCGATATATGTGACCAATCTATTGACAAACTCACCAAACAACAATCTTCTTACACACAAGGTATTATTGGTGGCCACTTAAAGTCATTAGTTGACTAACATAAGTAAGTGGTCGACCAATGCATCAATCAAACTATAAACAAACTTATTGAATGCTTAAATTATTGATTTATAAGGACACTAGTCAACCACACTCTGATAGGTTGACCAGTGTTACCTGGAAACTTAAGAAGTAATCATAAAACTCCAATTAAAGCATTAAAAAACATAATAGACCATTTAAAAACAATAAAATGAGTTAAGCCATATAAAGGGATCCTTATCATATGGAATTTCTATCCATCATACTCAATTATCATATAATTATGGAAAACATATCGTCACTTATTAGTTTAGTAAAATTTTTGGTTAATGTGTAGTGTGTTAATAGATTATGGTTTAATATCCCCAATTTACTTATAGTATATAATTAAATGATATTTAATTTTTCTGTGTGCTCGAGTGTTGAATAGGATTCTTTGCAAGGCATGAAACACTAGTGTTGTCACACCTAATAGGTATCTTCCTAATATTTATAATATAAGCCTTACATTTTTTTAAGTCATAAAATTTTCCTCATAATAACTGTTGGCCACCACATATTTGACTTTTTTGGTTAATAATGCAATTGGATTTTGTTTCTTACTAAACCATAATATTAATGCATTGCCTATAAATTTACAAGTGTTATATGTGCTCTTTTTATCTAAAAGATTACTGTAATAATCCTCATTTAAATAGCCAACTAAATAAAAAATGTTTCCTTGGGATACCAAAGTTCTAATGGCAATGTATCATATAAGTATATAAGTACACACTTAATGGGTATAAGGCGAGACTCCCTACAATTCCATTGAAATCTAGTGCATAAATATACACTAAATATAATATCATGCCTACTTGCAATAAGATAAAACAAACTTTCAATCATATCTTAATAGAGCTTTACATTAACTTGCTTTTCTCATATTTATTCAACTTAGTTTTGATTTTAATAGGCATCCTTAATGGTTTGGCTTAATCCATGCAAAGTGTTTGAGTAGTTCTTTGGTATAATTTGCATTATTAATGAAGATGCCTTCCTTTATTTGCTTAATTTGGAGGCTAAGAAAGAAGTTAAGCTCTCCTATCATCCATATATCAAATTCCCTACTTATTTATATAGATAATTAGATATACTTTCATTAGTAATAACAAAGATAATATTATCAACATAAATTTAAACAACTAAAATGTCATGTCATGCTTATACTTTTTGATAAGAAGTGTCATATCAACCTTGCCTTTAAAAACCAATCCTATTTTTAAAAACAAATGCATTTAATTAATCATACCAAACTCTAGGAGCATATCATATAAACCTTTACATGAATCATGATTTTCAATACTGGAAGGTTGATCAACATAAAGATCTTCCTTAATAAAACCATTTAAAATTGCATTTTTAACTTCCATTTGGAACAATTTGAAATTCAAGTAAAAAGTAAATACAAGTAATAACCTAATAACTTCTAACCTAATTACCAACACAAAATTTTCTTTGAAATCTATACCCACCTCTTGGTTATACCCTTTAGTTACTAATCTAGCTTTATTTCTCACAATGGTACTTGATTTATCTAATTTTTTTTATACTCATTAGAATTTCACTATGATCTTTTATAAGTTGAAGAGAACCTTCATACAACTCAATCTTATTTTGTTTTTTGTAGAATGACCCCTCCTATAATATTGTTTCAAGGTGAAGAGCATCCTCAACTCTATTTAAAACATACCAAAAGTAACCCTAAATTATCTTTATAACTCAAAATATATCACTTGCTCACTTTGATAAAGATAATTGGCTCACACGTTAAAAAATGTACTAATAAATGCTCAAAAACTTAGAAATGCACGTATAAAAACACTCAAATGCTTTTTAATGCAAAAATCAATAAGAAAACATGTATTTATAGGATATTGGGACCCAAAATAATTGTTAGAATAAAAAACTAGTTATTATAATAGCTAGTTATAGGATACTTATTGACTAATGTAACATATCAGTCAATCAATATGCATTACATTCACAAGATTCTGTAGTCGTTAAGTATTGGTCGACTTATGTAGCACATTGGTTGACTAATATGTCAACAAATGTTAATACAATTTCTTAGTACATCAATTTTGAAAAATTTAAACTATATTAAGTAACCATTATTGGTTAACCAATTTTTCCAAAATCATGTTTCCACTAACTTTAAATGCTTAAACTTAATTTTATTAATATAACTTTTTCATAAATACTTTTAAAAATGTCCCGCAATGAATATTTTAAGGTTCAAGATTATTTTCTTTAAAAATTAAAAGTTTAATCTCTCTTGATAACTGAAAACACTAATGTATTTGATTAAAATGATCATGTGATTGTGCATGGTAAGCTTTTAAGATTATCAAATTTACCAAGTGAAAGTACAATAAATATTACAAATTATTTATAACTTTGGTACACCTGGGTCTTGTTTGGTCCGTCACTTTAATCTTTAGTTTAAATGATGAAAACTTTAATTTTTTTTATTAGTAACTTCATAAAATTTCTTCTTGATTTATGAATGGATACAATTTTTCATATTACTTTTATCAAAAATAAAACTCATTAGTAATACTTATATTTTGCTATTGTTAAAATATTGTTTGAAAACTCCAATGGTTTAATAAATTTTGTGATTAATTCTTTAGGCAATTTCTTTACCATTATATATTAATTGTTATTAAACTAATTTCATTAGATAGAAAATATATTAACTTTATTAACACCCCAATTCACACCCTATTGGATGCTATTATGGACTAAAAGAATATTCTGCAAATGTCACAACTCAATTTGAATGTCTAAAATATTAGGGTCTAATATGTATATTAGTAAAAGCTTTAGGGTTAAAAATACACCGTTTGCCTTTTAGAATATTAAGGTTAGCTCTAATTTATAAGACCTTGAGAAAATGATAGATATGGAAATTAGGCATTTAAGCCTAAGGTTTTCATTCTTTCTTTCATTTATAAAGTAACCAGTTTAGGCCCCTCTTGCTTTTGGTCCTCTTAGAAATTAGGTCTAATTAAGTTAAGAAGCCTATTAAATTTTAATTCAGTAAGTTGCTCCTCTTTCTCTTCTATCATAAGTAGTTAAAAGGGAGCAATGATTGAGACAATAGGTAAAATGAAAGAATCAGGGTTAATGTTAGTTTGGACATGAAAGCCCACTAGAAATAATTCTTATTTGCTTTTGTTGGTTTGTTGTAAGATTGGGCTTTCATGTCTATTAGATTTCACTTTTTTATATATTTAAATGTTCAGCCTTTAGGCCCATCAGGATTTTTCAAACTTTTGTTTTTTGGGAAATGTCAACTAAGTATCTTTTTATTATTTTATCTAAGATTTCATTTTAGTTTTGAGGGCCTATTATAGGTTTAATATATTTATCAAATTGTTCAAACTACTTAATCTCATTTTACTTAAATTAGTCAAATTTTAAGAGTTCATATTCAATGGCCTATAAGCTCATTTCTTTCCAACAATCATATTAAGTAGGGATGGGTGGCCTGGCTTGGCCCAACTCAAAAGCTGGCCCGGCTTGTAGAATTAACCTTGTATTTTTAAAAAAATTAAAAACGATATTATTTTGTACCTTCTTAACGGGCTACAGGCCAAGCCAATTTTGTCATTCCTAATGTTAAGTTATTTTAGGCCTAAATTTCTATTTTAAACTATTTATTTTAAGCTCATCTAATTTGGATGTATTATTTTCTCATTGTCTAAATTTTTTAAATTGAACTAGGCTCAATTAATTTGGGATTTACCAAATCTAATTTATTTAAGTTTTTCAACACTTTTCTGCATTGAATACATATTTTTATTCAAAATACATATTTAGTTTGGGTCAATTGCAATATAACCCATTTTTAGCTTTCTAAATCAAATCAATCCTTTTGTTTATATTGGAATCATTTCAATTAATTCTATTCTAACTTTCCTTTTTATTAATAAAAATTAAGTAAAAATCCTAAATCATTAATTTAAGTTTTTTTTCTTTATTCTAATCTTCAAGACTTAGATATAAGAATCGTTATTCTTTTCTAAACCTAAGATAAGATCTCAAACTCTTATACATTCAATCATTTGTTTTTACTTTCATTTTATAGGTATCTTATTTAAATTTTAAATAATATCACAAACTCATACACATTCAACCATATATTTTTATTTCTAATTCTTGAACATTTATTTCTTTTTCAATTCTTTAGAATTATAAAACTTTTTCAAACATATTCAACCTATTATATAGGTAAAATAAAGTGTCATCTTCCCTGCTTTACAATTGACCTGAACTCAATTTTTTTGGTTAGAATTAGTTCTTAAGTGCTTATTATCATTTCTTAATTAAATAAGTGACAATTATGTTAGATTTATTTACTTTCAGTCACCATTTTTATTAGTGCACGTCTCACACAATGACAATAATATTCTTTAAATAATTAAATACATACAACCACATAAGAAATTGATGATCTTTTAAGTTAATTCAACTTACAACAAGTGCAAAATGCAAGTTCCTAAATTTCCCACAAAATATGCTATTATATATAATAATTCGTATGATATGCTTTTATATTTAGTGCTTTATTATGTTTATACATTTATCAAATTAAGAAAATTAAATTGGAATTCTTTTACCATTATGGCATCACGTCCTAATTTACCTATAATATATAGTAAGGTTTTAAGAGGTAAATATCTTCAAGGAATGGAAGAGATCCCTGAGGCATTGCATGCTGGTTGTTGCTCATTTCTTTGTATAGCCATTTGTAAGGTTTGGCCAATCATGTACAAAGGTGTTCGATAGGCTTTAGGGAATGGTACCTATGTACAATTTTGGGAGGATATGTGGATAAGAAATACCAAACTCTCTGATTTGGCGGTGTATCCTATATCTGAAGAAGAGAAAACTATTCGGGTGACGGACTATGTTGATTAAAAAGGACAATGGAAATGGAATAATTTTCAAGCAAGGCTTCCAACTTCTGTATGTCTGAATATTACAGCCATGAGCCCTCCTTTTGCTAAGAATAAGAAGGATAGAATATATAATGGATGGACTGACTCAGGTAATTTTACTGTTAAATTGGCTTATGAAGAGTTGTGTAATGATTCATGGAATCCACAAGACAAACACTGGAAAATTGTTTGGCAATTCAAGGGACCTCAATGTACTCGTACTTTCCTTTGGCTAGCTTTACAAGGCAAGCTCCTGGCTAACTTGGAAAGATGTAGACGACACATTAGTAGTGATACTAGTTGTGGTAGCTGTTTTGTAGCAGAGGAGTCATGTATCCACGCTCTACGGGACTACATGCATAGCAGCTAAAACAATATGGAACAAGATTGTTCCTCGCCATTTATGGAATGATTTTATATCAGAAGAGCCCACGAACTGGTTGATTAGTAATTTGTCCAAGAATACTTACTCAGATGATGAGTATGAATGGGGCAAAATATTTGGAGTTACCTGTTGGTTTATTTGGAAATGGAGGAATCAGAGGATTTTTTCTAAGGTTCATCCAAAACCAAGCGCGGATGTGATTATAGCTGAAGTTAAAGATATTGTGAAGGTTAATGTTATTACTCGACTAACTAACCCAAGATTGTCTCACCTTGAAGTCCAAAATGGGAAGCGTGCTCTAGAAGAGGGTGTCGTAAGATTAATACCGATGGTGCCTTCAAGGCATCTTGTAACCTTGCTTTAGCTGGAGGATTGACGAGGGATGATTGTGGGAATTGGAAGAAGGGTTTTGCCTTTCGTATAGCTTCAGAGTTTTGGGGAGCTTTTAAGGGGTTAGAGTTGGCTTGGAATTCAGGAGCTAGAAGAGTGATTAAGGAGGTGGATAGTATACGTATAATTAAGCTTATTAATGAGGTGAATCCTTCAGTAAATTTCAATTGGACTTTGGTTTCCAATATCAAAATTTTGATCAAAAGATCTTGGGAGGTTAGAATTGCCCATGCCGATCGTGAAGGAAATTGTGTCATTAACTGGACGGCAAATTTTGCCTTGTCTTTTATTAGGGTATTATGAATTCACTACTCCTCCAAAAGGGATAAGTACTATACTAGATCAGGATTAGGATAAAACTAGTAAATCTATTTCAAGAATGTGTCTTTTGTAGTTTGCTTTTCTAGGCTTTGTGCCTCCTCTTTATCCAAAAAAAAAAAAAACTATCAGTTGCTGGTAAGGAAAATGATTGTGTGAACATCAATCAGCTTTAGATAACCGAGCATATATATCAACTATGAAATTGATTATCTGCAGCTAGTGTAAAACGTACATTTCCTTTTACCTTAAAAATCATTAACTATCTTGCTAACCGCCTCATGCAAGTTATTTTGTTTCACAACAACATTCCAAGTTGTGGTCACAACACGTACGAACTGTTGCCTCTTCCGCCTGACTTCTTCATGCTTCACTTTTTAAAGGTAATCTTTTTTATTTTCTACAAGGGCCAGATCGACTTAGCTTCCATGCCCTAGCACTACTTTGCTTCCTCATCCTATGTACACCAATTCTTTCTGTTTATTTAGTAGGAAGTTTTCTCATTATTTGGTCCTTTAGATCGACGTACATTCTTGGTCAATCATTATATATACCCAACTGATAACCGCACTTCTTCTACATCTTTTTATTTGTAATTACATTAGATAACCATATCCTAGTATCATCTTATCTTAGTTTAGATAACATCATATCCCATCCTATTATTTAGTTTAGATTAAATCATGCACAACCTGATCATGTAGATTAGATTGTACCAAAGTTAAATTGATTTATCCTATCACAAACCATGTATCTTATCATTTAGTTTAGATTAAATCATGCACAACTTGATAATGTAATTTTGATTGCATCAGAGTTAAATTGATTCATTTTATCTCAAACTATGTATAAATACATTAGAGGTTAGATTGCATCAAAGTTCAATTGATTCATCTCACTACAAGAGTTAAGACATTTAGTGACAATTTTTTTGTGACTAACTATTGTTTTGTCACAAATACGAGTTTTTTTGTGACAAGAAAATTGATTGACACTATTATTTGGATTATCTGTGATAATTTATTTTGTTGTCACTAATAAAATAATAATTGTGATAATTTAGCATCCTTCACAATTAAGTTGTCACTATTAATATATTAATAGTGTCAAATTTTCTTTTATGACTAACTTTTGTCATTAAAAGCCTATGTAATTTGGCGCCAAAAAAATTTTGGCGGGAATTAATTGTAATTGTGACAAAACATATGTTAGTAACTAATATTTTTTATTTGTTGTGACAAAACGTAATTTGGTCACTAATATTTTTTTCTTGTTGTGACGAAACGGTTTATCGTCACACAATATTTTATTTGTTGTGACAAAAAATTTTGTCATTAAATATTCAATTAATTAATGTCTACTTTATATTATCACAATAACCGAACTATAACTATAGCCACTACTATTCGTAATTTAGTGACAATTTTTTTGTGAGTAACTATTTTTGTCATCACAAATATGATTTTTTTAGTGACAAGCCAATTGATTTGGATTATCTGTGATGCTTTATATTTTTGTCACTAATACAATGATAATTGTGGCAATTTAGTTTCTTTCACAATTAAATTAATAGAATATTAATAGTGTTAAATTTTATTTTATCACTAGATTTTGTCACTAAAAGCCTATGGAATTTGGCACCAAAATAATTTTGGCTGGAATTAATTGTAATTGTGACAAAACATGTGTTGGTAAATTTAGTGACAATTTTTTTGTGACTAAGTATTATTTCGTCACAGATACCAGGTTTGTTGTGACAAAAC
>JANZXR010000002.1:16391902-16402256 GCA_027575705.1 Erythroxylum echinodendron | reverse complement strand
GCATGAGCATGAGATGTGTTTTCCTAATTTCTCCGATTGACCTCACTTGGGCCTGTTTCTCAGGTCCGACCCGTTCTATGGAAACGGGATGTTACACTTAAGCCCAATATGATTAGGGTGATCATATATATATATATATATATATATATATATACACACGATATATACAAGACCATCCTAGTTAGATGAGACTTAAGTAGAAATCCCTCATTTAGAATATTAAAACTAACGCTTTCCATTAATATGGTGAGAACTAGAGTTCTTTTAGAGTTAGGGTTATTAGCCAAACCCAAGCTCACTCTACACGAATATATTCGATCCATGGAAATATGATTTTTTGATTGATGGGTCAATTTTAACTAGAACCATTGATTTGTTGGGCAAACTCAAGGTTAATGTGGACAAAGGTGAAGTGGGTAGTGTATATGAGATGTACATACATCAAGAGCTGATAACCCAAAGTGAGTGCACACATCAACAATTGATAACACTAGATTTGATAGTTTTATTAAGGTAGCTTGTTGGGCAAACCTAAGGTTATTCTTAGGGATATTGGATATCGACCCACTAGGAGAACTTCTATACATGTTCTCTTAGATTTATATAAAGGATTATGGATTCATGAGAAAATAGTGGGAGCGATACTGTATGTTATTAAAGTTCTGATTAACATACATTTACATACAATCTAATACCATTTCTCTCTTTGACATTAGTTTACAATAATCAACACCATGACCACTATTGTGAACCTACGTTCACTTATAGAAGCTAATAAGTTCACTAGATCCAACTTCCCAAATGTCTTAGGTATCTGAGAATAGTTCTTAAGTTGGAGAAACTAGGTTACATCTTAGAAGAACCACTTCCTAGTCCCCTGCTACAGATGCTTCTTATAGTGATCAAAAGGCATACAGAAAGCATTTCGATGACAATGAGATGGCTAGCTACATAATGCTAGTCACTATGTCACCGGAATTGCAAAACCAGCATGAGGCTATGGATGCTCATATCATAGTCTATCATCTAAAGGAGCTATTTGATGAGCAACCTAGGTCCAAAAGATTCGAGATCTCGAGGTTGCTCTTCCACTCTAAGATGGCTGAAGGGATATCTCTAATGCAATAGGCAATGAAGATGAATGGCTATATTGAGAGGTTGGCCCCTTTAGGTTTTTTGATGGATCATGAATTATGTACAAACTTAATTCTAACTGATTTGACTGATAGATATTCAGAGTTTATACTTAACTATCGGATGAACCAAATATCCACAATGATTCCTAGTCTGATTAACTTGCACAAAAAAGTTGAGCCATCTATCCGCAAAGACAGTAAGGTTGTGATGCTAGTAGACTTTAGTGGTTTGAGGAGGAAGAACTAAAAGAAGAAGAAGTCTACAAGGCCTAAGGGAGCTATGGCTAAGAAGAAAGCTAAAGAGAATGCCCCTAGGGAACATACTTCCACTGTGGCAAGGATGGCCATTGAAAGACGAATTGTAAAGCCTATTCGGAGTCATTGACGTAGAATAAGGCATCAGATGCCCCATATATGTAAGGTATGTTTGTTATTGATATTAATATTGTTTTTAATAATAAAATATAGTTATTGGATACTAAGGGAGGGTCAAACCTGTGCATAGGCGATGGAGCCAGAGTTGCTGCATTAGCCATAGGAACTTATGTATTAACACTTCCAATTCGGCTTGTAATAGAATTGGATGATTATTTTTACATACCTGTATTGATTAAGAATATTATTTCAATTTCTAGTCTTAATAAAGTTAGTTTCCATTTAAATTTTAGCAACAATGGTTGTTCTATTAGTTTGAATGGAATGCTTTATGCTATGGGTACATTATGCAATGGAATATACATATTAGATATGTCTAATCCAGTTTTAAATATCAATAACAATAAAAGACAAAAATAAGATAATATGAAATCACTTACTTATGCCATTGTCGCCTTGTCCATATAAATGAGAGATGCATGAATAAACTACACAAGTATGGTAGTTTAGGGTCATTTGATTATGAATCATAAGACACATGTGAGTCTTGCTTATTAGGCAAGATGACAAAGTTACCCTTAAGGGAAAGGGTGAATAAACTATTGGGCTATTGGACTTAATACGTTCAGATGTATATGGTCCGATGTTCATACATGAGAAAGGTGGTTTCATATACTTCATTACCTTCATCGATGATTATTCACAATATGGTATTTTTATATAATGAGATAAAAATCTGAGGCCTTTGGAAAGTTCAAAGAATTCATAAATGAAGTAGAGAAACAGCTATGAAGAAGTATTAAAACACTTCGATCAGATCGAGGTGGTGACTACTTAAGTCAAGAGTTTCTAAGTTATCTCAAAGATAATGGGATAATATCCCAGTGGACTCCACCTTACACACCACAATACAATGGTGTGGTAGAAAAGAGAAACCGAACCTTGTTTGACATAGTGAGGTGAATGATGGGTGTAGTAGATCTGCTAAAATCCTTTTGGGGATATGCACTCGAGACCTTTGTTTATGTGTTAACAGAGTCCCTTTAAAGTTAGTTGATAATCCTCCATATGAGATGTAGACTAATAAGAAACCCTATCTTTCTCACATGAAATTTGGGGCTTTCTAGCTTATATAAAGTAGATTAAGTCAGATAAGCTAGAAGCTAAATCTGACCAGTGTCTGTTTGTAGGATATCCTAAAGAAATGATTGGATATCAATTCTACAATATTTTAGAATAAAAGGTGTTTGTTGCAAAGCATGTTCTCTTTTTAAAGAAAGATTTTTTTTCTAAAAGAAGACAGTGGGAGAAAAATTGAACTTATGGAAGTTCAACACACTTAAACATATATAGATCAACTGCCTAAACCTGAGATTGTTGTTCATAATGATGAAATGATAGTTCAATCCTCTGGTACATAAGAATTTTGTAGGTTAAGTAGGATACGTCATGTTCTAGAGAGATATGAATTTCTCATAAGTGAACATAATGATGTAGTGCTAATATAAGACGATGAGCCCATTACTTATGAAGAAGTTATAAAGAGCTCAAAATGTGAAAAATGGATTCAAGTCATGAAATCTGAAATAGATTCCATGTATGAAAACCAGGTATGGACTTTAGTTGACCACCCGAAGGGATAAACCCTATAGGACGCAAATGGGTTTTTAAGAAGAAAACTGACATGGAGGGTAATTTAGTTACCTATAAAGCTAGGGCATGTAGCTAAAGGTTATCATCAAAGGCAATGTGTAACACTGGACTCTTTGAGCCCTTATTGTATTAGTCTATACTTGGAGATACTATTGTATATTGACATATACATGGTTGTATATGAATTCAAAAATGTATTTGAATACTTTTGGTATATATGCCAGTGATATATAATGTTATATTCCCTTACATGAACTTAGAGTTCATCGATATGCGAAATCTCAGAGATTTCTGACATATAAGTTTCTAAGTGTGTACAATGAGTCCATTGGATGAATATGGCTATTATGTCTGTTTTAATGACTTATAGGTGATTAGATATGATTAATAGACTTATTGGACACTTAGAAAGCTTAATTTGAAAAGTTGATGTACATAAGGGCTTATTTATAACCTGTTAAAAGTTAAGGGACTTAAATGAAAATTTTCAATTCTTGGAGGACCAATATGTAATTTTATAAAGTTGAGGGGCTTAATTATAATTGGAAAAAGTTCGAGGACCAAAATGAAAATAAAAGTTTTGGTTATTCTCAAATCTTGGGCTTAATTGCAAATTTAGGAAAAGTTTGAAGGGTATAATAGTAATTTCACATAAACTAAGGGCAAAAAGGCAAATTCACCATGTTTGGTCAAAGAAGAGTCCAATTCTAGACCCTTCTTCACCTTATGGCCATACACCCCCTTTATTTGGCATTAAACCACTTTGTTTTAATTAAAAGAGAGGAGAAGAAAGGAGAAAAGAGGAGGAGGAGAGGGAAACATTCGGCCATCACCAAATTTCACCAAGTTTTTTATTCTTCAACCTAACCAAGGTGTTCTAAGGTAATTTCATGTCAAGGAACTCAAATCTATCATTAGATTTGAAAATTTCTCAAAGGATTGGAAGATACCACCAAAGGAAGGTTTAGGTAAATTTTGTCTCATCTCTCTATACATTATGATTTTGGGTTTGGTGTTAAGATATGTTGATCTCCATCCTTAGCTATGCATGAAACATGGTTTAGATGAATGAAAAGAGTCATGGAGAGGTTTCTTTAAGCCAACACTGAAATGGTCTCTCTTTGGTAAGTTAGTGAAATTGTGAATATCTTTGAAATTGATGGTTTAAATAAACTCTATGATATTAATTGTATATGTATAATGTCAATTAATGATGAAAAATGAGGACGAAGTACATTAGAAGGAGGCTTTCAAGTTTATGCCTTTAGCTGTTTGATAAAATGCCTAAGTGAACTTAGCTTAGGATTTAAGGATTTTGATGGTGTGCATTGGAAAGAAACTTTCATGTTCACTTAGTGTAAACTTGAGATGAGTAGTGGCCTAATGTGCTTAGATTAAAATGTGCTCAATTATGCTTTGAAATGTTTAGGTATTGGATCAAGGCATTACATGCCTTGAAAAAATGGAAAAGAAAGCTTATATAAATAAGAAGGGAATTAACTATGTGAGAATCTTAATAGTCAAATCCTATAGCTAATGTGTTTATACATTTACGTGTTGAGGTATAAATACAAAAGTTTATATAAATAAGAAGGGAATTAACTATGTGAGAAGCTTAATGGTTGAATCCTATAGCTAATGTGTTTATACATTTATATGTTGAGGTATAAATATGAGTTATATGTTGGAGGAGTAGTAACTATGTTACATTTGTTTGTTTAAAGGCTCAGGAGCTGTGGATTAAGAGGCTCGTGTAGAGGATTGTTGAAATCAAAGGAGTGTAAACCTTCTTTTGAGTTGAGTTGGGGGAAACATATCTCTCAAATAGGATTAGGACATCCTAATACATGCATGATAACTTGTATGTGAATTTTCAATCTAGGTAATGCATGGTAGAATTGATTTTCAAATAAACGTTAGTATACTTATGGCCAAATTCTTGATTTTGTATAAAATATTTTTCAATCCCTGATTTGTGGTAAAAAAAAGAGAGGGTATATAGAAATGGGGCACCCCGCCAACGGGGATGGCGGGGTTGGTATCGCCCTGCCGTAGCACTTGGCGGGGTGGTCATTATGGCTTCATCTCGCTATGGTGAGTGGCGGGATGAACACAGATGTCCATCCCGCCACAAACCATGGCGGGGTGAGTCACCCGGTAAAGGCCACGTGTAGTGGAGGTCCACCGCGCCATTCACAATGGTGGGTTGGGCAGCTTTTCACACCTCCTTGCTTAACTTTTCGGCTAAATTCACGATTTGGTAACTTTCTGTAAAATGACAACCATCATTGGATGAATTCTTAGGTTATCGGAAGCAAGCTTCTACAGCTACATCTTTGAAACACATTTGAAGAGTAAAGTTACACTTGACTTGTGAAACAATAACAAATATAGAATATGTGAGAAAGTTCTTCAAACAGAAAACCAATGACCTTTGTTCGATATTAGGATAACTATCACTCACGTTATAAATAAACTCAAAATCACTCTATCCTGGAGTGAACCACGTAATATAGTAGTTTTCAATGAAGTCACTGATTTCTCTACCCACTCAATACCGTATCATACCAATGACAACAGTCAAGTATTCTCATTCACTAGTTCTTAAAAATCCTTCAAATTTCATTTGAGAACTGAGAACATCCAATACTGAATCTTTATAAACTCCTGTCTATGCAAACTCATATTTAAAGTTTTCTCACCAACACATCATTGATCAGTCTGATAAAGAATGGATCAGCTAAGTGCATTGCTTTCTTGAATAAAATAATTAAATTAAATTATAGTAGAAATCAAACCTACATGCTTGAGAATGCTCAGAAATCTCACGATGGACATAAATATTCAACTACTGCCCACCCCAAAAAGTTAAGCATGAAAATCTACCCACTCCGCCATTGTGAATGGAAGGTGTGATGCCCACCCCACCATTGTGAATAGCGGGGTGGCCCCCTGCTACATGTGGCCTCCATCGGGTGAATCACCCTGCCATAATTTGTGGCGAGATGGACATGTGTGTTCATCCCGCCACTCACCATGGCGGGATGAAGCTACGGCGACCACCCCACCAAGTACTACGGCGGGGTGGTACCAACCTCACCACCCCCGTTAGCGGGGTGTTCCATTTCTATAAACCCTCCCTTTTTTTTACCACACATCAGAGATTGAAAAAATATTTTATACCAAATCGAGAATTTAGCCTATACTTATATATTTAATAACTGACCTTGTTTTGAGTACTCTTTGCATTTGTAGCGAAATCGATGTTTTTATTTCATATTTTGAGAAATGATATTGTTTTCAACAATTGAAGGGCAAAGGACAATGTTTGTTTTTCTTACTACATTTTGAATAACTTTTCAATAGAGTACAAAAGATAACTTTCAATGCATGAAAAATGTTTTAAAACTTACATATGCTTAACTAACTCATGTATACTGTATGCATGTATTCTCTATTGGCTTAGAGCCTTGACATGGTTCTATTTTATCGATTGGACTGATAAATAAAGGCATGGTACCTTACTTGATTTTAGTATTCAATATTTGCATATGATTTTTGATGATTGGTGAGGAAAAGTTTGGCCAATCGTGTGCTGGGTGCAATAGATTAAGTGACCCCGTACCCTTGACGCTGGTACATAAAGGTCTAGTCTTTATAACGACACCATTCTACAGGACTCGCGGTGATTACACATCTAAAGGTCTAGTCATTGATGAGGTCATCACCTAGGGTCATAATGCTCTTGTCGACCGTAGTTTGGACTCACCACAGATTAAAGTCGAGCCAACACTGGGATTCGGTGGGTGTGCACACTAGTTTGGCCGACTAGTGGTGACACACATAATTATTTTGTCTTATTATGAGATTTGGCTTTCTGACGAGATTTGATTTTTACCTGTGATGCTTTTCTGCTCATATGTGTTGGAGTTGGAACTTATGTTCACTGTGAGTGATTAATAGGCTAGGCCTATATTGTTCTTAACTAGTATGGCATCAGCCATAAACTAGGTCTATTTGTTTTTATGTCATGCATATTCACTTTATGGGTGGTTATGTGCCTATTGGATGTATAAAACTATCCTTCGTTTATTTAGACCGTTTTGGTGTGTACCGAGTTCTATTTGCGATATATATTCCTCTCTGCTCACTAAGTACATAGTGTACTCTTCCCCTCTGCTTCCCAACCATGCAGGTTAATTTGTGAGCTTGAAGCTCTGAGTGGTTTGTGTGATCATTTGATATATTCAGGGCATTAATACACTTGGGTAGTTGATATTTTGTTTTTTTATTGTATAGTGGCTCATGATTATGTTGATATGCTTTAAAAATTTGTAAATTAACTATTGACTATCTTATGGTTTGTCAATGACTTATATGGTAACCTTTTTTTGCTATCTAAACGTTTTTTTAAAAGATATTCAGTTAGCCTTGCATAGTGAGGTTATGGGTACTGTGAGTATTCTTAGCCTGAGTATGCGACTATTGTCATGGGCCCGATGTAGTTCTGGGTCGTGCCACAAGGAGTTGACTATGATGAAACATTCAGCTAGATAGCCATGCTTAAATCCATTAGGATACTCCTGGCCATTGCTACTCATTATGATTATGATACATGGAAAATAGATGTGAAAACAACTTTGCTTAATGGAAACCTAATTGAGGATATCGATGGTTATATATCTAATGATGGAAAAAAGGTATACATGCTTTAAAAATCCATTTATCAAGCATTCAAGAGTTGGAAAATCTAATTTGATGAGACAACCACAGAGTTTGGTTTCTCACAAAATCAGGATGAACCTTGTGCGTATAAGAAGATTAGTGGGAGTGTAATCATATTCCTTGTGTTGCATGTAGATGACATAGTACTAATGGGAAATGATGTCTCAGCTTTACAATCAGTCAAGATTTGGTTGTCCAAGAATTTCTCCATGAAAGACCTTAGAGAAACAACTTATATTTTGGGTATAAGAATCTATATAGATAGATCTAAGAAGTTGCTTGTTCTTTGTTATTATAAATACATAGATAAGATGCTAAAGAGGTTTAGCATGAAGCAGTCCAACAGAGGTTTTCCTTCCATGAAACATAGGATTACACTCTTGAAATCTATATGTCCAAATATACAAGATGAGAGGACTTATATGAATTTGATCCCTTATGCTTCGACTGTAGGATCAATCATGTATGCCATGTTATGTATAAGACCTGATGTATCATATGCTCTAAGTGTTATGAGAAGATACCAGTCAAATCCTGAAGAGGGTCATTGGGTGACTATCAAGAATGTACTTAAGTAATTGAGAAGAACTAAGGATCTATTCTTAGTATATAAAGAAGGAGATCTTATTATGAGCAAGTATATAAATGCAAGTTTCAGGGATGACTCCAGAATTGCATGATTATGTATGAATGAGTCTTCATTTGATAACTTTTCACTTGATAACTTTTCAATGCTTAAACAAGTTAACAACAATCAATTTATCACGATTAAGTAATAAATTATCCTAAGAAAAATACATACAAATGCCACCTATCAACTCCCCTATACTTATACTTTTGCTTGTCCTTAAGCAAAATCAAACACAAAAATAATTTTAAGAACACAAATACACAAAAACATACATGAATACAATGTCAAAATTGAGGGCTACTGACTCAGAACGTTATGCAATCAACTTAATCGTAAACAACAGTTATATCAGAAGTTCAATGTACTGACTTATTCCGTTATGCCTAAATACTTTAATATAAACATACACATTGACCAAGATATAAACATCTCAATTTTAAACCTATGCCACTTCTAAACATGCATTTACAATTATTGATCATTTAAATGGTTAAGTATCCAAGTTATCCTTTCATGAAAAGTTTTAGTTAATTTATTAGATCAATAGGTTGTTATTACACATAATTTTTCTCATTTTTGTAATGTTGACTTAGTTTATTGACGAGATGACAAACATTGGTGATGAATGCCCCCAGTTACTCAACTAGGCCACATTTTTTATTTATTAAGCTAGCTTAGCTAGAGCGTCATTCTAGTCTTTTAACGCGAAGACAAAGATTTGTGATGAATGCCCACGGTTACTCAATTAGATCACAGCTCATAACCGACTACTAGTTCTATTCTTAACCCTTTTCAGGTCAACGGAGTAGTTTTTAACACATACTCTTTTCTTTTTTTTTTTAACCTACTTCATTTCTTTTAGCTTAGTGTTTTCATGAAAGGGAAACTGAGATTGTTTATCGATTTAATGGCTTCTAATGATAACAACATGTAAATTAGCAACATTAAGTGTAAAATCAAATGTCCTATCCTAATCAACACACATGTTTATATTAAAGCTACTTATAATCTAACTTCCTAAGTTAACACATATCACAACATTGTTCAAAATTAAGCTAATTCAAATAAAATTCTAGCCATTAAACATCCACACAGTCACACAATTTCACACAAAAATTAAAAAATTGGCATATGAACAAAAAAAATGAAAAATCATACAAAACATGCAAAAAAAATTAGAGTTAAATAGGACATGCAATATGCAATGCAAATTGCATACCACTCCCCTATATTTAAACAACACATTGTCCTCAATATGTGAAAGTGATACACAACAAACAACAACAACATATAATATGTACAAAAAAATCATAAATGAACAAATAAAGAGGCATAAGAAGGCTTGTTGGTATTAGTGTTGAGGATCGTGTTGGTGGTGGCTTGCATATTCCTCACAGCTTACACTTTACTTCTTTTTTTCCTGTATCAAACAAATTAAAAACTAACATAAATAAAATATAAACGCAAACATCTAACAAACATAAACAAAAACAACTCATGTTATTTTTTAAAGTCACTAACAAGACTTTGGTCACTCTCTAGTCATGGGTAGGGTTCGAGAAATATTCTTTCTAGTTCAGTGGGAGCTTGTCCTCCATAGAAGGGCTTGCAACAGTGGCCATTCACTCTAAAAGTTTCTCTATGCTTATTTTTGCAACTCCACAACTCCATATGGGAATGCATTAATTATTGTGAAAGGTCTACTCCACCTAGAGTTTTACTTTTTAGGAAACAACCAGATTCTAGATGTAAGGCCTCAAATTGTAGCCTAGTTGGAATGTTTCATTGAACATGTATTCCATATGACTTACTTATGTTTTTAAAGAATCATACT
>JANZXR010000002.1:16375291-16391802 GCA_027575705.1 Erythroxylum echinodendron | reverse complement strand
TGAGAATTGAAAGTGCTAAAAGTAACAGAAAAGCAATCACACAACCAAATCCAAAATCAACCTAGAAATCACCAAGTAAGAGAAAGGGGATTTTAATTCGAAATTAAAGAAACTCAACCAATTATGCAATTATTAACTCAACATGCCTAGATGGTTCTAAGGGAAATTACTCTCTCTCGAGTTATAATTCTTAACCCTAATTGATAAACCCTAATTAAATTTATGGGAATTCCGATCTCTCGATTCGCAATCGACCTAAAAACTAAATTAGATCTAAAGTTCTCTACTAACCTACCTTGATCTCTCGTTACATGATTCTATCGGTTTGATTTAATCCTTTACCTATCAATTCACCCAACTCTCGTTAACCCAAATTGATTATTTTCACTTAGCTCACCCTCTGAGTCTATCGCCAAGTTATTAAGAATAGGACTTAAATCACAATCCAATCAATAAAAACACAATCGAATAAACTTCCTTAATAATCAAGAATCAAATCCAAAGGTGAGTTTAGACATCAACTCAACATTCAACCAAACAAATCTCAACACCTATTTCAATTCTATACATGATTAAAATTGAAATAATGAAAATAATGTAGGGAACAGAATTCGAGACGACGATAGCGGGAAACCTCCTATTTTGGGAAGTACTTCGCATTAAACTCTTCATCGTGTCTCTCTTGCTTTGTCTCCTTCCTCAATCTCTCGGTGTCACCCTAGGTTTTCTCTCGGAATCGGCGGAATGGAAACTTTTTTGTTAAACTCTTGGCTCTCTCTCCTCTCTTCTGCTAGCTGTCACATCATATTCTATTTATATCTTTGAGGCTCTAGGTCAAAGTTGGGGTCGAAACGGTTTAAAAATTTGTCTGAAACTTGAGTTTTTTTGTCAGCCCAATGTAGTACAGGTTTGTGGCCCTGCCTTCCATGATCGTGGCCTGAATTGACGCTCTTTATCATGATCGTGGCCTGTATGCATGATCATGGCCCATGCTTTTTGGCCTGAAAACTCTTTAACTCTTCCCGTTCTTCCCTGTTTACCCTGTATAACTAGCACACACATCAAGGTACTTTAAAAATATACAATTTAAGCTCAAAGATTCAAACTAACCCATAAAAACACTTAAACACAAAAACTAACCTAATTAAACCTTACATACATAATAAACACTTGAAATGACATTAAATATTTATCAAATCTAACCCCAAAACATAATACAAATCACAACTATCACACGCAAATCAACTAACATGGCAAGCTCCAATCTGGTGGTTGTAACACTAGTGCTGATGTCAACCCCTTCTTCAACTTGTCAAAAGAAACTAAACAATCATTATCAAAAATGAAAGGAACATCTTTCATTAACAAATGATTAAGCGGTTTAGCAATTAAAGAAAAATCCTTTATGAATCAGCGATAAAACCTGACATGCCCTAAAAATGCTCAGTCCCTTCAAACATTACTTAGCGGAGGAAGTTTATCAATGACTTTAGTTTTTTCCTTATCGACTTCAATGCCTCTACAAGATATCTTATGTCCCAAGACTATTCCCCCCTGAACCATGAAGTGGCATTTTTCTTAATTTAATACTAAATGGGCCTCTTCACACCATTGGAGAACTTATCCAAATTTGTTAGACACTGCTCAAGGGAATCTCCATACACTGAAAAATCATCTATAAATACCTCCTAAAAATACTCAATTATGTTAGTAAAAATGGCCATCATACTTCGCTAAAATGTAACTGGTGTATTGCAAAGTTTGAACGGCATCCGTTTGTATGCAAAAGTACCATATGGACATATGAAAGTTGTCTTCGCTTGATCCTTTGGATAAGTGAATATCTGATTGTTGCCAGAATACCCATTTAAGAAATAGTAGAATGCTTGTCCTTCAACTCCCTCAATCATATGGTCCACAAAAAGCACTGAGAAGTGGTTCTTCTTTGTCAATGAGTTGAGCTTCCTGTAATCAATACAAACTCTCCAACCAATGACTGTCCGCGTGGAAATCAACTCACCCTTTTCATTTTCCAGCTCTGTTGTTTCGCTTTTCTTTAGTACACACTGAATTGGACTTACCCATTCATTGTCTGAGATTGGGTATATAATTCTTGCATCCAATAACTTAATCACCTCCTATTTTACAACTTCCTGCATATTCGGATTCAAATGCCTTTGCCTATTCCTCACTGGTTTACATCCATCCTCGAGATTTATTCTATGTATCACAACAGTCGGACTTATCCCTCGGATGTCTGATATCTACCACCCCATCGCTTTCATCCTCCTCTTTATAACTTCTAATAGCTTTCTCTCCTATTCATCACTCAAATGGTTTGAAATAATAACAGGTAATGTTAGATTTTCACCCAAAAATGTATACCTTAGGTGTGAAGGTAAAGGTTTTAACTCTAGGGTGGGCTCTCTCATTGGAAGGTGGTATGGGTGGCTTGGTCCTCCAAAGGTTCCTTCTCACTTTTCTCTTCTTCCTCTCCATCCTTCTCTCTCTTTCCACTCTTATCTTCTTCATTCAATTCTAATTCCTTCTCAGTCTTTGTTTTCTTCATTCTACCAGTTATCTCCTCCACACACTCATCCATCACATCCATTCTCATACAACAATCCGGCTCCTCCCCACTTTTTAGACTCTTATTCATGTTGAACTCAACTTTCTCATCACCAATATGCAAAATAAGAATGCAATTATTCACATCAATCAATGCCTGACTAATATTCATAAATGGACGTCCCAAAATCAATGGATAATTTCTATCCTCAGCAACATCAAGAATGACAAAGTCAACAGGAATCATAAACTTATCTATTTTTACCAAAACATCTTCGACAACTACAAAAGGCCTTTTTATGGACTGATCAACTAGCTGAATTGTCATTGATGTTGGCTTTGTGTCATCCAAGTTCAACTTCCTGAAAGTAGACAATGGCATCAGATTAATACTAGCTCCCAGATCATATAAACATTTAGAAAATTCATCACAATTAACAATACAAGGAATAGTAAAATTTCCTGGATCCTTTAGTTTCGATGGCATATTGTTCATGATTACAGAGCTGCAACTAGCTATCAATGCTATTTTCTAATTTGAATCCCAAGTTCACTTGTGAGAAAGTAATTCCTTAAAGAACTTAGAATACTTGGGCATATGCTTCAAAACTTCCAGCAGAGAAAAACTCAGATACAACTTCTTCAATTTTTCCAAAAATTTGTTAAATTGAGTCTCTATTGGATTCTGACTCACTCCCCTAGGAAATGGTAATTTTGGAACATATGGTAGAGGTGGAACATATAGGATTTCCTCCTCCTCAGTGACTTTCTCCTTACCTTTTTCCTGAATTTTCTCCACTGGATCAACAACTTCCTTAAAGACTGGCTCTGGTAACTTCTTTTCAATTCTTAACTAAATTTCCTTAAAATGTTCTTTCTGTTAAGGTTCTGAAGTACTGGGAAGGTTACTTAGGGGTCTGGTTAATACTGAGGTTGCCAGCAGACCCATCTGTACCTCTAGGTTGTAGATTGATGATGCTTGATTTTTAATCAACTGATCAGTCTTCACTTGATAACTTTTCAGCGACTGATCACTTTATGCCTGTGCCTCCTCGATATTGTTCACCTTTGATCCAATTGTACCCATCACTTCCATCATCTTCAAATATTAGGAGCTTAGATGTAAAAGTTAATAATCCGTCCTTGCAGTTTGGGCTTCCATTTTTGCCTCTAGCCTTGATTCAACACCTCCAAACTTTGACTTTAAGGCAACATGTGAGTTACTTTCCTTTTCCTAAAATCCTGGGGGTCTTTGAGGTCTCCAATTGGTTCCTACAAGGTTAGACCAAGAAAAATTTGGATGGTTTTTTCATCTAGCATTATAAATACTAGAATATTGGTTATTACCTAACCTCTACTAAAACCCTAAATAATGAGCTTATTCTGTGCCTTCAGTGCTTATCAAATAACATTTTGATAAATTATGACTATCAGCTCCACAGTTCTCACAATTTTGATGCATATACTTCAAAGAACTAGATGAAGGTTGAAGATTACTTACCTGTTTCCTTAATGATGCAATTTTTGCTAATAAAGTAGTTGTTGAGTCTACTGACATAACCCCTTTCTGTTCCTTCATCTGCAGTGGTTTACTTCTTTCATTGTATTAAAGGTAGTTGTTAGCAGCCATGTATTCAATCAGGTCATATGCAGCATATATGGTCTTCTTCACCAATGAACCTCCTACAGATGCATCATTGTTACTTCTGGTTGTTGAATTGACCCCATTATAAAATGTTTGTAGCAAAAATTCCCTATGTAGATTATGATGGGGGTAGCTCCTCTGCAACTCCTTGAAATGCTCCTGTGCCTTGTATAATGATTCTCCCTTGTATTGCTGAAAGTTGGTGATTTCCTTGATGATCTTTGTTGTCTTTGTCAATGGGAGATATTTGGGTAAAAAGACTTGCACCAACTGGTCCTATGTTCTGATTTACTTTGGAGTAAAGGAGTTCATTTATGGCTTTACTCGATCCTTTAGTGTGAAGGTAGACAATCTCATCTTCATTGCATCTTCCAACAACCCATTTTGCTTGAAAGTATCACAAATTTCCAAAAAATATCATAAATTTCCATTTTGCATCCATGTTCTGACTTGTTCAGGAGTAAGGGAATTCATTTATGCATTTGCTCGATCTTTTAGTGCGAAGGGAAACAATCTCATCTTCATTGCATCTTCCGACAGCCCTTTTTGCCTGAAAGTATCACAAATTTTTAAAAAAATGACAATGTTAGTACTAGGATCCTTATGTGGCAAACCATAAAATTGAACATTGCTTTGCAAAATATTAAATAAAGCAAGCTTAATTTCGAAATTGTTTGCATTCATTGGTGGTTTAGCAATTCATTACTAGTTCGGGTTCAGCCCTGGCCGTATAAAGTCCATCAAAGTTATTTCTTCACCACCTTGTTCCCTTTGTTCAGCCATTATTTGCTCAATTTGATCTTGTTTCCTTACCTTTCTCAATTCCTTTTCTACTTTGGTGATGTCAAGTTCTCGCAATTTCTCTGCAACTCCTGCACTCCTCGTATGCATACACATGTTACACTCCAGAAAAGAATATCAAAGTAAAAATGAAAAAGAAAACCCAAATCAAATCAATTCAAACCAAACTCAATGCTAGGCACAATCCCCAGCAATGATGCCAAAAAATTGATAGGTAATTTTCGAATTTTAAATTAAAACCTCTTATCTTACAAGTATACAAATCGAAAATTGCAGTATAGATAGGTATCGTCCCATAAGGATTGGTTAGTCACCGAAATGATCCAAATTTATTTTATTTAGGAAACTCAAATAATTAGATTTGAAAGATCCAACATATAAAAATTAAGAGTTATACATACACAGTTTAAGGTTGTCATAAAAGTAAGAACACAAATTTAGAAAATGGTGAATCAAAGTATCAATTTAACAACTTAGGATTGTCATTACCTTACTATATATTCTTTCACTTTAGCAATATTCATTATGTTTTGTCCAAAATTTCCTAATTTCCTTGTTCTTTCACTATCATTACTTGAACCAAATAATCCCTATTTAATGATGTAAATAATTATGTAAGCTTTCACTTCCCATTTTTCACTTAACCATTAAAATGATGTGAACATATTTTTGGACAGCCACTTTTCCATTCAAGATCTCTCTCCAAATGGCAAGGTAGCTTGATATATGGAGCATTCTTGGTGTAATCCCACTCTTATGACACTTATTAACGTATTTCTTAACTCCATATCTCTATGTGAGCTAAGTATGGACAGCCATATACCATAAAAATCAAACAAATTCATAACATTGAATAAAGTGAGGTACTACATAGTTGAAGCTAAAACAACCCTAATAACTACTTATAAATCCTTCAAAATCTCATCTAAAATGTTCATAACATATCCATACATCCTTATCAATCAACAAAATACAACAAAGAAGCAAGAAAAGAGAAGAAGTAAGGCTTATAAGTTGAAGAGCAAAGTTGGAATTCTATGGTGGCATCTTTGTGTCTCCTTGAAATCCTTTGATTCCACCTTGAATTCTCTTGGTTTTTCTATTAAAAAATACGCTCTTCTCTCTTCTTTGGATTTCTTTCACGACCTCATCCTTTTCTAGGGTTTAAAATTGAGTTTTTATATTGCATTTAATGCTTAAAACAACATAGCAAAGAGGAAGTTGCCAGCTGGAATTTTCCAGAAAACTTTGTTTTCTGTCTTGAATTTAATCCATGATATCTTATTGATTTCCTATCCAAATTGGCCGTTATTCACCAATTTGAAACTGAATTTCTCCTCTTTCTTTTGGGTCAAAAACGAAAAACATCCAATAAGAATTGTATCTTGCGAAAGCTTAACATTGGTGATAGGTTGGCCCAGGAAAATTCCAACTTTCCTTTGGGTCACATGACTTGCTCTCTCTTTGGTTCTTCCATCCTTCCATCCCTCAAAACCACCTTCTAATGTATTGATTAAAAACAAAATTAATCACTTAATCACGCCCAAAATACATGCAATTCATACCAACATAATGCAAGAAAAAGACGTGCAACAATACTGTGCAAAATTCATGCAAAACCTACTCTTAAAGACCTAATTCACACACATTCATGCATATTCACATACATTCATACATAATCATGCAATCATACGAAACTAAGACAAAACATAAGCCAAACAAGTTAACAACAATCAATTTATCACAATTAACTAACCAATTATCCTACGAAAAGTATGTAAAAATACCTATCAATTATGAATTTATTCCATAACACTTAGTGATTATTGCTATAAAAATGCTTAAGATACTCACTTTAACTTGTATGTGATTTTAGGCACAATTTGGAAGCAAAAAAGTTAAAGTGAGTCAAAAGCTCGATATTTGGGCTATTTTCTAAAGATTAATATTCACTTGTCTTTATGGAGTAAGAAGAAGAAAATTAGAGCAAGAAGAAAACAAATTTAGTCCAAAGAAGATAACAAAGAATTTGCCAAAATTAAACAAAACAAGAGGATCAAAATGACAATGTATAAGGCAGCTAGAAGAGAAGTAAAATGACAGCAATCTATGAAGAAAATGCTAGCAAGAGATGTCCAAGGAGTAGAAATGCAGGCCAAAACAACAACAGCAGTGGGAAGCAAAGAAGTAAGAAACGACTGCAGAAGCCAGTAGCAAAACTCACAAATGAGGGGCAACAGAAATGCAGCGTAGGTGGATAAGAAACGCAGACCAAAATAACGTGCAACAGAAACATAAATAGCCAGGAGAAAATGACCACACAGGTAGCATGGACAAGGAGCAAAAACACAATTCACATTGGGCCAAGAAAAGAGAAATGCAAATGTAAAGTGACAAAATGAAAAATAATAAAAGGTAGAAACAAAAAGAATAGTAGCGAGGGAACAGTGGGTCTTTGGTGGAGGCTCTTGTGGGGGGTTAAAGCAAAATTATTTTAGGAGCTCTTGGTTTCAATGAAGAGAAGAGGCAACGCTCTCAACCTTGAGAGGCCCATAAAGGGGTAGTTTCTCGACACCGGTTCGGAGGAGATATCGATGCTGATAACCCAGTTAAGCATTCCTTCCATTGATTTGTTGTTTTCTTTCTCTCTTTAGAAATTTTTTATGTTATACTATGCTTAAAAATTTGGGTTTCATGTATGAATGATCGTGTTATTGTTATAGTCTGATTATTTGTGTATGAACACATTAGGTATTGTGAAAAGATTATTTGTAATAAGTTCATTGGATCATTTTATTACAAACCCATTGCCAGAATATTCAATATAATCTGTAATTGTTATGTTGAAATTCATTTGTAGCGACTAATGGTTCGTAATCATTAGGGATAATATATCCTAGGTTAAATGATGGATCGTATGTAGTTGTTACTTTAATTAATCGGTTTTCCTAATTCATAAGTCATATCCTAAGTTATTCGGTAGTTATGTTTAATTAACGATCGTATCTTAATTAAACAATACCTATGGGAAAACTCAGGTTAATTATTAACCCATGATTAATAGTCACTAGGAGAGGTTTGAGAATGACAAATCATTGAATTAGGTTTAATTAGGGTGTAGGCCAAGATTGAACCAAAAAACTGGGTCCCTACAGAGTTTCCCACTTTTATCATTTTTTTAATGTTATTTTTAATTTTCTTTTGTTAGTTAGTTTAGCTTTGTTTTATTTTCTTATTTTTAAAACCAAAATCCCCCCAAAACCTAAACACTGATTAATTTCATTTTAACAACTTTACACACTCTCTCCATAGGATTGACCTAGACTCACCACTGCTATAGTAGTAGGTCTAGTTTATTTTGACTAGCATTATAATGCACTATCAATTTTGATGCCGTTGTCGAGAAGTGTTGTGCTTTAGTTTTTTGTTCTCGATTTTAATTTATGTTTTGTACATATTTATTTGCAATATATTTCTTTTTGGTTATTTCTTGATCGTTTCATTCTTTGTTTAGTGTTATTATATTAAAAATTTTACATGGATTGAAATAATGTTGGGGAGCCATAGGTCCATGCATCTTATATATGGCTTTGCAGTGGAAGCATTAGAATAAAAAATCCAACACCGTGACATCCCTAAAAAATTTAGAATCCATATGCATGTATAAACAGAATATAAGAACATGAAATTACAACATATGTACTTTGCAAATGCTCCTCCTTTCTTTAATCTTTTCCTTGTTTAGGATGTAGTAAACACCAAACACCTTTAATAGCCAGTGAAGGACATGTAGAGATGAAGAAATATAGTGCGTAGAGAAGGTTTGAGCACCAAACAATATGGAAACAAAAGTAGGATGCTCCAAAGAAGGATAGAAGAGAATTATATCACAACAATAAACATCAAGCGACCTTGGCTTGACATGCAAAGAAATTCTCCCTCTAACCCCCTCTAAATGTCCAGAACGTTTCTGGGCTCCCTAGTTATTAATCTTAATGTTTAAGTGATGAGAAATCACTTATATACATTGCTGGAATTAGTGGTCGCGGTCGTGAATTAGCTGGTCACAATCGTGACTCTACCTTGGACATCCATGCGACATTTGCTTCGTCCATTCCTTTTCAACATTCCTTACCATGATCATATTGCAATATTATCCCAAACTATTCCCTTAATCTCCTAAGTGTGTGACCCTTTAGGTTCACGATTTTTGGTCGCTTGAATTATCTTTTAATCCTAGCAATTCATGAATGGTTTTATGACGCCAATTTACCGATAAATAAGTGGATTGACATATGAACTCTTTGATAGTTAATTATCCTACTTATGAACCTTTCCACAGGCAATTACGATGTAATTTGTCCTTTCATCATTCTATACCCCACTTGGTTTGGAGTATGGGCCACGTGCCAACTCTTACTAGACTATGTCACATCTAGTTTAAGTGATATTAGTTCTCGCCCAAAGGAACTTATTACTCTTTATGTCATTGAAGACTCTCTTCATGACACATCTACTCTGGCTAGAGATTTCTAAGTAATGACCTTGATAAGAGGTCATGGGTATCATCTCCTTCTATCAGGAGTGGTGAATCCTTTATTGGCTACCTAATTACCTTTAAATACCAATAGCTGTACCTAATCACCATCCTATGAGCAACCTCATCTTGAGGCAATAAGGAATGATGTCAAAGCATAAGATCAGTATCCAATATATCCTTAAGTACCTCAAGTCTAAGGATATTTATACCATTGTTATGATGAGAATAATTACTGACATTTGATAGATTATCCATATGATAATCTCATTGCGGGTCATCCGATGTACTTACTACTCTTAGTAAGCATCCACATGCTAACTCTAAACATCTCATGCTTACAATTTATGAGATCTATTGCTTGATCAAATGAAGGAGTATAATATGTGCTAGTCTATTCGGATTAACATTGTCCCATCTCATTAACTCTATGGCTAGGAATAATTTAGATACTAATATAATTGCACATGATAGGAATCTCATTATCATGATCTCATTATGATTTCTTTCATTCTATATTTTGTATCATGGACTTCATTAATTTGATTTGAGAACCACGTTAGTTCATAAATAAATAAACATCAAGTTGATGAAAATTGTCTTTTACTTTATTAATCAAGATAAAGTTTGTACAAAAGTGCTAGAGGTAATTGCCTTTAAAGCACTACTCTAGCAAGTAACTTCTTTTATAACTCATATTCCTAATCTTATAATTATATTTGGAGTGATCACACAAATTATAGTTATGGATGGGATAATCAACATAATTACCTCCATGATAGTTTGCAACAAACACATCAATTCCCGTATGGACCAGAAGCTTCCTATTATGATTCAGGTACATCTCTTGAAGAATTGATTAATATTGTAAACACTAATACTTTGCAATTGCAAAAAGGTGTATAGCGATTCCAGTAGGATGGATGCCAATTTGGCATGATATAAGGTCTAGTTTCCAAGATGTGGAGAGTCAACAAAACTCAGGTATATCTCTAGAAGACTTGCTCAATATTATGACTACTAACAATATTCAACTTTAGCAGAATATGAGCAATTTCAACATAATATACAATAGAGTGTCCAAAAATTCCAAGATGCAAATTCAGTAAAATACAAGGTAATTCAGCCAAGATAGAATCTCTAGAATCCAAATGTGGCAAGCCAAATGGTTAAGATGGCAGAGAGGATCAAATGCCTAGAATCATAAATCAAAGAGGAGAAACCATATGAACCCGATGTGTACCCAATGGAAATAGAGTAGAGGCCTTATAAAGTGATGAGGAACTTGAGAATCTTGAGTGTAACACTCAAGGAATTGCTTATGAAGTGCAAGAAGTTGAGAAGGAGCTCGAAGTAAAAAATGAAATATCAATTAGGTCAGAGGTAAGTACTGACTCCATAATTACTATTAATACTAACCCTTCACCTTTACTTGGAAGTTGGTCGAAGAAGAAAAATGTGAGGAGATATTCGAAATCTTTCCAAAGTGCATGGACTCAGTAGAGATTGGAAGTCAACTAAGGCCCTATCCCAAACAACCTCATATGGTGATAGCTCAAACTATGATACCTAAAGATCATAATTTAGTCATGCGACGAGAAAACATAGAGTCGAGTCAACGGCCCTAAATAAAGGCGCTTCTTGGGAGACAACCCAAGGGAACTAAATTTTTTTCCTTTACGATGTTTTGCATTAGGTAGTTATGTATGTGTATTTTTATGTTAGTTTGTTTTTTACTTTTTTTTAAGTTTTCAATCAAAATGAGAGAAAGAATAAAACAAACAAACAAACATTTTCTCTTTTATATTGCTTTCAGAACTATATAGTTATGATTAGAGAATGCATTGACTAAAAAATTTCATAGCAACTTTAGTATGTACTTTTGCTCATGTGGTTAGGCAATATGCATTATCTATAAAAGAGTAGTGACTAGTGGTAGACAAAGCCAGTGAGATTTTGAGTCTTTATAGACTGACAGGTCCATATCAGTCTCATTGTCTTTTGATAACGTGTAACCTTCATAACATATACATCCTAATTTTTCTTTGATTTTATATCCAAGACCACATTTTTTATCACATGCATTAACATGGAGATGATTAGGCATTCTTTGTTTCATATGCTACATTAGCCAAACAGCCTACCCTATTAACATGATTTTCCCCTTGATAAGCCCCTTTGAGCTTTATACCCTTCTTTTGGTAGAAACCAAATTACATGCTTTCAAACTTAAACAAATGTCTTACCCAAGCCATAAGGCTAATAGAGCATTTGTGATTATTGAGTTTGTGGATGTACAAAATTCTAAGTGTAAGGGTATATATATATGTGGGTTGGTTGTGATGTTGGGATGCTATTTTATGTCATATCATTATAACTCCCATGTTAATGTAGTTTCTTTTAATGATTATATTAAAAAAAAATAGAAAAAGAAAAAGAGAAAAGAAAACAAAAACGAAAACGAAAACGAAAACAAAAACGAAAATGAAAAAAGAAAAAAAGAGAAGAAAAGAAAAAATGTATATGTCTAAATACATGTATCAAAGTGTAAGTGTGTGTGTGTTGAAAAGTTGTTTATAATTAATGCATCCTCCTAAAGTTGTAATGAATGAGTTATTTGAGTATATTGCATTTATGGTGGAGGTTGCTTTGGATGAAGCACTTTTTATGAAGGTTTATGGTGTGAGTGCTGAATTTAGTTATGAAATATAAGTGTTGCATTCATTATAGCTGATGATACCTAGTTTTGTATGAATGTTAACTTGTGCACTTGATATTTCAATGTTAACTTGTGCACTTGATATTTCATTGAGTGTTACTTTTATTTTACTATCTTTGATGAATTTCATGCTACTTTACCTAAATACATCTCACCTTACTTTTGCCCACATTACAACCTTGAAAAGTTCTTTGATTAATGATATTGCATTTGAATTCTAGTAGTGGAGAAATAAAATGATTTGCAAATTTGTGGAATGACGTGATCATGAATGGTGTTGATTATACCCAAGATATCTTGTTTAAACACATTTTCTAAGTCTATCATTAGATTGCTCATTTTTTAAAGGTATCGAATATTGGTTGATCATGAGTAAAATCTTGGAATGTTGATTGATCATGAGTAAAATCTTGGAATGTTGAGTTCTTACTCTGATTATTGAATGTCATTCATCTTTGTTTATAATTATGTATTCTTGAAAAATATGGGAATTGAGTAAATGTTTTTTGGGTCTTTAATTTTTATGCTTTAGCCGAGGACGGTTAAAAGCTAAGTGTGGGGAAAATTGATATGTGCTTAATTGATTATGAATTTATTCCATAACACTTATTAATTATTGCTATCAAATTCTTAAGATACTTACTTTGACTCAAATGTGACCACAGGCACAATTTAGGAGCAAAGAAGTTAAAGTGAGTCAAAAACACGATATTTGGGCCATTTTTTAGAGAATCATATTGCTTTGTCTTTATGGAACAAGATGAGAAATATTGGAGCAAGTAAAGACAAGAAAATCAAGATGAAGAAGCAACATAGCTCACGATCATTGTGCACCATGCAAGGTGTACCTGAATTTAATGGCATCATAATTCATGCAAAAAACTGAAGATCTATATATGAAGAAAAAAAGACTAAAATGGCTGCAACAAGTGGACAAAGAGCAACAAAACGGCAGCAGAAGATGACCAAAACGCTAGCAGCTGGGAAGGAAACGACAACACAATAGAGGAGGACAACATGAGAGCAAAACGCTAGCTGTTGAGAGAGATGAAACGCTGTCGTAGCCAAGAAATAAAAATGCATAGTGGCAAAAAGATAAAAAAACAATGCAAACAATGTTTGCGTTTCATACAAACAATGTTTGCGTAAATGCAAAAAACGTCTGTGTTTCATGAAAACATGGGCATGAAATGCAGATGTAAAGCCAATAGGTGTTGAAGACCCAAACATAGTGCAACTGAGAAGGAGCAAAACACAAACATAGTAAAGAAAGAAGTAACGAGGGTTTTTGCATAGGTTTTAAATCAGAATAGTTGGGGGCTTAAGAAGAGGAGTTTTGTGGGTTTTCTGAAGGATATTCAAAGGTGGAGGCTCCTGAGGGATGAAGCATTTTCTGGGGAGCTCTTGGATTTAATGAAGAAAAGGGGAAAAGCTCTCAACCTTAAGAAACCTATAGAGGGGTAGCTTCCTGATGTCGATTTGAAGGCAACATCGACACTGACAACCTGGTTAAGCATTCCATCCATTGTTTTGTTGTCTCTTTCTCTCTTTAGGAATTAATTATGTTATCCTATGCATATGGATTTGGGTTTCATGTGTGAATGATTGTGTTATCATTATAGTTCGATTATTTGTGTATGAAGCCATTAGGCATTGTGAAAAGATGATTTTAATTCATTCAGTGGATCGTTTTATTATAAAACCATTGTTAGAATTTTGATATAATCTGTAATTTTTATATTTGAAATTCATTTGTAGCGACTAATAGTTCGTAACCATTAGGAGTAACACAAATTAGGTTAAATGACGCATCGTATGTAGTTAGTGCCTTGATTAATCGGTTTTCCTAATTTGTAATGCTACTACCCAATTAAATCTAGAGATCGTATCCTAGGTTATTTGGTAGTTAGATTAACGATCATATCTTGATTAAACACTATTTAAGGGAAAACTCAGGTTAATTAGTCACCCACAATTAATAGTTTCTAGGAGAGGTTTGAGAACACGTCTCCTATAACTGGGTTTAATTAGGGTGTAAACCGAGATTGAACCAAAGAATCGGGTCCCTTCTAAATTCCCCACTTTCATCATTTTTTTTACATGTTTTCTTTAAATTGCTTTTGTTAGTTATTTTAGCTTAATTTTATTTTCTTATTTTTAAAACCAAACCCCCAAACCTAAATACCAATTAATTTCATTTCAATAACTTTACACACACTCTCTATAGAATCGATCTAGACTCACCACTATTATAGTAGTAGTTTATTTTATTTTGACTAGCGTTACTATGCGTTGTCATGAAGGCTCAATATTGTTCTTATTTCTTCCAGTATCATCAGATCTCATCATAGAAACTGTTTCTCTAGAGTTTGCAACAACTCTTGAAAGTGCGGGCAACTCTTCCAAGGAAAATGTAGAGGATTCTCCTTTTTCATATGTAGAGTTCATAGCCTTCGAAAAAGTCCCTCCATTGAGGTAGGAACCTTAGCAATGAAGGTAATATGAGGCTGCATCAAAGGGGAAAACAAACTAGACTCGAGAAAACAGTTACTAAAAAAGGAAAATTTCAAGGGTGTTTTGGTAAAAAGCTAGAGATTCAAAAATACATTATTTGAAATATGCAATTGTTAAGAGAAAATGAGATTTAGTTAATGACATTAATATTCTAATAACTTATAAATTAAGGAAGAAACATATTTTTATGATAATTAAATAATAAAAAGTTAAAAATTATCCAATAAAGTAAAATGGACTTATCAAACTCATATATTTTATAAAAAAATTGTTGTTTATAATTGATTTTCATATCATATAAATCATAATTTTAATGATATAATTGTGAAAAATAATTTTTATTTTAGTTTTTTGTTGGGTTTGCCATGGTTGCATGCATCACATGCACGTGGATGCAACGAAAGTGTCGGAATCAAGATTCTGACACCATGACAACCCGAAAACCACAGGATCTAACATCCATGCAAAGATATGTAAAGAACATGAAATAACAAAACTTTTTACCTTGTGTATCTCCTTTTTTGTTCTTCTCCTTGTTTGGGTTGTTGTAAACACCAAATCCTTCCTTGATCTCTAAGAACATGCAAAGATGGAAGAAGAAACAATTTATAACAGTTATTTGAGTACCAAACTAGATGAGTTCTAGTAGATGCTTAAGATGATGGAAGATAGGTCAAGAATCTTGTTGCATGCATTTTGATTCATGCAACAATTGCATGAATTTCAAGAAAAAGACTCAAGACACCTTTCTCTCACTCTAGAACTCTTCTAGAGCCCTTATGCTATCACTTATGTGTGTAAAGAACTCACTTATATGTCACTTCATAGCTTTTGTCATGATCGTCGCCTTGTTGGCCACGATTGTGGCATGCCTCGCCTACGGCCACGATCGTGTCCTACTTAAAATAGGCCATACGCACTTGTTTTTTATCTGATCTTTTACCCATGTGACCCTTAGGTTCCTGGCTATTTTAGGCACTTAAATTAACACTTAATTTAAACACATCAAGAAGGATTTCATGATGCCTATTTTCCAGAATATAAGTGGATTAACACACAAACTCTTTGATAGTTAATTATCCAACTTATGAACCTTTCTATAGACAATTACTGTGCAATTCTTCCTTTCACCATACTATACCCCACTTGGTTTGGAGTATGGGCTATGTGTCAACTCCCACTAGACTGACTATGTCACATCTAGTCTAAGTGATATTAGTCCTTGTACTAGGTTCTTATTACTCTATGTCACATCGAAGACTCTCTTCATGACACATAATTGCTCTGGCTAGAGACTCCCAAGTAATGACCTCGATAAGAGGCCGTGAGTATCATCTCCTATTAAGAGTGGTGAATCCTTTATCGGCTACCCAATTACCTTCGAATCCCAATAACTGTACCCAATCACCACCCTAAGAGCGACATTATCTTGAGGTAACAAAGAATGATGTCAAAGTATAAGATTAGTAGACAAGACATCCTTGAGTACCCCAAGTCTAAGGATATTTGCACCATTGCTATGATGAGATTAATTATTGATATTCGATAGATCATCCATATGATAATCTTGTAGCGGGTCGCTAGATGTACTTACTACCCTTATTAAACATCCATATATTAACTCGAAACATCTCATGCTGACAGTTTATGAGATCCACTGCTTGATCAAATCAAGGAGTATAATATGTGCTAGTCTGTCTGGATTAATAATGTCCTATCTTATTAAT
>JANZXR010000002.1:16311674-16362600 GCA_027575705.1 Erythroxylum echinodendron | reverse complement strand
TTCGACGTAAGTTGCAGGAATTGGGGCTAGATCAACACATGCTTCTGGCGGTCGCGACTGGGGTAGTAATTGGGTATCCTAAACACATCATTTACTCGCTTCACAGCCGCGGGCAAGGAAGGGAAAGTAACGGTAAGCAGTGTTCAAACTCCAAACCGAACCGACCCCATCACACACCAAAATGCAGCTAACGCCAGCTTCCCTTCCAAACGCGCATCCCACTCTCCACCAACCGTCTTGTCAATTTAATCCCCACCGTCAGATGCCCCAACCCTCGTCAGCGCGTGACACCAGTCCCCAACACGAAGTAGCCGTTGCAACTCCACGTGGCAACTTGCCGACATTACAGCAGTTATGTGTTTTTTTCTTCGGACATGTACTGTGTTAGTGTTCATACTTCATGCCCGGTACACCGTTGGATCAGCGAGGTTGACTGTTTTAGGTTCTTTAGAACTATTAAATTTTGCATGAAAAAAACAGTAAAAAAGAATTCGATTTCTGCTTCCTTCCTAATCCAACTAGAAACAACATATCTCTGCTTTTAGTTACTGTTTCCATTTCTGGACCCTATACTTTTTCTATGTTTATCTTCTCTCGATTCTTCACTTTTTGTTCATCTCAAGGGGAAAGTGAGAGAGTGTTTGTGGTGGCGTGCTTCCTACTTATCCTCTGAGAGAAGGAGAATAATGAGTTTACTTTGATTGAGCTAGAAGGTAATCCAAATTCAACTTCGAGATTTGCAACTTCTTCTGTTCTTTCCACGCTAATATGGGGTTTTGTGGAGGGTAAAACTACCGTTGCACGTTCTTTCTCTTGGGATTGTACACATATCAACGGTAAGCTTAAAGTTTGAAGCTTTTCTTGCTCTTTTTTGTTTTTGTTCTCTTTTTTGTTTCTTTCTTTTTTTAACTTGTTCTAAGGGTACGAATTGCTAATTTTAATTTTGTGTTCATGTATATGATGCTTGGAGTAATTGTGTGCTTTCAGAGTATTCTCCTGAAAAGTAGGTTTTTTTTATGTAAACCTGTTCTTTTTTCTTTTAATTTTCTCTTATTTCTCGGTTGAAGTTGGGACTTTGGAAAGTAATTGAACTCCACTTGAAATCAGCTTAATAACAAGATACTTACTCTCCCTGTTTATGATTTGCTCTATCATGTATCTGTGATTTACCTGGGTTTTCATCGTTGTTAGTATTCTAAATTTGTTTTGCAGACCCTCTTAGGGTAGCTAATCTTTTGATTACTAAACCATTCCTTCCTTTTATAGGTCAAGATCAAAATACATAAATGGCTACACTTGGTGATATTGGGGTTTCAGCTGGAATAAATCTTCTTAGCGCCTTCATTTTCCTACTGGCATTTGCAATCTTGAGGCTTCAACCTTTCAATGATAGGGTTTACTTCTCGAAATGGTATCTTAAGGGCTTAAGGAGCAGCCCAACGCGCCCAGGAGCCTTTATCGGTAGGGTTTTTAATTTAGACTTCAGATCGTATTTGAGATTTTTGAACTGGATGCCAGAAGCTCTGAAAATGCCAGAGCCGGAGCTTATTGATCATGCGGGATTGGACTCTGCAGTTTACTTGCGAATTTATTTGTTAGGGTAAGTGACAATCTATTTTTATACGTTTGCTTTATATGTAGCAGGTATCTATATAGTCGTGGCCATCCTTTTCTTATTGGCTATATTTATACCTACTACTTAAGCTGTAGACCTCTCGATTGATACGATGCAAAATACAAGTTGTGCTTTCTTTTTTCAAATAATTGCAGTTCAGTTAACTTAGATGGAGGTTTCTGTACCATGAACAATAAATAATACTTAAGTTGCATTTGAATTCGCTGATATGTTATATCCTTAGGTCTCATTTGGTATACAGTAATGAAGGAATCAGAATAAAAAAGTAATGGAAATGGAAAGTGACAATTAGTATAGGAATGAAATTATTGATTATGCGTGTTTGGTATCATATTAAACAAAGTTAATAGTTATGTTAATATTTGGTATTAAATATTAAAATTGATAATGAAATTTTTTACTTATATTTAGTTATTAAATAATTTATTTGCATATAATTAATTAAAATATTTTATATTTTATAAATAATAAATCAAAAAATTTGATGATTATTATATAACTAATTTTAAAATAATTATGAATGATTTTTATGATAAGAATAAAAGTATCAATGAAACAAAACAAAATAATTATTAAAGAAATTAATATAAAAGATTGTAATATGTGATTGTGATGATAATATGCTGATAACTAATTTTAAAATAATTATGAATGATTTTTATGATAAGAATAAAAGTATCAATGAAACAAAACAAAATAATTATTAAAGAGATTAATATAAAAGATTGTAATATGTGATTGTGATGATAATATGCTGATAAGGATCAATATTTTGATTATAACTTGATAATTTCTAATATTATGTTTTATCTCTAATTCTCGATTTTTGATGCCAACTTATACCCAGACTCTCCTTAGGAATAAAAGTCCAGGATTGTTTAGGATTTATTTCAGTTCCTTATTTTATCTATTACCAGTAACCAAACAACTAAAAGTTAGGGAATCAATGTTGCATTCTTATTTCTATCTCTTTATTAGTGGTCACCAAACAAGACCTCATTGTTTTGTGATACCTTCTCTGCACCTTAAACTGAATTGTCATTGTAATTCATCACTACTATTTCTTTCCTTCTCGAATAAGCTGTTTTTAGTGTTGAAGTTGCTTGGTTCACTGAATAGTTGTGTACAGGTATAATGATATGCTGAGATCCTTACTGTAACTATTGCAGACTCAAGATATTCGTTCCAATAGCATTGCTTGCATGGGCTGTCCTAGTACCAGTTAATTTTACAAATCATACTTTAGAGCTAGCCAAGCTGAAAAATGTGACTTCTAGCGATATTGACAAGCTTTCAATTTCAAATATCCCACTTCACTCTCAAAGGTACGGACCATGCTTGCCTGTTAACCTGTACCTTTGTAATGTCTAGCATCTGCTGAACTTCACATATTCAGATGCATTGGATCAAATAATTTTCCATGCAGTGCAATTTAAGTCACATCCTTTGTATAATCTTTGGTTATTAAAAGTATCTTATTCATCATTTTAATTCTTGCATTGCAGATTTTGGACGCACATTGTGATGGCTTATGCCTTTACTTTTTGGACGCTTTATGTGCTACTAAAGGAATATGAGAAAGTTGCTTCAATGAGATTACAGTTTCTTGCATCAGAGAAACGTCGCCCCGATCAATTTACTGTAAGATAGAAATGTTCTTATTTGATAATGCTAGAACTGTGTTGTCCTTGATAAAAATGTATGTAAACCATGCTATGGGATCGTTTATATCAGTTACAGATGATACTGTTCTCTATTGCTGGAATTTGTTTTTCACTTTTAATCTCAAAATGCTCCAGTTTCATCACTTCAAAATTTCAGATACATATGCAGGAACAGTTTTCTGATGTCACTGCTCTTATATGGCATTTTGTGACTTGGAATTTGATCTTGCAGGTTCTTGTTAGGAATGTACCTCCAGATCCAGATGAATCTGTTAGTGAGCTTGTGGAGCACTTTTTTCTGGTCAATCATCCAGATCATTATCTTACGCATCAGGTATCGTCACATTTAAACCAATAATTGTTGGAAATCCATTGTTGATTTATAAGTTCGTGAGAGTATGTCACACAGTTGTAGATTTGAATATGTGGGAATGAACACTTAAGACATTAGATCTATCATTTTGTGCGGGTAGCAGTATCTATCTGCAACACATTTTGCTAGATTCTCAACCATTATGACCCATACAGGAGCTTATTCTTGTGCATAATTTGTTTCATATACATCCTTGATTTATTTCAAGAGGCTTATTTTTGCTATATTCAATTTGAGAATCATATTTACTTGTGGAGTGTATGAGGCATTACTAGGAACATATGTAAATCATGTGTTGGAAAGGCGAGTTATATGTTCTTAGGTGTCATACTGATGTGGCATTGCCTTAATTTCCTTCCTTCTAACTTTTGGTTACATTAATTTCTTCTGAGATTTTCTCCAAAATTGTGCAAATTTTTTCCCATTTTGGAATAAAGAATTTATACCTCTGGGAGTTTCTATTATTTCAAGTAGTGGGGAAAATGAAGGAGAGATCTTTAGCAAATTTAAAAAGTCCACTTAGGTTGTCTAGTACAAGTATGTTGGCATGATGAGGTGAGTACTTTTGTGCTGTTATCTTTTTCCATCTTTGTTACTTGGGGCTCTCTTAAAATTTCAGGTGGTTTATGATGCAAACAAATTGGCCAAAATGGTCAATAAGAAGAAAAGTCTGCAGAATTGGCTGGACTACTATCAACTCAAGTATGATAGGAATCAATCACAGAGGCCTGTTATGAAGGTAATCATGTGTCTGGAATATATTTTGAAAAATGCTGATGCATATGGAAGTGCCTGTGTTAAGTTCTTTCATCTCAACTACTAGCAATGTATTTACCTTCCCCATTCTTGCAGACTGGTTTCCTTGGACTTTGGGGAGCAAAAGTAGATGCAATAGACCATCACATATCAGAGATTGACAAGATATCAAAAGAAGTAAGCTCCTCTTGAAGATTTCCTCATTTGCATTCCCTGGACTTCTTGGTATTTTTGAAACAATGTTACCATTTTGTTATTAAATGGGACGCTCTGAATATCTTTTGACGATACTCTACTCACATACCTGGACCTCTTTCAGTAACAGTGACTTCTACACATACCTAAACTCTTCATGACATACGTTTGCAACTGGGGCACCATAAGGATTGGACACACAGACAGAGTCTCTGTTTCCTCTAGGATACAGTGAAGAGTTTTGTGTAGCACTGTTCAATTTATGTGAAACTAAAATTATCATTTTATTGTGCTCAGATAAGCACATGTTGAAGTTAGTCAAGTCAAGACATGTTATTACCAAGGAAGAAAGCTTGATTTGGTTCCTCTGTGTTGCATGCTCATCTCTTAATAACAACTTGATGCATTTATTGCCTTCTTCTTTTCTGATTCACTATGTGCACTGGAGATCTAATCTTGGTGATGGATGGTCTGCTATTTGTTCAGATTGCAGCGGAGAGGGAAAGGGTTGAGAAGGATCCGAGCTCCATTATGCCAGCGGCATTTGTGTCATTTAAAACACGATGGGGTTCTGCAGTCTGCGCACAAACCCAGCAATCAAGGGATCCAACTTTGTGGTTAACAGAGTGGGCTCCAGAACCACGTGATGTGTATTGGCAAAACTTGGCCATTCCATATGTGTCACTCTCAGTTAGGAGACTGATAATGTCAGTGACATTCTTTTTCCTGACCTTCTTTTTCATGATCCCAATTGCGTTTGTTCAGTCTCTTGCAACTATTGAGGGAATTGAAAAAGCCGCCCCCTTTCTAAAGCCCATTATTGAAAAGTTAGTGCTCTTTCATTGTCTGGCATCTATTGTTAGTCATATCATGATATATTTGTAAGTTACTGATAGCTTTCATTTTACCCTTTTCCTATTTGATATAGGAACTTTATCAAATCGGTCATCCAAGGTTTTCTTCCAGGGATTGCACTCAAGCTTTTTCTCATCTTCTTGCCAACAATTTTGATGATCATGGCTAAATTTGAAGGCTTCACATCCCTGTCGGCTCTAGAAAGGAGAGCAGCAACAAAATATTACATTTTCAACATAGTAAATGTATTCTTTGGGAGCATAATCACTGGAAGCGCATTTGAGCAGCTTAATTATTTCATAAAGCAATCTGCCAATGAGTACGTCAATCAAACTAATGGGCTATGCAATCTCATTCTATGATGATCCTTCTTGCTGCCACTTAAGGGAATTTGATGGGCATTGGGTTTAGCAGTATATGAAAGCTTAGTTTTATATTTGTTGAGCTCTTCTGTTTGTGACTTTACATGTTATAATGTTTTGTTCATAGTTGGAACAATTTGATATTATCAACCTTCTGTGTTTGCATGTGGTATCTCTACATGTTGTGCTGAGTGGCCTTACGTGTATGTGCAGTTGAGTTATTATTCTGTATTTGTACATGTTGCAGTATTCCGAAGATGATTGGCGTAGCTATTCCTATGAAAGCAACTTTCTTCATAACCTATATAATGGTTGATGGATGGGCTGGAATAGCTGCAGAAGTTTTAATGTTGAAACCTCTGATAATCTACCACTTAAAGAATTTCTTTTTGGTGAAGACTGAAAAAGATAGGGAGGAGGCCATGGATCCTGGGAGTATTGGTTTCAACACTGGAGAACCTCAAATACAGTTCTATTTTCTTTTAGGGCTTGTATATGCGACAGTGACACCTGCCCTCCTGCCCTTCATATTAATATTCTTTGGCTTTGCCTTCTTGGTGTACCGCCATCAGGTAAAACATTCATTTTTTTTTTTCTGGAAATGGTCAATCGTGCAGATGCTTTTGTGTTGATTGATGCAGAGTAAAAGACAATTGATGAAGATTTAGGATTTCTTTAAATTAGCTTCTTTTTCTTGTTTAAGACTTATTTGGTTGGTTTCTCAAGTTCTTTTTCCTGATTAAGTGTTTTGGCTACTTTTTCTATGTAGTGTATCTTTTCCTTATAAATACTTGATGTAGCTATTGATACAGAGTTTGGAGTTTCTGACTAAGCAGAGATTCCTGTTGCGTTATCTCTCTGATTGTTCTTCTGATCACTAATTGTGTCTTTTCTTTTCGTTTCTCCCCCTTTTTCCTGCCCTTCTCTATTCTGTTCACTTCCCCTATTTCTCTCTTTAGTGGTGGAAATATAAATCATTAAGAATCTGCAATTTAAGTCGAACTTGGTAGATATGCTAGGGAAAATTCAGCTCGTGGAAGCGTCTGGCAGCAATGAGTGTTTCTTAGTTGTCTGTTTTGGCCCTTCATAGAATTATGACATTTCAGTAGTCTTGCCTTTCCTAGTAATGAATGAAACAGCAATACCCACGCATTGATTTTAAATGCCTTGAGGTGCATAGCAACGTTGCAACTGGAGAAATTGCTACACTAGATATATGTCATTAGCAGCTGAATATGGCGTCTCAGGAGAGCCCTTGTATTTGGGTCATTTGGCTACTCTTTTCAGGGAATTTATTTAATGTAGATGGAATTAAAAGTTAAAAAAAAACTGATCACAAGGATATTACTTTTAGACGGCATTTGGAGACTTTGGAGAATAAGATTTGCAGTCCTTGTATACAAAACGTAAATTCAGATGCCACATTGCATTAAGAAGGGATATGCAGAAGTTAAAAGAGTTTACTTTCCATGTATCCTGCATTTCAATGTGAATAATATGCAGAAGTTAAAAGAGTTTACTTTCCATGTATCCTGCATTTCAATGTGAATAATATTTGTTTGATTTTTATTGGACTACTTTTTGTTATTTTCTTTCTGCAAGTTAATGCTTTTTTCTTCTTAATTGCAGATCATCAACGTTTATAACCAAGAATATGAAAGTGCTGCAGCTTTCTGGCCTGCTGTCCATTTCCGTGTTATTATAGCATTGCTAATCTCTCAGGTGGTTATGATAGGACTATTGAGTACCAAACAAGCTGCTCAGTCAACACCATTTCTACTTGTTCTGCCCATAATCACTATATGGTTTCATCTCTTCTGTAAAGGCCGTTATGAACCTGCATTTGTTAGATATCCATTGCAGGTAAAAATTGTGCCATGCTCATATTGTTTTGGCTAGTGGTTTTTCTTATCATCATTTCTTATTTTTCGTATACCTATTTCCCCGATAAAACAGACAAAGTTGGTGGTTGTGGTTCTGCTTGTTTATTTACAGTCTGATATATTCTGGTCGTTTCAGGAAGCAATGATGAAAGATACTCTAGAACGTGCGAAGGAGCCACGTTTTAATCTCAAATCCTACCTTCAATATGCATATGTGCACCCAGTTTTTAGGAGTTGTGATGATGATGACGACGATGACTACGACGGTAAGTATATATATGGGAAGTTAGAAGCTGAGAGTGTATTAGTGCCTACAAGGCGCCAATCAAAAAGGAATACTCCAGTTCCCAGCAAGATCAGTGGTGCATCTAATCCATCTTTGCTAGAAGAAGAAGTCAAAGAACAGGAGGATTGACCTCTAAATGCAGCATCAGTTCCATGTCAATGTAAATTTGGCACTGGGTAGTGCTGGGTGTTGTAATTATAGACAGGTGAAAGTTGTTCAATGTATAGTTAAGGGTCAAAAACCAGTAATTTGGAAACAGTTTTAGTTGGAAACGTTTTATCATCAAATGAATTGGTTTTGCACCAGCTCAAAGACCAGCTGATTAAGAACTTTTATTATTTGATAATATATACCCGGAGTGTAACTTAGACAACCAAATCCACAGGAATCATTGGCAGTTATAAAGCCTTGAGTACAAGCAGATTCTTTAATCCTTTCCAACGAAAGGCTTACTCATTTGGAGTTAATTACTCAACGAACCTTTACTTTCTATATTTATTTGCTTCGAAAGAAGCTAATCTACTCGAAAGAGCAAAGCCTCTGATAGTATACGGCATTTTGATTGCTGACTTGTCTGGTTAGTTCCTTGCAAAATGCAACTCCATGACAGAGAAAAAAGAGGAATATAGTTCTCCAAATTGGATATACTGAAGAACAGCTCAGCATTCATAGGTGAGGCTTTAAAAGGTAATAATATCTCATTGCTACGCTGAATTTGAAGAGGTCTAATAATATACCTTACCCTTAAATATTTAACAATATTCATGGGTGAGGCTTTAAACGGTAATAACAATTGTAACTCTCCAAAAATTTCAGCTTCATGAATAATACTTTTCGGGCCGTGAATAGTGCATCGCAAGTGAATAATGACACTCAGGATCCAAATTATACTTTATTTTATTTGGCATTGGATAGTAGTATTCAAGGACAAATCGAGGATCAAATTTAGGTCAAAATGAGTTCATTTTGAGGTTTAACCAAGAGTTGACCATTGGTCAAAATTTGATTCGAGAAAGGGGTGAAAGTCAAACATGAAATAAATGTGTTATGAATGCATTTGTTGGAAGAACATATAAGAGAAAGGGTTAGGCAGGGAAAAGATTAATTGCAACAGCAGATTCGGTGAAGGAGACAAATTGGGAAGGAAATCAAGTTTGAACGGGAGATCTTAATTAGTTAAGATTCTTTGTGTTTAAATAAGCTTGAATACGAGTTATAGGAGGTCTTACTTGGTTAACATTCTTGTGTTTAAATAAGTTTGAATAAGCTTGCTTAGTCAAAAGGGAACCTTATCTTCAACTACGTTATTCAGTTGTAGTCCTCCTCCTTTATAACGAGGTTTTTGCTTTAATAAAGGATCATCAGAAATATTTCAATCAAAAAAGGTTTAGGAGATTTAGGGTTCACTCGGACGAGCCCTAACACAAACAAGAAACCATAGGTTCAGCAAAGAAAGGCAAAAACAGTAACAATGAGAAAGCTATCAACCTAGTGGCAACGAGATCCTCAATATAGGCACATACCATATTGGTATCAAAGCAGGTCATCATGGGTGAATCTGGAGGTCTTGAAGGGAAGCTGGATACATTCCTACAGTGGTTCAAGTAGATTCAGTAAACTTAGGAAGAAAGACAACAAGCCTCGGACGATAGAATGGAGGATTTGGCTTGATAGATGAGGGAACTAACTCGTAAGGTAGGAAAGGATCCATTTCGGGAGGAACCATAATGTGGAGAGAGCAGCAGTTACAACTCCTCCAGCCAAGTAGGGGATTGCCAAGGTAGTCAGGTGGTTCTCCGTACGCGAAGCTCGATTTCCCAACCTTCGATGGAGCTAACGCCCTTTTAGGATGGCTACACGCTGTGAATAGTTCTTTTACAATCAGAAGACAGCAGATGGAGATAAGGTAAGCTTGGGTGCTTTTTATATGACTGGTGACATTTAATTGTGGTTTTATAAGATGGAGCAAGACGCGCCTAGAATGTCCTAGGAAACCTTCAAAACTTGTTGTCACCTTCGTTTTGGACTACCAATGAGCATCAATTCGCTAGGAGAATTGGTGAATCTTAAGCAAACAAGGACAGTGGAGGACTATCAAAAAAATTTCCAAGCCCTATTGGTGAGAGTCATTTCAGTTCGAGCAGAGCAGCAGGTGAATATTTTCACCATCATATTGGAGGAAACTTTGAGGATGGATGTGGAGATGTAAAATCCACCAAACTTGGTAATCGCAATGAATTGGGCACGTGCATTTGAGAAGAAACAGCAATTGAATCGAGGGGAAGGGAATAGACGAACAACCTCCACTTGGCCAGCCTTGAGACCTACGACAACTATACTAGCCAGCATAGCTAGTTATGGTTTCAGATGGACTACTTCAGCAAGTAGCAGCGTGGGAAGTGCAGTTGTACCTATTAAATGCTTGTCGCGAGTTAAATTAGCAGAAAGGAGTTCTAAGGGCTTTTGTTTCAATTGTGATGAGTTATTCTTTCCAGAACACCGCTGCAAGCATCTTTTCGGTTAGAGGATGAAAAGTTAGATGTGGGTGGGGAATTTGACGAAGCAGATGAACCAGAAATCTCCTTAAATGCTATTATAGGAATAAGAAACTCATACATGATGCAGCTTCAGGCATCAGTAGATGGCTGTGCACTATAGGTATTGGTTGACTCCGGAAGCACTCACAACTTCATTAATGCAATCGTGGTTCAACGTTTGGTGCTGTTGATAGTTGTGCATTAGTCTATATTTTCTAAGTAATAGGCATTTGTTTCTTGCATAGTTGTTGATTATTGTTCTAGTTTAGGATTCATTTTGTATGTTTTCATTTAGTTTGATTTCCATTGTTGTTCTTTTATGTTTTATGATAATTTAGGTTAAGAATTGATTATTTTAATGTAGGAATGAATATGGAGCAACTTGGAGATTGAGTTAGAGATCAAAGAGGAGAAAAGAAGAGGGAATTCTCTCTTGCAAATTCCCACGATCGTGGGAATTATAATCCGAGACAATATGCGGGCTTCATTAAACTTAGGATTTTTTGACTATTAAAAGAGAATTAAGCCTCCAAGGTAAAAAATAAAAAGACGAAACCTTCTGTAGAAAGAATGTTGAACCCCGTTTCCGAAGCCCAACATTAAGAGTCATCATAAGATGTAAGCGTGCGTATTACCTTGAGGGATATTTCTATGAACCTGTATTAGCCATATCCCACAAGATTGGTGTGCCCACACCAGTAAATCACCAAAATCATAATTGACATCTTCAACAAAATTGTAGCTCCAATCCTCTAGTTTAATTTGAAGCAAGAACTATCTCAAATGGAACTCTATAGAAGAAGTTATGCTTAAAAAGACAAAGTATGTTCATACCCTAGTCGTGCTCTCTAAACCAACCCCTCGCTATCTTTCCATCAATCTTTTTCATATCAGATCCAAAAGCTACCAATTTCTCTTTTTTTCTTGTGTGTAGGGATAGAATAATGTGTTAGGAAACCATTTCTTCAAGAATCACTTCATTTGGTGGTCGGATGATAAAGTTATAGCCAAAAGATTTAAACAATGTTTATATCCTCAATCATATTATACCTATCCTGGGAGAATTGGCATAACTTTCTCTAGAAATCTTGGAATGAGGCCATTTTTAGACTATTTCAAAGAAGACTTCTATATATACAACTTCATGAAGACCACAAAGCGAGATTATGCTTCAAAATGGAGCCAAAATTGTAATTTACTGTAGTTGTCCTTTAAATGTCCGTTTAACAGACATATATGTACTCTCAACGGATATAGACGGGCTTGGGAGCCATTTTTCACCCAAAAAGATCCGTTTAATGGACATATGTCCATTAAGTAGACATTGGCAATACTGAGGGTCTGTTTAACGGACCTCAAGGCCGTCTAACGGACATAGGGGTTACCCAAACCCCTTCAAAGCCTCTCCCAAGCTTCCTACATTCATTCTAACATCACATTCACTCATAACCTTCCTATTTTCATTTCTTCTAAAGCAATAGCACTCCTTAAACATTCAATTACCAACTTGGGTGCATTCAACTCCCAAAACTCAACTCCAATGACTCATCATATACATAAACTCTCATCATTCACCATAGCTGTCATATACATACCTCCTATGCAATATCACCACTTAAAATTTTCATATCTCTCAACTCCGATACCTAAAATTTACATACTTAATATCGCATGAAAGCTAAAAGGATGAGCTACAACTTTCCAAAAGATGACTTTGTCTAGTTCTATCTAGATTAGTACAATTTTTCCCCTGAATCTAGTACAAAATTTCTACCCCTATGAGAAGCTTGAAAATTCAATATAAAGACTTTGGAAATCATGAACAAAACATTATATATATATATATAACAAATAAGAGTTTTACAATGCTTTAGTGGGCATTTCGAGCCCCCTTACATCATGATCCAAAATACAAAGTTTACAAAAACTAGAATCGCTCAAAATTCTACTAAAGCATTGTTTGACATAATCTAACTTCAAAAACAAAACATGCAAACTGGAGTTATGCCTTGACTCTTGACTCGATCACTCGATATCTTGTTCTTTGCCTGAAGATGGGAAGGAAGGAGGTGAGCTTAAAAGCTCATGGGTAACAAGTTTATAGCGGAGAAGCAAGCAAAACCATTGAAAATATCCATTTTTATAGTAAAATGCTTTGTAACCATAAAAAATGTATTTCCCAAATTCTCAAGCTTGTCAAACAATTCATAACAACATAATTCATTTATTCATCAAACTTGTCAACAAATTATAAACACATAAGTAATCATAATGGTTTGGATAGGTCCATAAACAGAACGAGCTAACACATTCCCATAAAATAGTCCTGTGTAGTCATGAACAGAACGAACTAACACAATCCCACATAGTGGGTTTTTGCGTAGTCGTAAACATGAGAGAGTCCCTGAAGGAGCTCCATGCCACTTGCGGGCAGGCAAGAGAAACCTTTAGTCAAAGTGCACTTGACATACAGAATGGACCAAACCAAACCCACATAACATGTATTTCATAACTTGTAAACTTGTTGCCCAAAATGGCAATTTTTTTCAAAAACATGATTTCCATAGGCATGATATTTTTCAAATACAATTTCTATCATCATTTCACTAATCATCATCAAGATTCATATGCCAAACATGTAGCAATTTCTTAAATCATTCTAAAAGCAATAAATGCAAAATTTATAAACCAATTGAAATAATTTAACTTTATTGATTTGGAAAATTTCTCATAGCTCATTAACTTAACTATAAACAAGTAACCCATCTTGATTCCTTGCTTAAAAGTTGCTCAAAGATGCCTCTCTTCTTGCTTCTCTTACCTCTCCTCTTGATTTCTTTCAACATTGACAAAATTCCATTCAAAATGCATTCCAATTGGAAAACCCAAAGAAACCTATGCATGAAATTGATCTTGGAATACTTATACCCATGCATTTCCTAAGCTCTTTGAACCAAAACTCTTCCAAAAATCCAAAAGATTAAACATTAACTTACCTTGAATCTTCACCAAACAATGATTTTCTTGGCTCTAATGGAAGCTCTTCTCTTCTTCTACCTTTTTCTCTTCTTGAACTACCTCAAAATATCTCTCAAAAGCTAAGAAATGAAAAAACCCTAGCTCAACTCTCTTCTTTTCTCTCAAACCACCGAAACTCTCCTCTCCTCTATTCTATTTTTGTTATTCTCTTCTTTCCCTCCTTATTCACGTTTTTGTCCTTCTTAAAAGCAAGACAACACTTTTCCTTTTCCAATTTTGCCCTTAATGAGTGGTAAAAGTCCACTTTACCCTTCATTTAATGCTTCACGACTCTTAAACATAGTAACATGCCAAAATTGCCCTCATACACTCTTACTACTTTAATTTAATTTACTAATGAAATAAAATCCTACTAACATTGGAACAAATAATTAAACTCCAATAATAATTCTATCATGACCTCATAATTTATTCTAAGGCAAAAATTCAAATTTTACGCTTATTCTATAAACTATCATGCTTAATTCAACGAAAAAAATTTCAGGTGCCAACAAAGAACCTCCTTAAGTGAAGAACACACATTTTGAGTCTTGAGGAAGGATTGAATTCAAAGATTATCATCTAGATTGGGAAAAATAACACATCAACATGAAAATTTTTAAATTTTGGCAAAGAAGAGAAGAAGTTTCCTTTATTCAATTTTCTGTGTTTTTCTTTCTTCTAATCTTTGTAAGATGGATTATTTGTGTGTTGATGATATTGTGGAGACCATGAGTGGCTAATTTAGTTTTAGAGATTGCTTTTGAACTATTTTTGTTAAACTTCTATTTTATTGAATTAAATGAAAGTGTCTTTGATGATTGTTGATTTTGTTTCTATCTTGCAATAAATCGAGACAATGAGTAAGGTTATTTATATAGGATTGTACAATAAGAGTTGGCAACCTATAGACTTACAATCATCACATTAATTGATTAGTTAGAAGAGAGATCCCGGCTAATTCAATTGATCACCCATAGGATAGCTTAATAACTAGTTAAATTAGTGGAGTGATCGGGTAGGTTGACAGATCGTTCAATTAACTTTATTAAATTTGATTAGTGACAATTAATTACACCTTGAGAGAGGGTAGTTAATACATTCGGAAATCTTAGGTGAGACATAATTCGATTAATAAAATAACAGGGAGATAAAATAGGAAAAATGTAATCTCTAGTCTAGATTCTTGAATTATGATTTTCTATACTTTAGTATTGTCTACTGCTTTTTGTTAGTTTTTAATTTTAATTTAATTTTCCAAATTATTTACATTACACAATTTTGTTTTTTAAATAAAGTCTGATCTGAATTAAGTAGTGTCTGGGCATCAATCCCTATGGGATTGATATCCGCTTTTCAACTACAAGTCATGATCCGTACACTTGTGATTTTTTACCATAAAACGAGTAGATTGTTTTGCAATTCAACAAGTTTTTGGCACTGTTGCCTGGGATTGATTGTTTAGCATCTTGTTTAATTTAGATTACTTTGATTTAAGAATTTTGATATTTTTCCTTATGTATTTGCAAGTGCATGAACACAAGAGTATGCAAAGAACGAAAGAAGTTAGTGAAGACGAATTTCCCGACATTAAGAGACACGAAAGAGGATTAAAAAGGGCAAAGTGTCTAAATTTTTCACAACAAGATATGGCTAAAGAAGGAGAACAAGGAGGACCGTAGAGGACACTAATGGATTTCATGAAGCCAGGATTTAGTCCTCAAGGAGTGGCGAGACCGGTGGTTCAAGCGAATAATTTTGAGATAAAGCTGGCACTCCTCATCATTTTACTAATCAGTGTGCAATTCTACGGGCTATCCAACAAGGATCCGAATGCTCACATTGTAAATTTTTTTGAGATCTATGATACTTTCCAATTAAACAGAAAGTCCGACGATGCAGTGAAGTTGAGGTTGTTTCTTTCACGTTGAAAGATAGGGCTAAAGTGTAGTATAACTCGTTAAATTCGAGGTAGATAACTACTTGGGAGCAGCTTGTCCAAGCCTTGCTCCCAAAGTATTTTCTATTAACGAAGACGACGAGGATAATCAAGGAGATTACAAATTTCTAGTAGAACGACGGGGAATCTCTCTATGAAGCTTGGGAGAGATTTAAAGAATTGTAAAGAAGTTGTCCCCGTCATAACCTTTTGAGAGAGTTTCTGCTACAGATGTTTTACAATGGAGTGAATCCGACCAAGAGAGGAACCATCGATGTAGCAACTGAAGGTTCATTAATAAGGAAGACTATGGAAGTAGCTCATGATCGTGTGGAGGAGTTGGCGAGTAACAGCTGGATGTGGTCGAGTGAGAGGAGCAGACAGGGGCGAAGGAATAAAAAGGTATGATACTTATTAATTCTGTTACTACTTTGCAGGCTCAGATCACGGCTCTTATAAAGCATCTAAACAACATGCAAGGAGCATCTACTTTGATAGTGACGGCGATGCAAGTGCAATGTGAGCTGTATGGGTAAAACGACCACAGCTCAGCGGAGTGTTTTCTATTAGGAACTGGTAGTACTGAACAGGTAAGTTACCCAGGTCAACCACAAAAAGGTAACAACCCGTACTCTAATACATATAATCCGGGATGGAAAAACCATCCAAATTTCTTTTGGAGTAATAACAATATAGGTGGCCAAGCGAGATCACAAGGACCTCCGGGATTCTAGTAAGATTGAATGTAAGCGATGGAAAGTAAAATGGATAAGATGATGGAAGTGTTGGGGTCCAAACTAGCAACTCAAAAGGAGAATCAGAAGAGGATATTTGCAAGCCAGGAGGAAAGTCAAAAGATAATGGAAGCAAAGTTTTACCAGATCATGAAGAACCATACATCATCCATCTACAATTTGGAGGTTCAAGTAGGTCAACTCGCTAACGCTTTATCTTCTAGAAATGCAGGTAGCCTACCGAGCAACACTGAAGTCAACTTGAAGGAAAGAATCGTAGCCATCACTAGGACAGAGAAGAAGGAAAGTGAACATGAAGAGAATGATGAAGACAAGAGAGAGGGACAAACATTTTTGGAAGTCCTTCTAAGTGAACTAGTAAGCGAGCCGATCAGGGAACTTCAACTTAGACTTCCACAGCATATTTTTGCTTAGCAGAAGTCATCCTCAAGTGGAACAGCAAGGAATTCTAAGGAGGTTGAGTTAAGCAAGAGGATAGATATAACAAATCAACTCCAAATAAAGCTTCCGTTAAAGGAACCAGTGAAGAAAGAGGTCAAAGAGCACATATCAGAAGGAAGTCCACACATAGCATAAAAGAAAGAAGACCCAGGGGATTTTTCATTCCGTGCAGTATAAATGGAGTTAAGATAGCTAAGGCATTTGCAGATTTGGGAGCTGGTATCAACATGATTCCCTACAAGTTTAGTCAGCTAGAGGCCACTAAGATGTTAGTAAAAACTCCCGACAGAATAGTGCATCATTCAAAGGGGATCATCAAGAATGTGCAGATACGGATTGATAAATTTTATCTTCCCTGTGGATTTCTACATACTAGATATTGAAGAAGACGTGAAAATCTGATGGTTCTTGAATGACCATTTCTAGCTACTTTTCGTTCGATTATTGACGTGGATGGAGGAGAATTAACATTGAGAGTTGGAAAGGAGAAATTAACTGTCAAGGTGTCTAAAAAAGACTATCGTGCTCCATTACCCCCAATGAACATCAAGAAACCTGAACCCCAAAGAGGATGGGAAGATATTGAGAGCCTTGGGAACGTATTCAGGAAGAAACGATCGCATAGGAGAAGGATTAGGAAGGAAAACAACAAGAAAGGTGGAGTCCATATTGGGGTGGCTTATATACAGAGTTTGAGATTAACTTCTACACCTACTACCGTACCAGTCATTTGAACCACCTTAAATAAAAAAGAGAGTCAAAATAAAGGTGTCAAAAGAAGCACTGCATGGGAGGCAACTCATGAAATTCTACTTTCTTTTTATTGTTTTTGTCTATTTGTTTGTTTGATTTCAGTTATGATTGTGCTTGATTTGAGTTTATTGATATTTATTTTGATTTTGTTTTAATTTTAGCTTGTTTTCTTTTCGAAATTCTTGTTCACAATATTAATTTGATGTGTTTGTAGGTTATGGGATCATAGAGAATACATACCAAGCTTGGAAGAAGATTTAGAAGTGAAGAATCACCCTATCCCACAATTTTCAGAACTGGAGTGATTCCCACGATCGTGGGAAATCTCTCCAGAAACTTTCTGGAGAGAAAACTCACGATTGTGGGAATGGAGGTGATTCCCATGATCATGGGAAATCTCTCCGGAAACTTTCTAGAAAGTAATCCCACGATTTTCTTTTTTTCTTTCATTCTTCAAAATTTTCACTCCTCTCTCTAACCCACTAAAATTCTCCTCCCACTCCCTAAAATTCTTCATTTTCCTCTAGATTTTTTGTATTTTCTTCATCTCTTTTCATTAATCTGACAATCCTTTACTCTTTTCATGCATTAATCATTCAAAAACAGGAGGATTTGGGTAAGATTTTTCTTTCTCCCTCTAAAATACGAATTTCACCTCTCTTTCACTTATTTTTTTAGGTTTTCTTCTTACAATGGCACCAAGAAAGATGATGGCTCGACAATTGACTGATAAACTCCGCCTTTAAGTCTCCAGTGAAGGTAAGCCCGATTTAGCGGCAGCTTATCGTTCCCCATTTCTAATTTATTCAGAGGAAGAAAGTACGCGTTTCTGAGACCTTAGGGATAGAGAACTAATCACTCCTCGTTATTTTGATTTTGAATTATTATAAACCATAGGAATGATGTAGAAAATTGAGCGACTAACTGCAAACATAGGTTAGAATAAGTTTGTTCGGTGTGATGCACCTATTTACCCTATGATGAGCATAGAGTTTTTCACTAAAGTCCAATATAATCCTAAAATGGACGTTTTCTGGTTTAGGTTATTCAATAATGTTTATAAATTAGATTATATTGTCATGCGTGGTCTTTTTGATTTGCCAAACACTAAAGTTTAGATGATTACGATGATTTTATTTGGATGATTACTGGAAAACTCTGACGGGGGGAAGAAAACTTTGACTCTAGGAATGCACTGAACTCTTTAATCCGTAGTGTCGAGCATTTGCTTTTGCACAAATTTATATGTTTAACTGTGTTTAATAAAACTGAAATTAACAAATGCTCAACCAAAGAACTTTTTTTTTGGTGTATGGATCAAAAAATTAAAATCAATACGCCTTTTAGAAGTTTTCGATCAATAGTGAATGTTGTTAATAAAACGAGTTTATGTTTTGGCATATCTCATGTTGTTACTGCTTTAGCTTTGTTTTATAACCTTGATGTGGAAGATGTGCGTACAACTCAATACGATATGTTTGACATATCTTATTTGAGGCACTCTGAGATTTTAGAGTTCCATTATATGAAACTCTGAAATCCTTAGACGCGTACTACAGTAAGGAATAGGAGTGGCACTGATACAGCCTCTTCTTGACCCTCCTCATCCTAAGCAGTCCTGGAGCCAAAAGAAGAAGCAACGAAGGACGAACCGAGTGCACCAGCAGAGGTCGACCCATTTCAACAAATCCTCAACTAGATGGCCTCCAACCAACAACAAATGACGTCCCAAATCAACGAGCTTAGCACCTAAATGCGACAAGTCCACAAGGAGTAGTGTAGCTCGAAGAAGAGATTCCTCAAATTCTATCTGAGGAATAATTTTGAAGCTTCTTTGGCAACACCGTCGCCACTATCATCTCTATAAGATTTTCTTACCCTTTACTTTTAAATTTTATTATTTCTTTTGTTTGGTTTCATTTCATTTCATGTTTGTTAAGTTTCATGTTATTTTCTTTTATTTGGCTTGCTATCATTTTTTGTTTAGTTTGATGTTATTTGTTTGTTTTAATTTCTTTTGTTTGGTTTAATTTCTTTTGTTTAGTTTGATGTAAATTTTACTTACTTGGTGTTGACTTGTCACATTGATGACAATGTGATCTTTAAATGTAGGGAGGTTGCATTGACTTTCTTAATTGAATTGTTGGCATTTTGTTAAATAGGATGTATGTTTAGACATATCATGTGCTTTATGTCAGCAATGGAATCGCACTTGAATCATTCTGATAGATATTGCCATGATATTTTGTCATGTTAGTAAGAATTAGATTGAATGCATGCTTGAACTTGGATTGGGCTACTTGAATAGAAAGTGAACCATATAGAGTGATGAAAAGTAGTTGATTACATAAGCTTAGTCACAAATTGACATATGAGCAATGAGGTATTGTAGACATGCATGATGAGTTTAATTTGAGCCAAAGTAAGGATTGAGCCCATATGACTCCATCCATAGTCATTCTATTTCTTTGTTGAGTGATACTTCCTTAAGTTATTACCTTAAGAACTTGCTTTGAATCATATTGAGTCTACTGGATGCATGCTTAATAGAGATGATTAGGGCCCTTTTTGTGTTAACCATTTACTTAAATGACTTACCCTTTGTATTATCTGTTACTACCCCCGTTGAGCCTTAACCTTTTGTTTTTTGAAAGAACCAAAAAAATTTTAAACCTTAAACCTCATTAACCTACCTATTCACAAGCTTAGTTGAGTATTAAGTAATACATTGGTTGAGATCGTTGTGAAAATTTTACCAAAATGAGTTGAATATATTGTTGCCTGTGAATTACATCGTATATAGTGCTATTTTAATTCGTAATTCTTCCATGTATGAAGAAAAAAATAAAAAAGAAAAGAAAAGAAAAAAGAAAGGAAAAGAAAAAAGGAAGAATAATTGAGTAGCATAAATGAATGCAGAGTATTAGTTACATTTGGATATCTTCGAGTTATGTTTTGATAGCCCTTTATATCCATTTTTTGCTTTATAAATGCTTGTGTTAATCTTTCGTCCCTCTTTACCCACCTTAACCCTTATCATACTATAACTCTAAGCAAGTCCTTTTGATATATTCATGCATGCAATCATTGTAAAGGAGATTTGGTGTATTAGCAAGCCTATGGTAGTGTAGTTTCCTATAAGAAGTTTAAATAAAACACTAATCATCAAACAGTTGAGAGAAATGAGTAAAAATCGTAAGGAAGATTCATTTTACATCTATACTTATCTTTGAGTGATGGTGCCAATTGTTCAATTTGTTAATGTAAACCAATGAAAAAGTAGTCATGATATGTTTAGTAACTTAATATTTGAGTTAACTTAACTTTGAGGAATTGTATGCTTTGATATTTGTGAAAATGAAGTGATAGAATTAATTGGTTGTATTTATTTTTCTTGAGGACAAGTAAAGATTTAAATGCGAGGATGTTGATAGTTGTGCATTAGTCTATGTTTTTATAAGTGATTGGCATGTGTTTCTTACATAATTGTTAATTATTGTTGTAGTTTAGGATTCATTTTGTATGTTTTCATTTATTTTGATTTCCATTGTTGTTCTTTTATGTTTTATGTTAATTTAGGGTAAGAATTGATTATTTTTATGTAGGAATAAAGATGGAGCAACTTGGAGATTTAGCTAGAGATCAAAGAGTAAAAAAGAGGGAACTCTCTGTTGCAAAATCCCACGATCATGGGAATTATAATCCGAGACAATATTAAACTTAGAGTTTTTAAAAGAGAATTAAACCTCCAAAGTAAAAGAAAGACGAAACCCTTATGTAGAAAGAGCCTCATTAAGTGAAGAATACAAGTTTTAAGCCTTGAGGAAAGATTGAATTCAAGGATTATCATCAAGATTGGGGAAAATATCACATCAATATCAAAATTTCCAGATTTTGGAAAAGAAGAGAATAAGTTTCCTTTATTCAATTTTTTGTGTTTTTCTTTCTTCTAATCTTTGTAAGATGGATTATTTGTATGTTGATCATGTTATGGAGACTATGAGCGGATGATTTAGTTTCAGGGATTGCTTTTGAACTATTTTTATTAAACTCCTATTTTATTGAATTGAATGAAAGTGTCTTTGATGATTGTTTATTTTATTTCTATCTTACAATAAACCGAGAGAATGAGTAAGGTTATTTGTGTAGGATTGTACAATAAGAGTTAGCAACCTATAGACTTGCAATCATTATGTTAATTGATTAGTTAGAAGAGAGATCTCTGCTAATTCAATTAATCTCCAATAGGATAGTTTAATAACTAGTTAAATTGGTGGAGTGATTAGGTAGGTTGAGAGATCGTTCAATTGACTTCATTAAATTTGATTAGGGACAATTAATTATACCTTGTGAGAGGGTAGTTAATACATTCAGAAATCTTAGGTGAGACATAATTCGATTAATAAAATAGGAGGGAGACAAAATAGAGAAAAGTAATCTCTAGTCTTTTGATTCTTGAATTCTAATTTTCTGCACTATTGTTTTTTGTTAGTCTTCAATTTTAATTTAATTTTTCAGGTTATTTACATTACACAATTTTGTTTCTTAAACAAATTCTGATCTAAATTAAGTGGTGTCTGGGCATTAATCCTTGTGAGATCGATACCTGCTTTTCAACTACAAGTTACGACTCGTACACTTGCAATTTTTTAGCATAAAATGAGTATATTGTTTTGCAATTCAACAGCTAACAATTCAGTAGCAACCAAGGATGAAGGTGGCAGTGGCCAATTGGGAAAAAATCCCTAGCAATGGGCTTTGTGAAGTGGTATATCTAGTGCTTAATTCTAATTTATTTGCTGATGACTTTTTTTTTATGTTAGCCTTGGATGGTTTTGGCATTGTTTTAGGAGTGATATGATTATAGACTTTGTGGCCAATTGTATAGGACTTTTTATCCCTTCCTATGATCTTTGGATTAAAGAGAAGGAAAGTGGTATGGCAATGGCAACAGTAGGAGAAACAACCACGTTTTCAATTGATTCAAGGACCAATACCACTGGAAATCATGCTAGATAGATTGCTTGCTAACTTTTCCGTCTTATTAGAAGAACCAAAAGGGTCACCACCAAGGAGAGAGTGTGACCACTAGATTCATTTACTGCCTGGAATAACCCCAATTGCAATATGACTTTATAGGTGCACGCATATGCAGAAAGAGGAAATTAAGGAGCAATGTGCCACTATGATGAAATAAGGAATCATAAGGCCTAGTCATTCTCCATTTTTCTCTCCTGTTTTGCAAGTGAAGAAGCAAGATCGAGCATGGCAGTTTTACATTGACTATAGTGAATTGAATAGTAAACGGTTAAGTATAAATTCCCAATCCTTGTGGTGGGGGAGTTATTGGATGAGCTTTATGGTACTTAGTATTTTACTAACTAGACCATATCATCAAGTGCAGATGGCCCAAGAGGATATTGAGAAGACAGCTTTCATAATGCACCATAGGCACTTTAAGTTTTTAACTATGCCTTTTGGCTTAACCAATGCCCCATCAACATTTCAAGCACTTATGAATGAGGTATTCCAACCCTACCTACGTAAGTTTGTCTTGGTCTTGTTTAACAACATATTAATCTATAGTAAAACATAGGTGGAATGATCAACATATTCAACTTGTGTCTCATTTACTACGTTCTCACTATTTTGTTTAGATCTAAATGTTCCTTTAGGGAGACCCAAATAGCATATCTGGGTCATATGATCAATGGTGGTGACATATCGGATGATGCTAGCAAGGTAGAAGTCGTGAAAGAATGGGCACAACTGCAATTAGCTAAAGAAGTAAGGGCTTTCTTAGGGTTAGTGGGTTATTACAGGAAATTTATCAAGGACTATGGAGTCATAGCTACACCCCTCACCGATCTTCTTCAGAAAAACTCCTTCCAATGGAGTGAGGCACTAGCACAATCCTTTACTCAACTAAAGGGGGCCTTGGCAACAACTTTGATATTACAATTATTAAAATTTGAAGCAGAATTTATAGTGGAGTGTGATGCTTTTAGAGAAGGAATTAGGGCGTTTCTATAACAAAGGGATCATCCAGTGGCTTTCTTTAGTAAAAAACTTGCAGATAGACACATGAAACAACCAACATATGAACGGGGACTTATTGTCCTAGCTAAGATAGTGCAACATTGGAGACCTTATTTATGGGGATGGTCTTTTCTTATCAAAACTGATCATTTCACCCTTAAGTACTTGCTTCAGCAATAGCTTACAACTTCACCTAAGCAACATTGACTAAACAAATTGATGGAGTTCGACTTCCAGGTAGAGTATCGGTCAGGTCAGCTTAATAAACTGGTAGATGCATTCTCATGAAGGGACGAAAAAGAGGGCCTAATTTGTGCAATTTCACAACCTACACTATCGATTTTTTATGAAATAAGATTTGAAATTGCAAGTTCAAATGAGTTGAAAGAGCTTTGGTTAAGCGCTAAACAAAGAGAAGTAGGGGATGAATGGGTAGTACAGAATGACTTAATTCTGCATAAGGGACGTGTATTTTTGCTTCCCACTTCACCTTTAATTTATTATATTATTGCTTGATTACATAATGAAACTCATGAAAGGGTGAAAAAAACGTTGCAAACCCTCTGAGCTTATTTTTTCTAGAAGGGAATGAAAGGAACTATTAAAGAAGTTGTGGCTGGTTGCACCACCTATCAATGCCATAAAAGTGAGCATTTACACCTAAGAGGGCTTCTTTAACCCTCTCCATTCCTACACAAATATGGGCTGATATCTCCATTGATTTTATGGAAGGATTGCCAAAATTCCATGGCAAATCAGTTTTATTTGTTGTAGTTGACAAATTTTTGAATATGCACATTTGATCCCAATTGCTCACCCCTACATTGTTGTTAGTGTTACCTTTGTATTTTTTGACTAGATTTTTTGACTACACGGTATCCTAGAATCTATTGTGAGTGATAAGGATGTGGTTTTTACAAGCAAGTTTTGGAAAGAGTTCTTTCATTTATGTGGCATGAAGTTGGCATTCTCCTCCACCTACCACCCACAATCCGATGGACAAACAGAAGTTGTCAACCATACAGTGGAGATGTACCTAAGGTGTTTGATGGGGGTTCATCCCAGGAAGTGGGTGGAATGGATTTAGTGGGCAGAGTATTGTTACAATACCTCTTTCCACTCTTCCTTACGAGAAACCCCATTCAAAGTTGTGTACAGACATGACCCCTCTCGCTTGCTTTGCTATGTTCCAGAGGCTTTCAAGGTGGATACAGTGGACCAAGCCTTGCTAGAGCACAATAAGGTACTACTGGACATCCGATTTTGGCTTCAATAAGCACAACAACGGATGAAGACAATTTATGATAAAAACATAAGGATGTCAAGAGCTTTAGTTTGGTTAAGGTTGTAGCCCTGCTAATGGTCCTCCCTAGCTAAGCGGCGTAATTCTAAGTTAGCTCCTAAATTTTATAGTCCCTACAAAGTCCTCTGGTGCGTTGGATCTATTTCTTACCGCTCGGAGCTCCCTGAAAATAGTCACCTATATGATGTTTTTCATGTATCTCTACTCCAACCTTTTGTTGGAGAAACCCCCTAGTCCCACCTTCCTTGCCACCACTGTTGGATAACAAAGTCATTCCTACTCCACAACAAATCCTACATTCAAGACTTAACAGGGGTGAACTTGAACTTTTAGTTCAATGGCTCGGTCTCCCTCCTTCCAATCCCACTTGGGAGTCTCTTGATTAATTTCAAGAGGCTTATCCCGATTTTGAGCTTAGGGATAAGCTCATTGTCTAAGAGGGGAGTGATGTTATAGATGCATTTGTTGGAAGAACTTATCAGAGAAACAGTCAGGCAGGGAAAAGATTAGTTGCAACAAAAGATTCGATAAAGGAGACAAATCAAGAATGAAATCAAGTTTGAAAATGAGATCTTAATTAGTTAGGATTCTTTGTGTTTAAATAAGTTTGAATACGAGTTATAAGAGGTCTTACCTGGTTAGGATTCTTGTGTTTAAATAAGTATGAATAAGCTTCCTTAGTCAAAAAGGAACCTTATCTTCAGCTACGTTATTCAGTTATAATCCTCCTCCTTTATGAGGAGGCTTTTGCTTCAATAAAAGATCATCAGAAATATTTTAGTCAAAAAAATTTAGGAGATCTGGGGTTCTCTCAGACGAGCCCTAACACACACAAACAACCATAGGTTCAGTAAAGAAAGGCAGAAACAGTAACAAGGAGAAATCTATCAACCCAGTGGTTGATTTTCCAGTAAATAGACCTATAACGAAATCCTCAATATGGGCACATACCAAAATGATATTAATTAAGATATTTAAGTAAGGTTGATATTTTAATGGGATTAAATCCAACTAATGGATTAAAATTAAAAGTTAATTTTGGATCTTTAAAAGATATTGGCTTTAAAGGACCACGTTATATTATTTGCCACTAGGTTAAGACCCTCTATTCCCATTAGCCTGTTCCAACTAGAAATGTCAAAGTTAGCTAGGCCTATTTTTGGCCCTTGTTGGCCGAGTCATAAGTGGGCCATAGGCCAACCATGGTTGGGCCGGTAGGCTGCGGGCTACGGTCTGACCATGGTTGGCCTATACCCCAGCCGATCGTTTTGAAAGTTTTATTTTGAAAAATCAAAGGTCGGGCTGCGAGCTAACCCATCTGAGCCCGCTAGGCCACGAGTCACCATGGCCCCTCGGCCCAGCCCATCCCAACCCATTAACATCTCTAGTTTCAGCCTTGCTTCCACCCCAATACGACATCGTTTTATATCTAAATGTACATAAAATAACACCTTATTAGAGCAGAAATAGGGTTGAAGTGGGCTAATAGAAATAAAGGATTCATGTCTTTGCCACCTATCCAAACTCTTCTTCCCCAAAATTTGTTGAAAATCAGCCCTCCCTCTTTCTTCCCCACTTTCTTTCATTTTCCTTCGATTTTTAAGCCAACTTGCTCTATCTTTAACCCCTAAATCAAGTATTAAACACTAAATCACCAATCTAGGGTTTCTAAACTCACCATATTAACAAGAATCTTAGAAAAAAGATGAAAAAAGAGTAGATGGATTTTTATGAATAGTACCGAAAATGAACAAGATAAGTTAATGGAGTTTTGGTTGTTTTAGTGCATGATTTTAGTGTAGTCGCATGCATTAATGAATAAAATACATGAAATTGAACTTTCATGTAATATTATGAAGATAAAAAAGAGGAATTGAAGGAGAGAGAGAAAGGGGAAAAAGAAGGAATAAGGAATTGATGGTGAAATTGAACCTTAATTTGAAGAATTGGACATCAATTTGGTATGCGTTCAAGCAATTTTATTTTTCCCTAAAAATTGTGTGTTATGTAATTTGGGGTTCTTGAGATAAAATTGAATCATTAAATTTCAATGACATTTTAATTGGATCTGCCTTTAGTAAAATAGATAGAAATTTGAGGAATGTGATAAGGTTGGCATGTCAATTAGGTAGTTAGCAGTACAGCGTCATGATATGTGTTACTGGACTCTATGGCTCTGAGAGCTCGGTTCCAGTGTAAGATATCTGATTTATGTTATAAACTGCATGGCTCCGAGAGCTTTGTCATGTAAGATATATATATGTAAATAGACCATATGATTATGAGAACTCGATCTTGTATTTTTAAAATCCCACTTATTCTGCTTTGCGATGTAATTATGTTGGATTTTACTTGGGGAAATTATAGAAAAATATATAAATACTTGATTGATGATTAAAGAATGTCAATTGGAGGTAGTAATTAATTGTAAATTAAATTGTAAAATTTATTGATCATTTTGTAATTAGATATGAATTATTATTGTATAAATACATACTTGAATTTCATAAAGTAATTTTAATGCCTAGTTATGCTTACAAATAAACGAAGATATTTATATTTGAAAAATATTATATGTTATGCATGTTATGGTTGAATGAATTGAATTGGATGAGAAATGAAATTGCTTGAATACCACTAAGCCTATAGCTTATTACGTGGTTTTCTTTCCGCTCGTAAGTTTTGAAGAAAATTAGAAGAAAGCTGTGGTAGATCTACTACAAAGACTAGAGTCACATAGAGGATTGAGGAAGACTTTAAGGTGGATGTACTATAAAATTAGATTTTGTTTTGGTTATGACATTTACACATAAAGAAATGAAGGATCATATAGAATTATATTGTGAATTATATATGAAAGTCATGTTTGAAATTTGGTTTAGATGAGATGAAATGTATTGGAAGATAGACAAATTATTTTGTCAAGGAGCTTGACAAGGAGATGGATAGCTGAGTAAAATAAATGAGAAGTGTATTGAAATTTCTTGCAGATGGTTTTAAGTAAATATAGAGAAATTCTATCAGAATTTTTATAAAGTGAATAGCATTTGTTAGAATAACAAGGTTATAAATAGAAAACTTTGTAATTCAAAATTTTAAGGATGTGGTAATCTTCAGTATTCCGATTCCATTATCGGGTAGGAAACTAACGTAACGACTATTAAAAAATCTAAAGATCTAATAACCCAATCATTGGAAAAACTTATTATATCTCTCACTTGTATAACAACTTATTAGTCTCAAAGGAAGAATTGAGTGAAGAGGAAGAGAAATTAATTAGTGAAAGTGATGAAGAATATATTGTCTTAATCACTAGAAAATTTAAGAAATTCTTTGAAAGAAAGGACTTTACGGATGTAAAAGTGAGTTAAAACATAAATCCTTAAACATTATCTATTTTAAATGTAGAAAACCCAACTATTTAAAGTCACAAAGTCCTCTACTCAAAGATAATAACAAGTATGCGGGTAATTGTAATAGGAGAAAAAGGATAAGAAGAAAGCATTTAAAGCATCAACTTGGGACAACATAAGTGATCCAAAAACAAGCATTTGAAAGAAGAAATAACTTATGTGTACTTTATACCTAAAGACAATGATGAGGTAACATCCAAACCTAATTTGTGTGATAATGACAGTGAATTGATATATGATAAATTAGTCAAAAGTTTAGAAATTGTGAGTAAGAAAAGCAAGAAATTATCTTCCAAAATCAAGGAATTTCAAAAACGGTTGGATGCAAGTATAAATAAGAATGAAAAGATAAAAAGTGCATTGCATAAAAATAAGCATCCAAAAATGTAATCATTGATGATAATGATACATTAGATACATTAAAGTATAAGAATAAAGCTTTAAAGAAGGAGGTTGATGCCCTTAAGGATTCATTTCCAAGTTTACAAGGGGAAGTAAGAAACTTGAAAACAAGTCAAAAGCTTAAAAGGATTTCAATAACATACATAGAATTGGATATAATTGTAAGAGTGTTTCCAATGATTAAAATACTTTTGTTAAAAGAAAAAAATTACCATTTCCTATAATGACAAATGAACATGAGACATCTATACCTAAGCAAACAAATATATATGACACATTCACTAGGGCTCAATATAAGGGAAAAACTTTTTCTTATATATATGGCTCAAAATCTAGACATATATAGTTTAATACTTTCAAAGGAAGAATAGACATAACTTTTATGATAACATGAAAATCCACTCACACCCTTTAGGCCCTCAATAAGCATACATAGAGCCTTCATTTATAAATAGTTACCATACATATAAAGATGGTAGCTCTTCTTAATTATCCTAGGAGAACATTCAACACTTTGAATTTCAAAAAGAAGATTTCTCATTATTCACACACACAGAATACTAAGTAATGATATACATCATCATTACCTATATAATATACTTTGTCATATTTATAGTAATTTTGGACATGTTGCTTTGAATTACGAATAAGGTTTTTAACAAATTTTTATAGTGTGATCCTTGGCACCTATACTTAAAGACTTCATGTGAAATAAGGTTATTAGGTTAGAATTTATATCTTTGAGAGTAATTTCTTTAAACCATTAAATAAGGATAGATTTTGCACAATAAGAAGAGAATTAGTTATATTTGATGGAAATTCTGTTTATTAAATGATTCTTTTTAAATCTTCATTTACCTTGATTAATTGTATCCATATGTTGTTATGTAGTTTTGCTTTAATTTGAGTCTTAATGATGTGTTTGAATGATTTTATCCATGTTTTGCTTTCATTGATGGACATTAGGATATATTGGTTTACTAATACCTTAATGTGATCAACCAGTGTACTCTAAGACACCAACACCCTTACTTTCCAATGAGTTTGTTGGCTACTTGGTCATTTGTCTAGTCACCCGTATATACATATCGGGGGACCAATGCCCTTTTATGGTCAATCTCTTTCTGTTTATTTTCATAGTTTATGTTTATATCTTCAAAAACTGAAATAATTCTCTTTTATTTGAAAAACTCATTGTCCTATTTCATAAAAATCTAATTAGATTGGATTAACTTGAAATTTTGTCTTTTTGGGTTTCAAATTTAAGGATTGTAAATTTTGTCATAAGTTGAACTATCTTTTTTAAATTTATGCTTCTACAGTTAAATTGTAAAAGGAGTCAATGTTGTTTCCCTTTTAATTATATCGATACATATTTAATTTTATTCAATTTTATTATTTAAGACACTTTTCTTAATTTTTATTTTTTAAAATTTTAGAGCTTTCAAAATTATATATTCTTTTATGAAATTGAATATTTGATATATTTCATATTTTGGTAAAACTTCCCCTTGTTGTTTCAATTGAATCTTTCAACTTAGGCACAATGACAAATTTGGGCACAATTAGGGATGCTTATTTCAAAATTAAATTTTTAAATAATTATTTTAACTCTTACATATTTAGTAGCCTTCTTTCTTGAACAAGCTTACTAATATTAATCAAATTTATTTTGATCTTTTAACTAAGTTAACTTGATGCATGACACTTTATATTATGAATTCTTGGGCAATTGATTTTTTTTATGATTATAAAAAGGGGGAGAGAGATTGATGATATTAGATTTAGGGGGAAGTGATATCATTCAAAGGGAGTAACTTTTGTATATATGGTATTTTATGTATTTATCTAGTTGAGGAAATTTATGTTTAAGCAAACATATGGATATTTCTTTTACAATTAACATTAAATATTTCTTTTGCTCTTGATATTAAATTATAACTTATATATTAATTGAGGGGGAGCTTATTTTTATCTTAATTATATGCTTAATTTTCATATTGCTCTCTTATATCAAATGTTTTGTCATCATTAAAAATGGAGAGATTGTTAAACTTAGGGAGGTTCCAATTGATGTTTGATGATAACAAAATATAATTACTATTAATGAGTTTTGTTATTTTGATGAAAAGCAATATAAGAATAAAATGAAGCTATAAAGTCAAAAATATAGTTTATGAAATTGAAAAAGAGAAGTTGAAGTTTACTACTGATGAAATAAAGATCAAACCAAAAACTAAAAAAATAAAGGTTCATCAAGGTCATTTTACATTTTGTATTACTATTTATAATTCGATTTTATCAATTCGATGCTCTGGAAAGGCTCACCATGCATAAATATTTTGTTTCAATTTATTGTATGATTCTTTACATTCTTCAAGAGGCATTGAAGCTTTTGGTTTTAATAGAAAAATCTCTTGATCTTTCAAACACTCTTTACGAAATATTTTGGGAAGTGATTAAATCATAATTGTATTAAAATTTTGGTTTGAGCATTTGAAGTTGTTAAAATTATATTTTTGTGGTTATTAGTTGATTTATATGGTTAGTAGTTGATCAATATAAATTAGAATTGTTAAATTTGATGTATCAAGAGTTTGTTACAATATTAGTAGATGTATTAGTTGACTAATGTGCCATATTAGCCAACCAATATGCCTACTAGTCAATCAGTCTCTCAACTGCTAGTAAATTTATGCATTCAATGCACATTTATTGAACAATATGCAATAGTCATTATAATGTCTAGTTCTTAGCTCCAGCAACTAGTAGGGCTCTTAAAAAACTGTAAATAGGTGTTTCTTCATTAGTTTCAGATCAAGAAGTGTTTAGGTGTCTTATACACATATTTCTAAATGTTTATCAGGCATTTAAACATTATCATCTCATATTTGTGTAGGTGAGCTCTTTTGAGTTATGGTTGGTTGTTTTTATACTCATATTAATTTTATCGCAAGTGTACAACATAATTGCAGCTAGCACAAACAAGTATCCTACAAAGACAATAATTACTAGTAATTTCTATTATGCTATTATCTAGTTTATAAATTGAGTGTTGGTTTTTAATTAAAATTAATACTAAAATAGATAAAATAAGTAGGAAGTAATAATGAGCTGAGAACAAAGACAATCACTTAAAAAACAATCAATATCAAGATTTAGTGCCTAGGTGGTGAATCCACCTAAAATCTTTAGAAAATTATCCTTTGATTTTGCAATTATTTTATTGATTATTAGACCGTGAAAATTCCTATCTTATGTTGATAACTCTCTCAAAACTACTAACAACTAATCCTAGGTTTATTAATCGAATTACTCAAGTTAAAGTTTTTAAGATTACATTATTGATTTGTGAATTCCGCTATTAATTTTGACCCTAATATAGAGGATTTATATTGACCTATCTCTAGGTTTGCAATCAAATCCTTTTAATTACAGTAGATCTATTCATGTACAAGATTTATCAATCTCTTTGTCATGAAATTAGATTATGTACTAATATTTTAGATCTATTAGAACATATATTAAACACATAATTAAATGACAATAGATCAATCAAAACTATTGCATTAAATAAAAGAATTAAAATATATTGTAGCACAAACTAAGGTTCATCACACCTAGACACTAAAGATGTTTAGTTACACATAATAAAAACAAAATAAAACATAAACAGAAAAAAAGAATAGAAAACAAAGAGTTTATAATTCTAAATATCCGTTCTTTTCTATTGAATGTTCTTCTAAGTTGAGTTTTGATGTTGTAATCTATTAGATCTTTTGATAATTTCTTCACGTTTTCCACTTCTCTGGATCAATATTGTCCCTTTTGAACATTCTCTATGTCTAGAATCACTTCTGAATGTCTGTTCCTTCTACTTTGCCTTCACTCACGTCTTTTTATAGTAAAATTTAGGGTTTTGGGTGATACACAAGCATGTACTAGACCCTGTAAACTCTAAAATCTCCATATTTCATGAATCTACATGGATTGAGAGACTTATATAGCCAAAGACATGATCTTGTATCCTTTCTTTGCTTCAAATCTTCGTTTTATGTTGCGTTTTCATCTAAATTTTTCTCTATTTGGTCTGTAAAGGTAATTGTAACCTATAAATACACTTTAAACAAATTAAGTACCAAATATACAATAAAAGTATAAAATATCAAGCAAAATACATCAAATATAGGTGTTAAATATGGTCAAATATGCATCTATTAAACATCCCCACACTTTAGTTTTGCTTGTCCTCAAGCAAACTAATAAATCATACAACATCTATTATTTATCAATCTTAACTTGTTCATTCATACTATAAATTATCATATCATATTAATCTAATTAACATATAATTAGGTTCAAGTCATCCTAAAACTAGCTTCCTAAGTCAATATTAATATTAATCACATCAATAATATCATTGAAATCAAAAGTATAAACCTTTACATCTTATCAAGATTTCACTCAATGCACTCAAGTGTTTAGGGTGAAAATTATCAAACTCTCAATCAATTCATAGTAACACTCTTACTATAGGCTTGCAATATTATCACATCTGCACCACTTATGTATAAAATAGAAGCAAAAATCAGAAGGTCTTTATACGGGTTGTAGTGGGGCTTAGCTAAGGAATGATTGGGATGATAAAAATGATTGATTTGGAAGGATATTTACTAAAGAGAACATTACATGAAACTTGTTCACAATGCACAGGTCCATTCATCATAAAACCAATGGTACTATATAATTATTCTTTTCTTCTTCTTTTTTATGCTCATTTTTTAAAAATAAAAACAGTTTTAGAGTATTCATCATGTACCACTATTAAAGAGATATCAAATTTTCAAGTTTTAAACAACCAAATAATGTAAATAACCTTCAAAGTTTAAAACAATAAAAAGACTTCAAAGAAAAATAGTGATAAGGTTAATAATCGGGTCATAATCAATGAAAAAGTTAAGACTCAACTTGGTTATTCCTAAAAATAAATTTAAGGTAATTATCAAAGAAATAGGCTCAAACAAAGTGTTAAATCTAAGAGCCTTTATCACTGTAATGCTTCTAACTTAAAATATATGGTATCAATATGCATAATAAAACAAGTTCTATAATCGGTCAACTATGCATGATAATACACATTAAAGGAATAAAAAGTGCTTAAAATTTTTCAAATTTTGCTCTTAGACTCAAAATCTCACAAGAAAGATAAGTTAATTTGTGTAAATACTATACAATTTCATTCAACTTGATTATTTCAATGATTATTAAAAATACTACTTATAAAAGCAATTTTATTCTAACCATCGTCCTTTTGCATATTAATTCAAATCAATATTCAATAATGAAATACAGTATTGATGGATATATTTTAATTAAATCAAAATTTTCAACTCGTAAAATTTAATAATCAAGATTATAATAAGCTGAGAAAATCATTAAACTTATTAATCCCTTCGTCACACTTAAGCTCAACGTACCCTACACTTTTATTAGTGGCTTACTTCCACCTATTTCTTTATATAGGGGTTTTGTGGCCTGTAAGTAAGCCACCTATTGTATAATAATCAAAGGGATAAAATTTTATAAAATTAATAAATCCAATCACATGCATTAATGCCCTTTTTAATCACAAACTATTAATAAAAGAGGGAATAACAAAACTCCCTAAATCTTTGATTGATGCAAGCAGTTTGTCTTTGAGGAATTGGGAACCCTCCATACTTAAGGTGACTACCAATGCCTCATCATTATTTTCCTTATTTGGTTCTTTTGTCAGTTTTTCCTCAACCACCTTTGTCCATTCTTCTTCTTTTTCCTTTTGGACAAAGGTGTCTAGCTCATCTTCTTCAATTACCTCTTGCCATTTCTCTAGTTCCTCTTCTTGGATAGAGACTCTCTTCTTCTACGTTTACTACTTTTGTCATATCTTCGTCCTCCTCTACAATAATAACAGTTACCTCCTCATCTTCTTAGAATGTCACTTCATCCATGAAGCCAACATTTGTCTTTTTTTCATTCTGCTACACTAATAAGCTTAAATAGTATTATGTGTTATGCTTAAGATATTTAGGTGAAGAAGCTCTTTCTTCGAATTTGCGTCAGCTAGCTTGAAATTTGGCAAGGTACTCCATTATTTTATCTCTTCTTCTTCCTCCTCCTCTTCTTCTTCTTCTTCTTCTTCTTCTTCTTCTGTTCTTTAGGAACTATTTTAGTAGGACTAGGCAGACTCCCCTGCATCTCGTCAAATAACATCTTTGCCAGCTGATCGATCCAATTCATCATATTTGGTATACAAGTCTCTGTTTTCTGATGCCTTATGTTTGAATCTTAAATAAAATTGGCCATCATATCTTCTAAAGTTGGCTCCTTAATTTAAAGTTCTTGGTACTATAAATATTTAATTAAAGCATAATCATCCCATTCATAAGTGTAAGAGTTTCTTCATTCTGAATTATAACTATTCTCGTATGATGCACCTTGAGATTGATTGTACATGCTCAGTTGCTCCCACATATATGTTAGTGTCTAACATTCATTATTGTAATTATTACTCCCACTAATGACACAACATATTATCATTATTGTAATATGTAAGGAAACCTCTATCTCATACATGATAAAGCAAATACACGTGAGAGGGGGGTGAATTGTGTGTAACTTTTTTGAAAAAATCACAAGTTACTTTTATTAGTATAAAGAAAAGGGCCTGTTAAAAATTAAAACAATAGGATTCTGTCAGACAATATGAGCCTATTAAACGACAGGAGCTTGCTGAAGTATAAGTCCAATTGAAAACAATAAAAAATGGAAGGCGCCTATTAAAATTAAAAAAACCATTAGTAAGTTGAAAACAAAAGGGATCTATTATAAAAGTGAAGGAGCTTCTTGCTGAAATGAACACACACATAATATAATGCAAAAATATAAAAGATAAGAAGAGAGAGAGAGAGAAGAAGAATGCAGTCGATTTATAGTAATTCTACTTACAACTCAAGCCTGCATCCAGTCCTCAAGTATCCAACTTGAGTGTTTCACTATAAAATCGAGTAGTAACTTAGAGAGCCTCTTCAAGCTCACAAGTATATATTTTTCAAGGTTCTCCAACCTTCTATACTTAAAGTATATAACAAGTTTCTAAAAGCTCACTGAAAAATAAAATGTAGAATTAAAAACAATTTCTCTCTTGATAGAGTGATTTCACTTTCTAAGGCACAATAAGAATGATATGACTCTTAAGAATATAGTTGCTACTCAAATGTTTCGAAAGTCTGTGTATGCTTGTTGCTTTACAAGTGTTATTGCTCTTTCTTAAATAGCCAATTTCTTCAATTAGTCATTGCTTCACTTGCATCCTTAGTCAAGCAGATGGATTTAAATCTGAAGAACTTTGATGTCATCTTTGCCAAAAATCTTTCAGTAATCACGAGGCTAATATACAACCTTCATAATTAGGAGGATCCTTTCATATAAACCATTTCTAATAAGGTAAGTTCATAAAGAAGTTTCCTGCAAGAAAGGAAGCGTATTTCTTATGATTTTATTTCCTTTTGAGAATAAGTTAGCAATAAAAGGAAATAAGTCTAATTTGAATTTTGAAATATTATGTAGTTGTCATCAAAATCATTAATAATAAACCTTGAGCTAACATTACATAGTGATACTATATATTGCGAAGACACATCATAGCTCCCATAAGAGTAATGCCTGCTCTATCCTTCCATTGTGAGTTATGGTGATGACATTAAATTTCAATCCCTAAAATAAACCACAAATACACTATTAATGTAGAGAAATTCAAAAGATAATTAACAACGACTGACCTTTATGTAGTCAACTACTGAGGTAAATTATATTCCTTAATACTTTTATCAATTATTTATTGATTATGTTATAATTGGTATCTTCCACTGTATTTAAAGGTAGGTTTATTTATGTGTCAATGATGCATACAAGTGAAAATTTGACAACTGTAATGGTGGAGTGCTTAGTGGATAAGAACATTAACACCAAGCTCTCAAATATAACATTGGAGAAATGTAGCGCAAATGATGCGATGGTAGAAAATTTGAACAATAGGTTACATGTTAGGAGCTTGTTAATCAGTGGAGGTTATTTGATATGCGTGGTTTCACACATATCATGAATTTTATTGTGAATGATACGTTCGAGGTGATAAAGGAAGTAGTATAAATAATTTGAAGCAACATAGTATATTGGAGTGTGATACTCAAAAGAGTGAAATTTTTGAATAATTTGCGTGGTAGCTATTCATTTTGGGAACTAAGAAATTACTTATGGATTGTCCAACCAAAAGTAATTCAACATTCAAGATATTGGAGTCGACAACCAAGTATATTAAGGTGTCCAATAGGTTAAGACAAAGAGATTCTTACTATACTTACATATCTACTAAAAAGCAAAGGGAGTTGATCAAAGCATTCGTACGAAGTTGGAGATATTTTATAATATTACTGAGTTGTTTTCAAAAACAAAATAACCAAATTTGCATATTTGTTTTAACTACATGTATAAGATCAAGTGAGCTTTATCGACCAGGAAAGAGTAAGTCGAGCCTTGAGGTTGTTTAATTATATGGATTAGAATTGACTTCTTATAGTGGGTTTGTAAAGCTTTGCTAGAACAAATAGACCACCTTTCGTCGCAGAAATCGAAGAATAGCGAGACACATGCAAATAACTGCCCTATGTGGCTAAGAAAAAAAAAGCTCAAACTCCTTAGTGCAAGCACTATGTAAGTAAACTACCATTTTTTAGTTCCACTAAGAGACTCGAGTCTTATATAATGTATTATATATTATAATCTAAATGCCACTTTACTTATTTAAATTTTTTATTCTAACGAGTTGATCTAATTCAAACATAGTAAATGATGATGAAACTCAATTCTTATTGGTCTACAACATCGCAAACTATGGAAGTCATTTCTATGTTAGAGCCATAATATAAGATGTGGGGCAATATTTTTATTATTAAAAGTTGTATAGTGATCAAGGTTAAGCATATATTGATATCATTCAACAATTTTAGTATGATTTATTTAATGATTATCAATTAAGGTTGGACAAAATCAAGATTGCAGTAGTTTAATATCATCTTCAACTTCATCTTCTTTTATTATTGATATAACTAATGAGAGACCCAAATTTAAATAATTCATCGAGTAAAAAAAGGCTAGGACTGTTTATAATAAGATGGAGTTGGACAACTATTTGGAGGTAGTTATTGTAACCTTGGATGAAAAGATGCAATTCAATGTATTATCATGGTGGAAGACACATGGGGACATTTTTGATCATAGACCTCTAAGCAACTTTAGTATCCACTATTTCTTTGGAGTCTACTTTTAGTAATAGGGGTCAGATAATTAGTCCTCTCATGCTCTGACTTCATTTTAATATTGTGGGAGCCCTTACGTGTGCTAAAAGTTGGTTATGTAATGAATATACTTAACATAAACCCTATTTCTTATGATATATTAGTTTTATTTACCTTAATAATTATCATATTGTATTATATTATATTTCCTTTTTTACAGTGAAAAAGGTATGAAAACTATTATTCCAATTAAAAGTTTCATTAACAAATATTTGATAATAAAAGTATTTTTTAACTGTTAATTATCATGTGTTGATTATTTATTTAATACAATTGTTGGATAATCAAGAATAATTTATATAATAGTATTTCTATATGTAGATAAAGAGGCACAAACTATTGATGATACTAATTACAACGATTAGTTGTCACCTTTCCTCTATTGTTGATTTATTTTAATCTTTACTTCTCTTCTTACATTTTTTTAAGATTGCTTTGACTTTTTAGACCTGAAGTTATAAATCTTTGCTTGTGTAATTTTATTTAGGTCGAAAATTAGCTGCACTTTAGTTTTCAACCTTAATTCATTTTTTTATATTTTTCATTTAGATGCTAATATTATGACACTCTTTAGTTTTTTTAAAAAAACATGATTTTTATAATAGCAGTATGATACTCGTTGAATAGGTAAAATTTTGAATCGATATCAGTTCAAGAGCGAGGATTGAATATTAATTATCATATCTTATTTGTGCAAACGTTAACCCATAGTTTAGGTTAGGTTTGTGTCGTTAAAATTTATTTGACTTAGGTGTAATTGAATTAGAAAAGACCAAGTTTTAAAAAAATTGTAGATTGAAGATATAAATTTTAAAAAAAAGACTATTTTATTGATAAGTAAAGCGTGACAATGAAAAAATAATAGTCTAAAGCAATATTAATTTTAAAGAAATTAAGCAAATAGAATTTATTTATGTTTTGTCAAAAGTAAAAAATTGGACTTAGCAATATTAATTCAATAAAAAATGGAAAGAATGTGGATTTTTTTAAATCAAAGTTGAGATAATTTGACAAAAGAAAGGACTTAGACTATATTTAGAAATTGAACTTAAAGTCTATAATATAATAGTAGGGAATTAGTCCTATTTAGAAATTAAATATATAAAATAACATAGAAAATAAATTTTAAGATAGTAAAGTTTGTTATAAGATAATATTTATATAAAATAACGTAGAAAATAAATTTTAAGATGGTAAAGTATGTTATAAGATAGTAAAATATGTTAGACAAACTTTTTTCTTTTATTAAACATATTTAGTAATTGATACAATATATTTTATTTAAATTTATATAGAAAAGTTTATTAATATATCTAAAATAACTGGTGAAAGTCTCAGTATCGCTTATAAATCATTTAAAAATAAGTAATATTAACACTGTTCATTATCCATAATTTCAATTTTGGATAAAATCTTTTATTAAAAATTATGCATTTTAAAATTATACTTAAAATTTCAAGAGGATTCTGTTTTCCATAGGCCTCTTTCGTTAGGTTTTGATTTCTCTATTAAAATTATCCGGCTCGTATTTTTCCTTTACGCACACCTAATTTCACCTCGCGTACAGTCTCTGTTTTTCTCTAATCAATTTCAATTCACGAGGTTCGTTCTCTGTTTCTTTTTTTGGTCTTAATTTCTTTGAACATTGAACAAATCTTAATCCCATTCTTTGTTAGTTTTAATTTTTCAGAATGAGTTGCTGGTTGAATTTGATTTCTGTTTATATCAATCGAAACGTCATTGCTTTTTCTTTTGCTTTTGATTGCAATGATTTTGATTTATGTGGCATTTGATTGAGATGGGGATATCCATCCGACTTGACCTGAGTCAACGCAGCTATTTATCGGAACCCTTCACAATATACTTGAATTTGTTTGATAAATGCTTATTAGCTCCAATGCTTCTTTTGACGATTCATATCTGTAATTAGTACTCTTTTGTGCTTTTATAAGACTCAACTCTGTACACACATACGGAATCAGTTGATTTCAATAATAGAGAACGTGAGGCAAAGCCTAAAGAAGGAAAATTTGGTATCTTGATAGTGAGATACAGGAAGAATCTTAGACAATAAAAAGTTTTGATAGCCTGTAACTTTGTTTACTCTGCTTTGCAGTGAGAATGGCTGCTATGATTGCTGGGCAGGGGACACAACTCAAAAGGGATAGCAATAATAAAATAGGGAGAATGAGAGGGCCCTCAAATGCTTCTTGGCTTGTAACTAAGAAAAGAGTTCACAGATGGAGACTCCGTGAGGAGAAAGCAGATACGAATGATGAGTGGTTGCCGCAGTCCAGTGGAAATAAATTGTCTAAAAAAATGAATTTGACTTCAGAAGCTCAATGTTCAAGAGGCAATGAGGTTGCATTGTCTGATGAAGAGTGGTCACCGCCAACAAGAGCCAAAAGCTTTTCTAAGAAAATGAAGTTTAGTAAAAAGGGTGGAATTTCAGACGGTAATGCAACTTCAAGACGGAATGGGTTACAGAAGAGGCGTAGATTTATAGATCTATACTCTGACGATGATGCAGAAGATTTTTGTTTGGAAGAATTGTGTCTAATTAAGATGAGAGAGCGCAAAAGAGGTAGAATAGTGGATAATAAAGTAAGCCAAGAAAGTCCAACATATGTGAATGAGAAAGATGTCGATTCTCCAAGTGGAAATTTTGGTTGCAGGGTCTACCAAAGAAGTTCAAACAATTTGAGCAGAAAAACATTGGATTCTGCATGTGAACATTTAGGTGGTGAGGCTGACCAATGTATTTCAAACACTCAGATAGAGAAGGATTACAATTCCCCTAGTGCTTCTTTCCATGCTTCATCTTTCTTGTCTTCGTCATCTTCCACTTCTTCATTTTCAGTAACAAAAGGTTACGGAAAGAGCAATGATGGATTTGCAACTAGACAAGCCAAGGCAATGTCACTTCCCTATTTTTATTGGATGTTAGCACATGATATATCTTCTCACTACTTATGTAATGAGCATGTAATTACTCCATAAGTTACCTTTGGAAGTGATGGATGTTAGTTATTTTCATTCAGCAAGCAAAAGGAGAATTCCAAAAATGTCATCAGTGCTTGAAAAACGAAAGAAGGACCTTTGTTCTTTGCCAAAACTGTAAAATGAAGTTGTATTGCGTCCAATGTATCAAGCAATGGTAAGTTCTCTTGCTAATATCCTCCTGTTATCGAAATCTGTGTCTCCTTTCACAAACTTTGTGTGATTAATTTCCCTTCTTGTCTGTATGTAAAGGTATCCTGAGATGACAGAGGCAGAAATTTCAGAACTATGCCCCTTTTGTCGTAGAAATTGCAACTGCAATGCATGTTTGCACTTACCTGGATTGATTAAGGTTTGTTTTCATATCTTTGTTGTGCAGTATTTCTATGATGAAGTGAAAGACTGTTAGTGAAATTTTCTTTTTTCTCTCCTTAACAGAATCTAACTACTCAGCTTCATTGTGCCTTTAAAGTCTAAACAAGTTCGCAGTTATTTTTCTGTGGTTACTATGTCATAATGTACAATTGTGTTAACATTACAAACAAACAATTTATTGAAATGATCGTATGTAACTGGGTCTGTTATAGAGAATTGCTGAAACTAATTGGTGTATTGGAGTTTGAAATCTTTATTTCCAGCTAGCTTATCTTGCTGGACTTTTCTTCCTAGAACTTGCTAAAGGCTACTGTACTGTAGCTCCCTCAGTTAGGTTTAGGAATAGCAATGGGTTGGGCCTGAACTTTTTTAAAATTCTTTTAAAAATTAAGGCTCCAGCACTGCCCGAAGTCCAATTAAATCTGGCTTTGCCTATTGACTTCTATCCGGGCCGGATCCAGACCCTTTTGCCACCCTTAGTTAGGTTCGTTATTAGATTCAGAGATAAAGAACTGTTTAATTACGTTTGTTTGGGAACTTTTTCTTTTAAACAATGCGTGACACGTCCCACTATTAGACATCACTGAAGAATATCACCAAGAGAGAAAAGTTTCTTCATCTGAGATATTTAATCAAGTCGCTGCTTCCGTATCTGGAACAAATACGTGAAGAACAAACTCAAGAGATGCTAATTGAGGCTAACTTTCTAGGTACTACTTTTCACCTTTTCTATTATCGAGCATACATTCTTCTTTCTAAAATTGGTTTTGGTGATATTACTGCCATCTGTTTCAGAGTCAGGTTCCCAATTTGAGGTAGCAGAGGACTTCTGTAACAATGATGAGCGTGTTTATTGGTAAGCATACTCAACCGGACATGCAATTAGCAAAAGTTTTTGTTTACTAAACATAAAGTTTAACTACTGCTGTATTCTGGGCCTTTGGGCAGTAATCAATGTGCCACTTCAATAGTTGACTTTCATCGATGCTGCCCAAAGTGCAATTATGAATTGTGCCTCCATTGTTGTCAAGAAATTCGTAAGACAAGCCTATCTATTCGTTCAGAATTGAAGTTTCAATGTAAAAATAGAGGCTATGATTATATGCATGGTGGAGAGGCATTGCCCTGTGAATCTGAAGAAACTGAGAAGTGTGATTTACCGTTGGCTTTTCAGTGGAAGGCCAACAATGATGGGAGCATTTCTTGTGCCCCAAAAGAACTGGGTGGTTGTGGTGATTGTGAATTGGAACTGAAGCGACTACTTCCAATGGGATGGGTTTCTGAGTTGATAAGTAAGATTGAAAGATTACTGCATACTTGTTGCCCTAATGAGAAAAGTTTGCCATGTAATTGTGGTAAAGCTGGGAGAGACTCATTACGGGCAGCTAGTAGACAAGGACTCGAGGATAATTACTTGTATTGTCCCAGTTTGAGGAGGACTCTTGATGATGAAGAACTTTTCCACTTTCAAAAGCATTGGGTTAAAGGTGAACCAGTTATAGTTCGTGATGTTCTTGAAGCAACAAATCACTTGAGCTGGGAGCCAATGGTCATGTGGCGTGCATTATGTGAAAACGTGGATTCAGAAGTCAGCTCTAGGATGTCTCAAGTGAAAGCTATTGATTGCCTGGCTTGTTGTGAGGTTTATGATCACATCCTTGCAATTTTTGAATGAAAGATGAATATTATAAACTCTGTATTTATAGTGTGGCAAAATGAAATTTTATTTTGCTTATAAGGTCCAGAAAATTTTTTTTATGGTTTCTATTCTGTTCGGATATCCATTCACTTACAACTCAATCTTGTTCTTGTTCATAGTGATTCTGGTTATGATGGTTTTGCAGGTGGAAATAAATACCCGTCAGTTTTTTGAAGGCTATTCCAATGGCAGATCATATAATAACTTTTGGCCTGAGATGCTGAAGCTGAAGGACTGGCCCCCATCAGATAAGTTTGAAAATCTTCTACCGCGACACTGTGATGAGTTTATAAGTGCATTGCCATTTCAAGAGTACAGTGATCCAAAAGCTGGAATTCTTAATCTAGCTGCAAAGTTACCGACCGATATCCTGAAGCCAGACTTGGGTCCAAAAACTTATATTGCTTATGGCACAAGAGAAGAGCTCGGAAGAGGGGACTCTGTGACCAAACTTCATTGTGATATGTCAGATGCGGTATGTCTAAACTTCTGACTTGTTTTATGTATCTTTTACTTATTTCTGTCTTTTAGGGCTAATTATAAAGGAAAAAGTCATCTTTTGCCCTTTCTATTGGTCAATAGTAGTTTTCACGCACTCTTAGAGGTCTTTTAGGAATATTTCCCTCTCAACACACTTTAGATTTCTCTCTAGCTATCTTTCACCTGGTAATTTAAAATCTCTCTCTGTGGTGAGGGGACCAGAGAAAAGGGTCAAGTTCTTATGCAAAATGGAACACCTTCGTGGATGATGTGGCATGATATGCTAGTGGAGAGGGACTTAAACTGAAGTCCCGAAAGGGTCTTGGGCACAGAGGTTCTCTTTCAAAAAAAGCTCTCATTGGAGAGGTTGAACAAAGCTACTGAAGATGTTAAAACTATAGCTCCTTGTGAGAATAGGATAAATTTTAGGTAAGAGTTCTAGGACGATGATCTTTGAATGGGGAGTCTTCAGAGTCAATAGAATGACCAAGAATTTAGCTTTCCAGCGGCACAACTTCCTGTATTTGGTGAACTATGGAGATAATCCTTAGCAACAATGTGTCTCTGGCAAATTAAGTGGGATATTTTCTTCTTTAAAAGAGTTAACACTGGAAACTTAAAAAGTAAATTGATGTCGTGGATCTCAATAAGGGGGATGTTCTGTGGAGATTCACTTGCTATCACATGAGGTCTGTGAAGAATAGTGTAGAATAGTAATTGATTTGAAGCTAGTTCCCTTGTTTTTCCCAGACAGTACAATTCTTAGAACTCTAAATGATTGGATCAAATTGCTTTGTTTATCTCCAGAAGTTCATGTTTAGGAGATTCTTACTGACGTTAGTAACAAAATAGGTTGATTTATTAGAACCCTTATTGACATATCCAATTGCTCAAGTGGATGTTGGCTCGAATTTGTTCACTCTGGATATCACAAGAACTATAGTTCCTCACGGAAAAACTGTGCAAAATGCAGAACATGAGTGTCAGTAATTTGGTTTTTGTGTTAGACTCTGTCCATTACCAAATTGACTGCCCTCGTCCGAAGCCACAAAGGATAATGGTAGACTTAGGAGAAGATCAAAACTCTAAGTTGTTGAGGTGTGAGCAAATCCGGCCCCATTTTTAAAATCTCCGAGTAATATTTTGGCAGATCTTAAGATTTTCAAACTATACATGGCAGGGCAATTTTGGGTTGGCAGCTAGGGCGGTTTAAACTAAAAGCCCTTACAAAGTGATTATCTAGGGGAAAAGACATAAGGAGATAATAAAGAACTATAAGACTTAATTACTTAGATGCTGTCTAAAAAATTAGGAGCCATCCTGTTAATGGCAATGAAACTCTGCAAAGTTTCTTGACATGATTTATCTTCCATTAATTACTTGTACTATCCCAGATGTTTGACTAAATATTTCAACTGAAATGGAATGTTACTATCAAAATGGAATTGTCCCCCTTAGCACTCTTAAAAGAAGTATCAATATCCTTACTTTAATTGTAAATGCATTAATGTAGTGTACCAAAAATGAACTATTCTTAATAGAATAAGTAACAAGGCAATCTTGCGGTTCATGGACACTAAATTGGTTCTTGCTATTACATTAGGAGTCATTGTAAGAGATTTGTCAGCATGATGGTTTTGTATCAAATAATGGTAAAAAGTAGGATCAGTAAAAGTACTCGTTCTTGTAAAGTTTATCACTAGAATACCTTTGAATGGGATAGGTCTAAGCATAGTAAGCTTTTCCATAAAACGAGAAATAATTTTTTTTATATGCAAGATTTATGAATCAGTGATTGCCTAATAATTATCAAGGAATATCATCTTGTTAGTGATTGTCTAATAATTGTCGAGGAATATCATCTTGTTTAGCATGTGTTGCGCTGATAATTTAGTCGATCAATATTTTATATGAATGTCAACTAAGTATTTTAAGTATATTGTTTCTAATTTTTAATCAGTTGATAACTAGATAATTGTTAATGAATTATCGCAATGAGTTAGACCCAAAATGATTTAATCAATTTATTATTGATAAGATAAAGAATTAATTCAAGATTGCTCTTTCATTATTGATCTAATTACTATTCGCATCAAAGACTATTTTGTCATTAACCCTATCTATTTACATTTTTTCTTGAACGTTAGTTTTCATCACTTTTTTTAGGCTAAAAAACACTAACCTTTTATGTGGCTTTAGTAATTATACTAAAACTTCTATGTATTTTAAAAATTTAGTGTATGGAATTCTCATGGTTATCCAAGATGAATGCTAACTCTCTCACTTAAAAATGTGGCAAGAATTGTAATTTAAAGTTTAAGGTTTTTATCGTAATACAATTTGAGCCTTAACGTTTTAAAACGATCTAAGTTCAATTCTAACGATTTCAATTTGTTCCAAATAAACTTTCAATAGATGAAATAAGTATCATGTTATTACTGAAGTGATATTTCTTTTTGTTCAATAGATGAAATAAGTATCATGTTATTACTGAAGTGATATTTCGTTTTTTTATTTTTAAAAATCCATAGATAAGACTTTATTGTCACGCGTCTATTACATTATGCTATGGGGTCTTGTTAATAGATTTAAAAAATAAATTATTATTTGTTAAAATTTGCTGGTGGTTTCATTATGTTATGTGGCACAATGAAGTTCACTTATAGATTTTTAAGAATTTAAAAATGTCACTGTCAATGATGACATGATAATTCCATTAAAATTTTCATTGGTTGAAATTCTATTGAAGAACGTTTTGGCTTTAAAAATGCCAATGAATGTTTTCCATATATATTGATCTTATTGATTTATTATATTTATACATTATACTTATATTAAATATATAATTTATTAACTTAATATGATAATACATTAATTTTATTAAAATTTTATATAATATTAATTTTTATTTTTGTTAAATCTTTATGTCATTTTTTAAGTGTTAACATTGATAATTTATCAAATTAATTATTAATTATTTATACAATATGAATTACAAATAAAATAGAGAGATTAATCATCTTATTTATTAATATTATTATATAACTTAATGTTGTATTTAATTTATTTTAATATATATTAAACATTATTATATTTGAATATATATGAATAATGATATTTAAATATAATAAAACAATAAATCGTTATTTTAGATACATTTATGTCGTTAATTACAGATTCTTGTTATGACTGTTTGGAATAATAATGGGGTAGGAACGTTGAATGATGTTTTATGTTGATCTTTTTGGATGAATACCTTTCTGGACTTACAAAAAGTCTGTCATGTGTACTTTGTCAATATATGTAATGGCAAGATTTAACTCAAGAATTATGAGTACTCATGAAGACTTCTACAAGATTTTAAAGCATAGAAAATTTTAGTGAAATTAGTGATTACAGGAAAGATTGTCTTTTGCTCTTTTTTTATCATTATAAAATGAAAAGGAGACCAAATTTTCATTATAATAAATAAATAACTTATTTGGTTCAAATATTTTCCTAAGCATTTAATTTGAAATTTAATAAGACTCAATTGTGTTAATGATAGTTTTTTCTTGGAAAATCATAAAGGCATTTTAAGAATAAAAATAACCAAAAATCTTGAATCAACGTATTCGCAATTAAAAATCTTTTTATTGTAACACTTCAATATATCAATATCCTACTTTTAAAATATGACATTCAAATATTATTGCCAAGAGTCCTTTCAAGGCAAGTTTAAATGATAGGGTGGAACTAGATTTGTCTAGTTTATTTAGTTGGATATGTTAAGCCTTAAAATTAAAGTCTTTAGATCTTACGATTAAGTCAATAGTAAGTAAGTTGTTATTTTTTCCAGTTAATACTCGTATAAGTCCATAGGAGTAAGTTGATAAGAAGTCCGTAAGTTCTCTAAAGCAAGGATTTTATACGTGCTGTCGTTTTTTTTCCCCCTTTTCATGTTTAGATCTTATTACAGTTAAAAGTTTACTTAATTTTTGTTATGAAGTATGATCTTGATTTTACATACATTATTGTAAGAGTAAGTCCATAGGTCGAGTTTGAATTTAATAAGGAAAAAAATTTAAAAGTTTTATAAAAATTTAAATAAGAACTTAACATTTTATCGTTTATAAATTTGCTTTTAATGTTAATGTCCATTAGTAAAATAATTCATAGTTATATGGAATTCAATGGTAGACCTTTTATGATTTCTTTTATTTCTTATCATACATTTTAATTTTGACATCCTTAATAAGGGTTGTTTTGTAAATAGTTGTTAATGTTAAAGTTCCGACTTATAAAGATCAAAATCTTAAGAATTTATTTGAATTTTTATAAAATTTTGAGGGTAAGTTAAGACGTTTATCAGAAAAGTTTGATTAGGGTGGAATTCAAGTTGTATAAAATTTTTTTAAAAAAGCTCAAATTTTGTTTATAATTATAAATAACTTAATATTAATTTAACCTACAACTGTGTTCCAGCAATCATCTCGTTAATCCAACTATGACAAAAGAAGCTGTTTAGTAGCAATAGATGACTTAAGAGTTCTGTAAAGTAAGGGTCTTATATGTTTTTGTTAGCTATTTAGTTGCAATAGATGACTTGAGAGTCCTGGAAAGAAGAGTCTTATATATGTTTTTGTTATTTTTCCCATAACACTAGTTTAAATGTTTTAATGTTTAGATCTTATTACAATTAAAATTTTCATATATATATATATATATTTTTGGTGAACTATGATCTTGATTTTACATACATGATTGTAAGATATTATATCTTCTCAACAAAAAAATTACTGATATTATTTTTATTTGATTAGTTGTTAAAAATTTTTAAATGATAAAACTTATGAATTAAGCTAAAAGTTGAAATTTTATTAGTTCTTAAATTGGGTCGAACTTGCTTTTAAATTGTACTTTACTTAAACCCAACTTAATCCCCATACTTAAAATTGAATTTCAATTGACACCTAACCAAACTTGTGCGCATCTCCAGTTATGATTGATGTGAGATACGCACAAAAGCTCCTTTGGTTAGATTGTTCGTGCATTAAAAATCATAAAATAGATATCAAACTTAAATGATCCTCTTTAGTATCTTGTTCAATGTGGCTCGTACAATTTTGTTAACCAAATAGTCGATGTATATTTGGGGCAAAAAGTTTTCTGGTAGACATTCGTTTGAAACTGAAAAGGAGACTACAAAGCAATTTCTCACTTTATGTCAGCTAAGATTCACAGATCCCATATTTATTTTCAACCGATTATGCTAATTTATATGCATTATTAAGATAAACTCGACTTTGTGCTCATTCGGCAGAATGTAGACAGTGAATGAGGATCAAGAAGTTATCAATATAAGCTTTAAACTCTGATGGATGCAAAAGTTGAGACCTATAATTTGAATCTTGTACTTATTCCACAAGTCGATAACTTCAATAACCTTTCTCCTACACTTGTTTAATGCAGGTGAACATTTTGACACATATAGCAGAGGTGCCATTGAGTGAAGAAGCGCAATCTGCAATTGCATCGTTGAAAAGAAAACACAGGTTTCAGGATGAGAAAGAGCAACTGCATCAAGATAAGGTAGACAAACATCTTGAACCGCCAGAAACGACGCAAAAACTTGAGATTTCTGGTAATGAATTCAGAAAGGATCAAACAGATGGTGCAGGAGGTGCTTTGTGGGATATTTTCAGGAGAGAGGATGTTCCCAAATTAGAGGCATATCTTCGAAAGCATTCCAGAGAGTTTAGGCACACGTACTGCTCTGCAGTAGAACAGGTAGCGTATAGGATGACCTAAATACTTTCGGTTTGACCTTGTTATTTATCATGTAACAGCTAATCTTGGTTTTTTGTAGGTTATGCACCCAATTCATGACCAATGCTTTTACCTAAGCGAGGAGTGTAAAAGGAAGTTGAAGGAGGAATTTGGTTAGTGTTTCGCATTGCTAGTTCTCTACCCCTTTTCAGAAGTTACTCACTGTTATTCTTTTATTTTCTTAGGAGTTGAAGCCTGGACGTTTGAACAAAGACTTGGAGAGGCTGTTTTCATTCCTGCTGGATGCCCACATCAAGTTAGAAATCTCAAGGTAAAAATTCATCAAAAAAATGTATGCATTTCTGGCAAACATGCAAAAGTGATTCAAATTCTGGCGCTGCACTGACCTGTTTGTTTTCACTGATCAGTCATGTACCAAAGTTGCTGTTGATTTTGTCTCCCCTGAAAATGTGCACCAATGCCTGCGCTTAACAGAGGAATTCCGGCAACTTCCAAAGAATCATAAGGCTAGAGAAGACAAACTTGAGGTAAGCCATTTCCGTGGTCACATTAGGTTGGCATCGTTGACATTTACCCAGAATTTTTCTAGTCGTAATTTCCTGTCATTATATCGAACAGATAAGGAAAATGATTATCTATGCTGCTGCACAAGCTCTGAAAGATCTAGAAGAGTTGATGCTCGTAGAAGCCATTCCAAGTGGTCGTCAGAGGACTTAGAATCCGTTCCTGTCCTTGTGGTTGCCAATTTTTGTTTATAATCCGTTCCTGTCCTTGTGGTTGCCAATTTTTCTGGATGGCTGCTGAAAATCGATAAAGTGTAAAAGTGTAGCTTATGAACTCACACAGCAAGATTAGTAGGGCAACTGTGGTGGCCATATCCACCCTTTGTCTACGTTCTCATTGCTTCTCTTTTAAGTTTTTACATGAAAATAATATTTATAAATACAAGTTTCCAAGTTTATCGATATTAAATGAGTAGGCTTGACCATAGTGAATGGAATACCTGTCTTTGACTAATGGGAGGTTGACTCGTCGAAACAGAACGTTAACATAGCTTTGCAACATCGTACCTTTGACGTCAAAACTGAAAACTGTTGAACTTAAGCCATGAGCAACGCTGGGTGTAACCAATAAATGAAGGTCTACACTTGATCTAATTCAAGATGGTAGATAATTGAGTATTTTTTATAACCAACATAGATCCTTGTTGTAATTTTGAGTATTTTTTATAATTATGTCACATCGTCTGCAATTGTTACAGTAACTCATTATTGCAGTATAATTTGTAGTTTGCGATTGTAACTAATGTTACGAATATCGTATTGGCTTTAGTATTGGATTAGGTTCTGATACGATACTGTACTAGTACTGATTAATATCAGGTACCGTTTTAGTTAATTTTTTAAATTTATGAAATAGTTCTTAAATTTTTTTAAAAACTACAAAATAATCCATTATTATATTATACAGTTATACTTTATCTCCAAAAATTAAAATAATAAATAATAATTACAATTTTATTTTAATTTATAAAATTAATTTAATAATTATTAATAAATATAATTAAATGTAAATATATTTTTAAAATATATAAATTT
>JANZXR010000002.1:16298639-16311574 GCA_027575705.1 Erythroxylum echinodendron | reverse complement strand
TAATAATAATAATAATAATAATAATAATAATAATAATAATAATAATAATAATAATAATATGCTGCTATCGAATGAGGAGTGCTTTACTAGGTGAGTGAAACTTTTTGGGTTGAGCAGTTAACTTGTCAAAGAGAAATTGATAACTTGTTTATCTATTCTCAATCTGTGCAAAATAGGTAAAGGTGAGGGAGGAATCATTACCTATTCCTTTTTTGTACAGAATAGCTAACGTTTAGGAAAAGTTATTCTACGAGTTTTTGCAAACCAGACAAAGGAATGATTAATAACAAGGCATAGGTAGGTAATATAATTCCTATTATCCCCAACCAAACAGTCCATGAGTGTAAAAGGTTGAACCATCAAAGGTGAACTTAAATTCACTGAAATTATAAATATTATTTAAATCAAAATTTATTTATCGATTAAAGTCAACGTAAATTGAAAAGAAAATGACTATTCTGTTTCGACAATATTTATTTAGACAGCTTGAGAGTCGGGGCTTAGGCCATTTTCAAGCTCTGTTCAATGTTGCGAATACCGTATCGGGTATGGTATCGGATTAGGTTCTAATATGGTACTGTACTGGTACCAGTCAATACTGGATACCATTTCGGATATTTTTTAAAATTTATAAAATAGTCCTTGAATTTTTTAAAATTACAAAATAGTCCTTTAATATATTTACTGTATAATTTATAATTTTACATCAACCATTTCTCAAAAATTATAATATTAGAAATTTAAAATAACAAGCATTTATTTATTTTTGTTAACATTATTTGTCTCATATTTCATATATAAATAATAATCATACTTAATATAAAAAAATATTATTTAATCATCATACTAATATAAAATTAAGAATAATATAAAATATTAAAAATATTAAAATTTTATTATATAATAAATATTAATTAAATCAAATAAAATTTAAAATAAAATTTGGTTAACAAACTTGACTCTACGATTTCAAATTATTCAAGAGATCGATGATTTGCTTCAACATCACTAGTAATAGTATAATACATGTCCAAAAATGTTTTCATGCTTGATACATACAATTTATGAATACTTAGAATGAGTTGATAACATATATAACACTCAAATTAGCAGATATTGCTAAATAATAATTAAAATTGGTGCATGAATGAGGTTTAGAATGTTTATAAAAGGATTTTGAATTATTGAAAAATAAAATGTTACATCAACAATATATACAAACAAATATTGATACTACATTTAAAATATAGATTAATAATCGTATGTATAATTTCAGTATAAAATTAATTTATTTTATTATTTATGATTTATCATAATTATTTTTTCTTTAATTAATAAAAACTCATTTGACCTTCAAAAATTACTGGTATTTATTTAACAACCTAAAATAACCCAAGAGCTAAATATATATCTTTGTTTAGTTAATCTAGAAGATTTTATATTTAACAAGCAAAAGTCCAAAAGCCCTTAACATTTTAGACGACAATGTATAATATATACATATGTATACACACATCCGATTAACTCTCTGGATTTTGGACTTATCCCACCAAAAGCCAAGAGCTTAAAATAACCGCGACACGCCGACATCCAAGACCTAAGAGCCAAGATCCAGAAATTTCCTTAACTCTCTGGATTTATCCCTGAAAGGTGAAAGCTCTTCGATTTTTCGCTTCCCAAATCCCTGAGACTAGGTAAGACAACGAAACTTTGAATCTTCATTCCTTTAGACTGTTCTGTTTGGCGTGGCATGTTGTGTTGTGCTGTGTGTGAGGATTGATTGATTGAAGAAGAGACGACGATGGTGTGCATGTGTTGTGCGTGGGATGACTGTGAGGAAGAGACGATGGGGTAGTGTCGACTGCGTGGCGGAGAGTTGTTGGGGAGGAGAGTCACCAGAGAGGAGAGAGTGAGTGAGAGAGAGAGAGAGAGAGAGAGAGAGAAATGAAACATGCAAACTAGTGAGAGAGAGAGAACTTGGCAGCGACAGTGGGAAGGGCAGAGGGGGTGATTTTTTTTTAAATGATCCTTAAACTTTTCCAAATTCACGATACCGATCGGTAGTTTAAATACCAGTCAGTACTATATGAAATCGTCAGTATCGACGTCCGGTACCAATGGGCATGGTTTCGTACTGTTTTTTGACCGGTATGGTACCTTCGGCTCGTACTGACCAAAACGATATGAAACTCAAAATCCTAGCTCTGTCTATGGTGAAGAAATGAGTGTAAAAGGTCGAATCATAGAAAGTGAACTTAAATTCACTGAAAATTTATTTATTGATTAAAGTCAACATAAATTGAAAAGAAAATGACTTTTTTTGTTTCGGCGAGATCGAAATTTTCTAGTAATGTACTGTGCTTTCTACAGTTCAATATGGTAAAGTGATAATGTAGAGGAGTGGAATGTAAGACATTTTTGCCCCTAAGGGCAATTTTGTCAATTTTCCATACAGTGGACAGTTATTAATTGTAATTTGGTTTTTAAATAAATTATCGGTTATATTACATAATTTGATTCAGATATAGATAATATAGTGGCTGGTGGGTGTCAAACCAATAAAAATAATTTCCTTTCCCACAAAATATTATAAATAATATAATAGTGAGCAGGGTCGAACCTCAGAGATCAGTGCAGATTTGTTTACTTGTCAGAAACAGGAAAATTAAATAAATATGATTTGAGATTGATTTAATGAACACGAAAAATAATCACGAAAGTAGTAAAAATAAAAGACTAAAGACAATAGGATAAAAGCCTAGCCAAGATACATTTCAGTTTAATCTCGCAATTCGATCACAGACACTAAAGATGTTCTTCGTTCATTCGAATAGAAGAGTTATAGTTATAGGTGACGCACTCAGTAACTAGCCTTTTCTTATTTATTCGATAACCCCGAGACACCCTGACAGATTATTTCCCTAACCACTAGACAACTCCCAAGAAACGCTCTGACGAAGTTTAATATATGACAGCATTAAACACGAAAAGACCTCTATCCTAGCCAGTGCATATCGGAAACACCGTATGTCATTTAAACTAGATTATCCAATTTCATTAACTTCATAATCAAGTTAATTCGCTACTTTGATAGGTCGGCAATCACAGATCTACCTACTATTCAGCAGTATATTATTATGCAAATCAAACAACTAGCAACATTGCTCAATCAACACAATAATAATAGAACTATTTTAGCATAGAAATTGAGTAAACATTCAAAATAAACAAAGACAATAAACACAATAAGTCTCACAAATTGGCTAACGATTAAACATCTATGTACCTTGACTAAAGGGAATTTAGCTACTTCTTACAATAGAGAAAATCATGGGTTTTCTTGGCTGTCCACGTTTTGCCGTCAAAACCATAAGAACACTTTCAAGAGAAAACTAATCTGCCCCCCAAAACAACGCTTGACCTAATTTTTCTCAAAAGACTCCTTAAATACCCTCTTAATTTGGAGGCTAATAATCAAAAAAGGGCCCCCATCTTGTGCCAAAATCTATTCTGGTTGTATCACGAAACTCAGAAGTGAATTCTGTTCATTGGGCTCGAGTTCTAACACAGGTGGCCCATAATTCTGTCGGCTTACAAATTTTGTAGCACAGCTACGAATTACGACATAGCCATGTCGTATTTCAACATCTAGAATTTACCAATATTTCTTTGCTCCAAATCAGCATTATTTTTCACCATTTCCAATAACTCCACCTGAAATATGCAAACACACAAAACCCTCATGAAAGCATACAAAATGTGGTAAATAACTATGCAAATGTACGCAAAGTATGGACTGAAATATGCATGAATATGTAAGTCATCAAGATGCCTGACAATAGACATCCATTTTAATAAAAAATAGGGACCAGGTAGATTACTTCCAAGAACCTTGGTCCATACCACACAGTCCGGGAAGAAACAAATCTCTAATTTTCTTTTAGTTATAAGCTCGAACTTGAACGTATTTCCATTAGCAACAATGAATTATTCATCATGGGAACTTCATGTTTTAGGAGGTAAAATGTGTGGCTTCATAATGGCTCTGCTAGATCCAGTATCCACGTACCCAATAGCTTTAATGGGACGATTATACTTATCTTGAAATAGTAACGACATTTGCACATAAGGACGAGGAATAGGCTTGGAGACAAACTTAAGGGATGGTTGTTATTATTGTAACATGTAGAGCATGTCATCTTCAAACTGGAGATATCATTTTTAAAAATGGAGATATTAGAGGAGTCATCCTCTTCATTAAAGGAATCAATGGGAACAGCAAACTTTGTGTCTTTATCCTCTCTGGATTGTTCTTCTATGAGATCTTCAATGTTTCCACGATCGTCATGGATAAGCATGATAGCTTTAATGGAATCCAGAAGTTTAATATCCCTTTTTGTCTTATGAGGAAATTAATGAGCAAAATGTCCTAAATTGCTATAGAGAAAACAACGATCTGGTGGTTTTCCTTGAAGATTTCTCCTTTTAAAGAATTAGACAAAATGTTGGCGTTTCTTTCTTCTGAAAGGCTTGTGCCTTCCTTAGGAGACGTGTGATTTGTGGAACTTCTTATAGAAGAACTTCTTGTGATGGTGTTTCTTCTTTGTATGGCACTCACAGTCTTTTTTCTCCTTACATTTGATCGTCATATATGACTTTTTGCATGCTTTCTTTAACAAAGGGCCACCTTTAATCATGTTATTGAAGAACATATGTTGATCACATAGCTTATCAAGAGAAGCTAAGGCAAGCTGATAGATCTCTCCAAGAGATATAACTTTCATATTTCTTTGAAGTGTAGTAATAGTCCTTTGTAACTCAGGTTGTAATTCTTCTAGAAGAGAGGAAATGAATGTATAACGTAAAGTAACATCGTTGAAACCATTGAGTAGATAATAACGTTCCGTCGTATGCTAGAAATGTTTATGTAAATCTCTTATGTCCAGAGAACAACACTTCATCTCAAAGTATTCTTACCTAACTTGTTTGTTGGTAAGCTGAAAGTCACCAATGAACTCTTTATGAATTACTCAACGAAGTAATCTAGCAGATGTGCCTTGTACAAACTGAAGTCTGCAATACTCATCAAGCCTTTTCCACCATTCTCGTAATATACTAGTAAAATAAGAAGTAAACTCAGACAAAATGTTGGATCCCGTTTTTAGGTTTTTTATATTTTTATATTTTATTTATTTTATTAAATAAATTTAAATGTTTTATTTAATTTTATTGCAATGTTCCCAAATATAATTATTATTATTTCAAATAAATCGCCATAAAATTCATATGAAGACCTGGGGCCAACACAAAATATCCCATAAAGGATGATTTGGTCGAGTCATTTGCAAATCAATCCAAACACCAAATTCATGGAGAAGCTTTCTCCATTTTCTTAGTGGAAGATCATCGAATATAAACCAGGGACTTGAAATAGGTTTGGTTGGTGGTGCTAGTGTAGTAAAGGTCTGAAGGGTTCAGATCTTGTGAACTTAGCTTCGTTAATCTCTGGCTCAACTTTCGTAGGTTAAGGCATAGTCTTCATGACTTAAGCTAGATCTATCAAGTCAGCAAATTGTGCAGATTCATCTGAAGATGGTTTAGACACTTCATATGGTTCAGCTACTACATATGATGGCTCAGAGATGCTAAAATGTTCATAGGTGCATTCTTCATCAGACATCTCAGGAATATAGAATGGTGCAAGAGTTGCTAAATTAGAATGCTCAAAGGGGCATTCATTATCAGAGATGGTAGGAACAGACACTGGTGCAAGAGTTGCTATGAAATTTGTCTGAGGAGCTTTATCTTTTCCAGTAGATTGGGAAGGTTGTGGCTTTGGTGAAGAAGAAGGTGGAGTGTGGATCTGTAAGTGTTTATTCCACAGTTCAACTAGTTTAAGGTATGAATCAGTAGGTTCTGGGCCCTGTTTGGCAATTAGTGGATTACATTAGCTATTAGCTAACAACTGATTAATATAGTTGATTTGACCAACATATAACATCAGCTATTTATTTAAAAATGTTTGGTTAATTAGTTGTTTAATATTAGTTGTTTATGTGTAAAATGACCTATGAAGGCTTGGCTTCAAAATATTTATAAAGACTTGAGTATTATATCTTAGTATTTATTTGAATATTTTCATAAGAATTTAGATAGAGCAAAACAAGTTAAAAAATCATTTAAAGCAAAGGTTTATAATAATCTAAGAACGACGTCTAACTATCATTAAACTAGAAACAATATTATCACGAATAGTTGTCATCTCCCGAGTTCTCAGTTCTTCAACACCTTCTTATGTAGATTTAACTTCAATATCTTCAAATATATCTGGAGGCATAAATTCAAGATCTTGATCGATGATGGTAAAAGCTAGGTCCCTAATTGTGCTTCTTCTAATATAGTTATGCAATACAAAAGTTGCACAAATTATTCTATTTTGATCCATCAATGAATATTTAGACATTTTCTTCAATATCTTCCATCGAGCTTTAAGAACACTAAAAGCCCTCTCAATACAACTTCCTAATGATGAATGGGTTCGATTAAAACTTCTCGAGATCCTTTTGGATTTGCACCATAAAACTCCAATTGATGATACCTTGTCTTTGAGTAAGGCGTCAAATATCCTTCTCTTTTCGGATAACCTTTGTCAACTAAGTAATATTTAGTTGAGTGTTCATAGAGACAATATAATTAGTATGAATGATATCATATAAAGTCTAAATTATGAATAACAAATCCTACAAATCTTAAAATTACCTGTCGGTGGTTTTGAAAATTTGAGTCTCGTATTACCGATTATATCAAGGGAAATACAAGATTTACGTGTTGATCCCTCCTAACCTGTTAAAACATACGATAATAGCAAGTTAAAGTCACATACTGCCTAAAATATTTGTAGTTGTTATTCTTTTTCATCCTTTATTCTGCATTTGTTCCTCCTCTGTAACAACTACCACTATATGTGTACCATCAATAGCTCCAATGCATTCCTAATATAAAGTAATAATTATAAGAAGATAAGACAACCATTCAATAAAAAATATAATGAAAGGGGAGGGGGAACATATTCAATTACCTTAAAATGTGGCATATATCTAGCATCATTGGCACTTTTTAGTGGAATCTCTTTGAATTCGGGATCTTTTAGTTCGAGTACATCCCTTAAAAATTCATCTATGGAACTCAAAACTTTTTTAAAAACTCTACTCATAGTTTCACCAGAATTTTAAAAGCGCTCTTGAGTATCTTTATTAGTGGCACCTTTACTTTGGACATATACAAATAAACGTACTTTCTCCAAAATTGACATCATATTTGAAGGCCTCAAACTATAATTGTTTACCAAAACCATGCTTACTTGAAGAAATGTATTTGGATTCATCCTAAATGTATTAAAACACCATTTTTTCATGACCATTCAATAATTCATTCATCCATTGTTCTCCTGTTATATAGGAACTCATGTATTGTTCCTTGTATATATGGTTCAAAAAATACACAACTATATAATCCGCTAAACAAACCATCAAATCCCAAAACACATTCTCATTGTCCAAAATTTGATTAATTTGTCGAAGTTGTATAATTTGCATAACATTATCATCCATACTTACAAATCAACAAGTAAAATTATATTATAAATAAACAAGACACTTATATGTCTAAATATTAATAAATAAATAATATAACACATAATAAAATTATAGATTACGCAAAAGATAATATAATATAATAAAATAAGATAACCAAGTTCATAATGTCTCAAAACACACTATGTTAATAGAAGTGAAAAAATCATAAAAACAATAAACTAAACATAGTAAAGAGAAACTATGTTTGATGTTTCTTATGCTTCTTACGCTGATACATAAACTTAATGTATTCAACTCTCTTTGTGTCGTCTAGTAAACTGAAAAATGGACCTTCCTTGTGGATCTTCAATCAACGTGCAGGCAAAACAAATTAAGGGGTAATAGCCTCTAAACTAGGCAAAGCACATAGTTTTCCCATAGCATTTGTAACATCAAGATGTGATCCACCAACACTAGTACTATGTGATGCATTAATAGTTATCGTGTTCAGTATTTTCATGATGGAAGTATTCATCTCCATTATTACACTTTGTCTCTCTTGAATAAATTGCATCATATTGTCAAGCCTCACATACATTGTTGTAGATCCTCCTACCCTTTTAATGGAATCAATTTTTGCACTCTTGTTACTTTGTGACCTATCAATCTCCAAAACCCTATTGCATCTTCTTCTGTCACTCACTTCATCATGTGTAGCTTGAGGGTTAGGAATAGGAGTAGATGTAGGGGTTGGGGTAGGTTTGCCCATAACTCTTCCCAATCACCAGTCATATAGTAATTGTTTAGACCATTAGTCTCATCTATATTGTCATGATCATGATAATCTGAAGGCTTATCCATAACACAAAATGTAATCTCCCCTTGGGCCAAACGTCCAAAAACTTGATCCAACTTACATTCAAGTCAGGTTCAAGTCCTTCCTCTTTAAATGTCTTAAAATTGATATTCTCCTACAAAAATATAAATAACTTAAATATAAATTATTTAATTAAATATTTAATATTAAAGTAAAGGAAAATAACTTAAAATGAGGGCAAAAAGGCTAACCTTAATCTTCAAAGTCTACCACTCCTCACTGGCACTGACTATTCCTTTTTCATAGTCCTATCCTAATCCCGTTTCTTTCCCTTTCAATTGTTTCCAAAGACCCCATCGAGCTCTCATCCAATCAAACTTATTTTTAAGTTTATTTTTATCCCATGGTAAGTTGGTCGCTTTCTAAACTCTTCCTCCACCTTCTTGCATGGTAACCGTTGACAAATAACTTCACTATGTTTTCCCTTACTCTTTTGAATATATTAGTTACAAATGTCACAAAAAGATAAGAAGTAATCTTGTACTAGTTAATCAATTTGTAACTAGTTTCACTAGTTCATACAAATCAAATAAAATCAAATCGTTATCAAAAAAGAAAAAATAAAATGAAAATTTTGCATATGAATCATACTTAACTAGCTAATTGTGGGAGATTGATTGGGAAATAAGCTTGACCCCAAGATATTTTCTGCCTTATTTGACCTTTCTTAAGGCATAGTTATAGCTCTGGAATAAGGAGGCTTATTCACTTTTCTTATCCGAGGACTAGTTGTTGGGTATGAAACATTAGAAGTAACATGGTTACCCAAAGAAACATATCCCCCATTCAGTACATATCTCCTTGTCCATGTCTTCCATCATCTTGAACTGCCAAATGTCTCATTTGATGTGGTTTAAACACTCATGACATAAGAATAATGACAACTGCATTTTGAAATAAAGCTATAAAGACAATTTCAAATCACAATATTTTTGTACACCCAAGGAAGCAAAAATCATGGAAACATTTGTTATGCATACTTCAACAGAGTTTCTTTCGTTAGAAAATGATGGAAATGGCTACAACCATAATGCCTGAGAGTACAGAGAGGACATTACCAGTATGCATTAATGATCCAGCCATAGAAATGACCTTGTAAATAAGTAACTAGTAAAAGTTCGAGGACTTCTTATCATTAACTTCTGCTAATCAAGAGAAGTTTGAGGACTCCTAGAATCAATTTAAGTATTTATTGACCATAAAGTGTTTAGGAACATGATCAGGAACGTCAAAGGAGATCCTTGTCCCAAGTTCATATTCCTTGTTTTCATCATACATCAGTGAACGTCTGTGAATCAAGCTATAGTGTGAACAATTTAGATTTTTTGGATGAAAACCCTTCTCAAGCTTTTCAAGATCTTTCACCAATAAACATGAATAAGAACTTTCAAGTCCCTTATTAAGATCAGCTGCACATGACCTGAAGTGATTTCGGTTACACCTAAAAGTAGATCTCAGAAAGCATTCCTTCCAACAGTTGAAGGGGACGAGTGAGTTAGGCTGTGGAGGGCTAGGAAAAACAGCAGATAGAAGTGAAGGATAGTTATAGTTACTTGATGGAGAACAAAAACCAGGGTAAGCAATGGTTATTGTTTTTGTGTGTGTTATCAACATAAGATATTTGAAAAAGACCAAGAGAGGTTTTAAAGTAGAGTTTCTAAGATCTACGTAAGATCATTTTGTTTACTAGGGACGAGACATTTGTACTTGGAATTCTAATTTTTTCACAAGAACTTGAAGAAGTATCCTGGCATAAACAAGTAGAGAGTAAAAAATTTAACATGAGAAACACGGTATGGAAAATCTCCAATTTCTTGTGGTATGCATATTTATCCCTAAGAAGCAAAATCTAATGCTAGTTGTTACATGAGGAAATGAATTTTTGTTCATATTATGCAAAAACCTCAGTTTTCTCTGCTAAGTTACAAAACGGAGAATTTGGTATTATACAGCTCTAGATAAGAGAAAGTATAGAGAGACATGAGAGAAGCAAAATCTAATGCTAGTTGTAACCTGAGGCAATGAATTTTTGTTCATATCAATATGCAAAAATCTCAGTTTTCTTTGCTAAGTTACAAAATGGAGAATTTGGTATTATATAGCTCCAGATAAGAGAAAGTATAGAGAGAGGTGATAAGAGAAAGCAGATTAGATGAATTAGAACTCCATGAATTGATCTCTACAACTCAACTAGTTTCTTGATCAGTCCTTGTTCTAGTATTGCCTCTATCATTTCTTTCATTCAATGATACACTATTTCGAAAATGCATTCCATAGTTACAACAAGAACCTAGTGATAATAAGGCCTAAACTATAAAACCTGTTAGGACCAAATCCACGAACACATCCCTGTTGAATTTTATTAAAGGAACAATAACAGTAGCTCCATGATCCCGAATATGTATAGATGGTGATATGTCGTTGAAGAAGGGTTGAAAGGCTATGCCCTTGTAACTTTCTTCAATTTTGAACTAAAGACCTAAGCTCGCAAAATTTTTAAAGAGTTTGGAAAGTTTTGGGTTACTGGGAAGAAGTGCTTGCTCTTGAGTATAAAGCTCCAAAAAAGTATCCATAGCGGGTTGGTAACAGTGGGTTGTTGTGAAGATGGGGTTGATTTGTAGTTCTTTTGAAGCTCTTTTCAGAGCCTTTATGAATGCCAACATAGGTGTGTCTTCCATCGATGGACAAGGCTTCAAACTTAGATGAGGACATGAACACATTGGATGTAGGTGTTGAGAAATATGGGAAGACTAATCAAAAAGAGAGACGAACAATAACAGAAAAGCTTGCATATCATTCTTTAACCTCATCGATTGATACACCACTTATGCAAATCTACTAATCTCATGAATTTAGGTTATGTGATTCCAAATCTAAAAAAGGCCATATTATGAAACAAAGTTAATGAAGAAATTTAAGGTGTTGAAAAATATAGGAAGACTGATCAAAGAGAGAGAAGGATAACAACATAAAAGCTTACTTACTAGTTAACCTCTTCGATTGATACAGTACTAATCTCACAATTTTAGGTGGTAGTTACTAATAAATTTAAATTTGTCTATGCGATTAAAATAATGAAATTTATCAAAATAGGATAAACTTATCTTTATCTCTATTTTTATCTTCATCTCGATTTCTATCTCTTTAGTATTTTGTAATAACTTTTGGACATAACTGTCTTTTTGTCTCTTAATTTTTCAGCCATTGTTTGAAAACACTCATTATAGTAAAGTTTTCAAAAACAACGGATTGGGTTTAATCTGCAAACCCAATCTGTTGATTATCAAACATGATTATTGGTTGTTTGATGTGATCAAACAACTAAATACATTTAATCCTCCAAAAAATAGTTGATCAATTATTTGGCAAACAAGGCCTTAATGTATAAAGGTGACGGCTCAGGAAGTTTTTTAGACTTAAGCTTTGACTTGGTTAATTTGGGCTTAGTGTTGGTAGGATGGATATACTTTCTGATCAAATGATAATTGAACTTGAATACCTTCTCATAGTTAAATTCTTCAGGGTATGATGGTGGAGAATAGATTGGTGGGATAGGATAGGTTGGTGAAGGATAGCTCGGTTGGTTAACTGGAAAGGATGTAAGATAAGCTCCATAAACAGTCTTAGATTGTTCTTTCCACATGTCAGCTTCCATTTGTTGAAGAATATCTTTCACTTTTTTTAGTTATAGTTCCTTTGTGGTAAAGTCAAGGCCAACATACCGAGTATCGATATAATGTCGAGGAGTCGCATCAAGTTAGGTTATTTGAGCTTTGTAAGATTTGTATAGTTGTAGATCTCTGTAGAGACTGTATCAACTAATTGGTGAGTGGATTGCGTTTGTTGTGTCAAACCATCAAGTTTGGAATCAATTCATCGAAGGACTTTGTTCTGGGCCAAAGAATTATTAGTCTGCTAATTAAGAGTTTCATCAATAGAATTTGAAAGCATCATTCCATGAGAACTTATGCGGGAGGCACAAATGTATAGGATAGAGCCAAGGGTCATTACTGCGTCTCTCCAATGGAGGAAAGTCTTCCTCACAAGGATTAACCATTATTCACGGAATGGTTGGAGTATTAACAACTAGAAGAGAAGGAATAAATGGCCGAGGATGTTTGGAGATTGACTCTGGATATGACAAAGGTTCCTTGTCAACAATTTTGGGCACTTCACGAATTGTTGGACCCTATTTTCAGAGTCCAACACAGAGGTCATAAAACATGAGCTTATTACCCTGTAGGGTTATTTCAAAGAACCCTTATTCACTAACTATTTAGAATCATATAACGTGGGCGTAATCCAATGAAAAATACCTTAACCATTATTAATTCATCTCCATGCTTTTATACCATAACATATCTTACTCATATGTCACTACAACTCCTATGCAAATTTCATCATCTTTAATCGATAGCTTTTTCAAGTATACCTAATTTCAACTCAATCTTATCCATACGCAAATTCATATGTCCACTCAAATT
>JANZXR010000002.1:16250111-16298539 GCA_027575705.1 Erythroxylum echinodendron | reverse complement strand
AACTCCATATCATCTATAAAGATATTATAGTCCATGATTAATCATGAACATCAATAACAGAACATATATACATATATATATATATACGTGTTCTTCATCACTTTCACCCTAATTCTTCCCATTTCATAGTCTCTTACTACTAAAATCACCAAAGCAAAACATGAACCTATCCACACTTCTTATGTACTGCTAGAAAGTTTCTAAGAAAATTTTTAGGGTCCAACATGAATACTTTTGGGTCTTGAGCTTGGATTTTCAATCCAAGGTTTAGAATCATCACGATCATCATGGTGATAGTGAACTAGTCTAGTAGGTCGACAAGTAGAGATCTCCTTTTTTCTTCTTATCCTTTGTCGTCAATTATACAGTTCATCATCATCATCAGCATTATCTGATTCAAGGTTAGAGATACTTCACAGTCTGGTTTGCACATAGATAGATCTACATCCCAGATAAAGGCCCTGTTTGGCAGTCAGCTGATTGCATTAGTTGTTAGCTGATTCTATCAACTGTTAGTTGATAGCTGATTATATTAGCTGATTTGACCAGCGGATTGCATTAGTTGTTTGTTAGACATGTTTGGTAAAATTAGATGTTTAGTATTAGCTGTTTATGTATAAAATGAATTATGAGGACATGACTTTTAAAAAAATTATAAAGCTATGAATATTATATATCTTAGCATTTCATTGAATATTCTTATAAGAATTTAGATTTTAGAGAAGTCATGTTCACCTGTACTGTTTCATCATCTATAAAAAATTTATACAACTCTTTCTATTTTTATTTTTGTTTAAGGTCAACATTTTATTTGTAACCTATAACTGTATAAAACAATTATAAGAACAAACATTGTTCCTACAACGTAGGTATTTAGGAATTTCAATTAGGCTGTCCTACTTACTAAAAATTGTTATATATTAGAACTAACAAAAATATGACATGTGTGATACTTAATTAAGAATACAATTTAAAAAGCAACATATTACACAACTTAACAATAAAATTTAAAGGGTACAATTGACTTTTGGCAGTTAAAATTTTGGCTGATGGATGAAAACGCTGGCTATCAGTAGTGTTTCATCTTCGGCAATTTATCTTAAATCAGCCAGCATTTTTTGCTACTCTCCAAACAACTTTTGTAGCTGTTTGAAGAGTCAAATAGCTAAGACAACCAATCGGCTAAAAAAAAGTTGATTGGTTTTCTACCAAACGAGGCCAAAATGTCCATGATGATGACTAACGTGGACTGGTTCTTTATCAGGTTTAAAATAATGGATCAGAGGTCCATCTTTGCCTTCTCTATGAGAGAACACTAGTTGAAGCATCAGAACAGGGCCTGATGTATGAGAGGGTTTATATTGATCTTCATTAGGCCTGGTGTAGATGGATTTCACAGTTCCATCTCGTAAGGTCTTGAGAATACGTGGAGTAATGGCATGAAAAGAATGCCTGTGAGGGGTATGGAACACTTTTTGGTAGTTAGTGATCCATTCAGTCGGGTTCAACTTTTCAAGCTCCGCTAGTGATAACTGCTTCAGGATCTGGATGATGATATTCTGATCATGAGCTATGTCTACTACCATGTACAAGGCATCAGAAGTGATGTTTGTAAAGTTGAGATCCATGGTATGATTCTATAAAAGGTAGATCATCTGGTGGTGAAGAGTAACTATAATGGCTGTAGGATCTTGCTCTGCTCCAGTGATCTAGATCTAAATTTAGAGTTGTTCAGACAAAGTGAGATCATCTAGCCTGATGTTGAAATCAGGAGCGACGGTGAGGATGAAACTTCCACTGTTAAGAGTTGTCAATGGGGTGCCAATACCTGCTACAGTCAGGATATCTCTTCTAAACAATGCCTATATAACGTACCAACCAGTGCATTTTGGTATGTCATATAGACAGTGTCTAGAAGAGATATCCTGGTTGTAGCAGGTATTCCGTTGGAGGGTGAGAACAAGACGTATAGCTCTAACGTGTAGGTGTGTATAGTTCTACTCTCTCCAAAGAGAGATGAGCAAGGCACCGAAAAGCAACAAGGGTAACAAATGATGTCAACAGTAAGAATCATGAATAAGAAGCAGTTTCTCATAGCCTTTTAGTCAGAAAGATAAGATAGAAGGATTATAAAGTCCTTTAGTTTGAAAGATGAATGTCTTATTAAATCTTTTAGTTTGAATGATAGAATGTGTATGAGTAAAGAGTTACTTCTTACAATCTTTTCATCAAATAGATAAAAGACCAAGAATAAAAAATAAATTTTTATTTTTTAATAAAAAGATATAAAAGTGAATCATCTACATAAAAAAGAGAAATATTTTGATTATAAATTTTGACAAATTGTAAAGGCACTAAGAATTTAAGTAAGAGAGATTAATTATATTAAATTCCCATCAAACCATTTAACAAAATTTATTATTAAAATATAGTGAAAATTGTCACACAAATTCAGTCATTCAAATGAAATGGAAGAAAGATAGGGAATGTAACTAGGAATTTCTGCCTCCCTTTAGAAGTGGGTGAACCAAAATATTTTTTTACAATATTTGATTTAGAGGAAAAAAAAAGATGTTGGTAATTATGGTAAGTGGTAAGGGGACCACTTTTGAGCACATCCAAATTGAATAAAATTAGCAAAGTTATCTTGCAATAATTAAATTTAAGTTTGTTAAAATTTAATTAAGTCCTATATAATTGTTTATCAATAAATCTATTTATTCTTAAATATCTCAAGTCACTCGTACATTGGTGTTTCGCTCACACTCTTATTACATAAATATTTAACACAAATTAATCAAAAGATGAACAAAAGGGTATCAACTTCTTATTGATTTATTCAAAAAAATATAAAATTTTGAGTCCCTTCCAACTTAAAGCATGATATAAAATAACTGTTTAATATCTTTTTATTCGAAACTCTTAACAAGAATTATTTTTAAAGCTCTCAATTTCATTGCATTAATTGAATATACTCAACGTCACATAAATGGAAATCAAATGATGTCTTTATATAAGATTATAAGAATTTAGTAACCAAATAAATTACATTATCTACTTACACTAACTCTTATTATGTTAATGGAAAGATTTCAACTTTAAGCCACTAATTCACTTTAGCATATAAAAATATATGGTTTTGGAAGATATTTACTTTATTGCTACATTATTCAAACCACTTTCTCACTTCATTTTCCTACATTTGAAGAAGTGCCTCCACTTTATAAGGTAGCGCTTCCATTTTTTCAGCAAACTATTTTCATGTTCTTACCGTATGTAACTGCATCATCGTCTCTTAAAATAAATGCTTTAAAGAGTTTTTTGTTTAATCATCCCGCGTCATCTTTGTGTATGGTCTATTCAAATATGTTCATGATGTAATCACATTGTTCTGTAACACAAGTTAGCAACAATCTAAGACCTCATATACTAAACTCATCAAATTTACATACCTTTCAACCTCCTCGTTGAAGTTAAGTGTCTTTGTGTACTTTCAGAGTCAGCACAACTTACTTGCACCATCATCCTTTGATCTCATGTTCAAATCTTACCCATTGTCTAAAATTTCTTGTTAACGGGCGTCAATGCATATCAACACTATCCTCGTCTTGATCTTTCATAAATATTGCTTACTCCAAGGTCTTTGCCTTATTTTGTAGTCAATCGATCATATTTATATTAACCAAGTACTAAATGTCAACCACGGTTGGTTAACACTTGCAAGATTATGCAATTTAGACTTAAAAGATCTAACATTAAGCTTCTCGTTTACACAGTTATTTTTATTTTCTTTCTTTTCTATTTCCTGGATAATTGTGTTTATTTATTTTTAAAATACTCACATCCACCGCTAAATAAAACTGCATGAAACGAACTTCTTTCATAGCCCAACAACAGAAGCCCGAATTAGCCCATGTCGTCAACCACGGGACAATTGGAGCACCAGTTTTATACTTTTATCACTTGAAGAAGCGCCAAATCAAAAAAACATTATCGGTTAACTGCCGAACACGTAGCCACGCTCACTCTGTTCTTCACTCTCCTTGGATTAAAGATGAACATACCCTTTTGCTTGTATAATCAGATTCTTCCATTTACTCCCTTTTCCCAGAGAAAGTTTATCCCCTTGTCTCAAAAGTCTCGATCTTTGAACTCTCGCGGCAAATTCTGTTATGACCCCAATGGGTTTGGTAGCTTAAGCTGTTACAGGTTTGAACTTAGGAAGGGTGTCATTAGGAGCTCAGTGAGTGAAGTACAAGAGGAGAAGCAAAAGGAACAGGTTGTGAGAAGAGCTTATCCTTTTCATAAAATCGAGCCCAAATGGCAGCGTTACTGGGAAGACCATCTTACTTTTCAAACCTCTGATGATATTGACACTTCTAAACCTAAGTTTTATGTGCTTGACATGTTTCCTTATCCCAGGTATCTCTGATAAAAGAAAGCCTAAGTTTTTATGTTATTTTCTGTTCTTTTAGGCTTTGAAAATTTGGTACAATCTTAGTTTAATGATTTGGTTCAGACTAGTCAGTAGATTCAGTAAGCATTTGTTGAGAAAGAAAAGGCAAATTTGTGATGAATCCTTCTCTAACAATCCACTTGTAATTATTATGGTCAATATCACGTTTTGTAAATCTTCGGAGTCTGGTTTTATATGCTTCTGAATTTGTTTATCACGAGTCACTGAGTTGATTTATTGTAAGTGGGGGCTTCTGTTTCTGGGTTATTGTTGCAGTGGCGCTGGATTGCACGTTGGTCATCCACTGGGATATACGGCCACGGACATTCTAGCGAGGTACAAACGTATGCAAGGTTACAATGTTTTGCACCCAATGGGATGGGATGCATTTGGTTTGCCTGCTGAGCAATATGCAATCGAGGTTTGCTTTCCATAATGCTGTAAAGTTAGCGTCAATGTCGACTACTAGGGTTAGCATTGTCAATCATTGATGGCCTACATGGCATGCTTTACAGACAGGAACCCATCCAAAATTCACAACATTGAGGAATATTAATCGCTTTCGCTCTCAGGTGATTCAAAATTCTCTGAATTTCTTCTAAGTGACATTTCTCTCCTTTATTTCATGCATTGCTTTAATAGGAAAATATTTTCAATATCATTGTGCCTTTCTTTTGGTTTAGATTTCAACAGTATTGGATTCTGAGTTACAAACTTCACAATAATGTATGCTCTTGCCTATCAAAGCCAAAAATTTTGCATATAAGTGGATGCGGAGAATTGTTCACAAATGGCTCATTTGGGGTTCACTGGATAAGCAAAGATGCTTGATGGCCGTGGATGTGGTTTAATTGATATGAAATTTAACATTTCAACGCATTTAACTAAAGAAAATTGCTAGTTCTTTGGGTTCTCAGGACTTTGATAAGCATGGGAGTGACCCTTACACTTGAATTGTGATTTTTTTTCTCTACGACACCATTGTAGTGACATCCGAACATTTTGCAGCTTAAATCATTAGGATTCTCATATGACTGGGATCGTGAAATATCTACTATAGAGCCAGAATATTATAAATGGACCCAGTGGATCTTTCTACAGCTATTGAAGAGGGGATTAGCATATCAGGTCCAGGACTATAACCAATCCAACATTCTAAACTATCAGTTGCCGCTTTGGACTCAATCTGATGGTTTACTGCCTATGCATTCAGTCTGAGGTGCCAGTCAATTGGTGCCCTGCTCTTGGCACTGTTTTAGCAAATGAGGAGGTGGTGGATGGAGTGAGCGAGCGTGGGGGTCATCCAGTTGTAAGGAAGGTATTTCCGCGCGTTGCTTACTGTTTTGAGCAATTTATTTTGTAACCTAGCTACTAACAGTTGTAAGGAAGGTATTTCTATGTGTTGCTTACTGTTTTGAGCAATTTAGTTTGTAACCTAGATACTATTTTCTCCTATTGTTGAATGATTTTGTGATTTCAGTGTTCTTGTTTATTACCAAGCAGCCAATGAGACAATGGATTCTTAAGATCACTGCATATGCTGATCGTCTTCTTCAAGACTTAGATGACCTTGATTGGCCTGAAAGTGTAAAAGACATGCAAAGGAACTGGATTGGGAGGTCTGAAGGAGCTGAGATGGAATTTTTGGTGCTTGATGATAATGGAACGGAAAGAGACGTCAAAATTACTGTCTATACTACCAGACCTGATACCATCTTTGGAGCAACGTAACTCCCATATCCTTTTCCTCTATTTTATTTGTTTGTCAAATTCAAACTAGTTAGAAAGTACTTTTTTTCTTTGATTAACTTATTGTGGATTGAGAAACCATTTTTTGTTCTTAATTGCTGATACACAGGTATTTAGTCGTGGCACCAGAGCATTCCCTGCTTCCGTCTATTGTTTCTCCTGTCCAGAGCAAGAGTGTATGTTGATTTTCTTTCTTATGATATCATGTGTCATGACCTTCTTAGCACTTGGAAATTGATAAGCTGATAAATTCTGATTGCAGGTGGATGAGTACAAAGAACTTGCCTCACGTAAGAGTGATCTTGAGAGGACTGAGCTCCAGAAGGAGAAAACTGGGGTCTTCAGTGGGTGTTATGCCAAGAATCCAGCTAACGGGGAAGCAATCCCAATATGGGTAGCAGATTACGTTTTGGGGAGGTGTATTTGAGCGTACTCTATGACTTACTAGTTTAGTCATAAATTTTTAGGTTTCAAATTTCTGATATTAATATTGGAAAGAATTTGAAGTTCGTTGATTCTTCTTTTAGGTCTCTAACATAAAAGTTTACTATGAACTTATGTTTGGTTTACTTAAATGGCTTACCTAATGTGATTCAAATTTATTAATTTGTGTTTCTGGTACAGTTATGGGACTGGAGCAATAATGGCTGTGCCTGCACATGACACTCGTGACTATGAGTTTGCAATCAAATACAACATTCCAATTCGTTGGGTTTTGAATCCAGATGGTGAAGAATCTAATGACTTATTAAAGGCTTATGCAGGCGAGGGAATTGTTATAAACTCTTCGAATTTGGCAATGGGACTTGACATCAATGGCTTGCTTAGTAAAGTTGCAGCTTCTAAAGTCATTGAATGGGCTGCAAGAACAGGAAATGGGAAGAAAAAGGTGTTTCAACTGTATCTAAAATTTAAACTTAATGTCAAAGTTGGGGTTTTTCTAATTTACTAAATTAACATGGATGATAGATATATGTTGGGCCTTAAACATTGTGCTACTCAGGTGAATTACAAGTTGAGGGATTGGCTTTTTGCTCGGCAGCGTTATTGGGGAGAACCTATCCCGGTTATTTTCTTAGAGGACACGGGAGAGAGTGTTCCACTTCTTGAAACTGAGCTGCCCCTTACATTACCAGAGTTGGATGATTTTACGCCCACGGGCACAGGAGAACCACCCCTTTCAAGGGCTGGCTCTTGGGTATACTTTTGGTTCCTTGTGAATATCTTTTTTCTACCCTGCAGTAGGTATGCTCCTTTTTAACAAGAAATATTTTGATGCTTTTATGACTGTTAGGTTAAGATCACAGATCCATTATCTGGAAAACCTGCGAGGAGAGAAACGAACACCATGCCTCAATGGGCTGGTTCTTGCTGGTAATCTATTTTCCCCCTACCTAAAATGTTACTCTCTTTTTTTAGCTATTATTTGCGCAAAAAAAGTTGAACAATCTATTTTCTTTATGATATATTTTTTTAATCTCCATTTAAGAGGAAGAAGAGTGGTTCATATTATGGATGTCAAAATCGGGCTGGCCCGATCCGGCCTGCATTTTGGCCCGGGTGCCGTTACTTCCAAAACGACGTTGTTTTAGAAGTTTTTCTTTTAAAAAAACAATAACGGGCCCGGTTTTGACATCCATGGACCATAGGCTGGGCCACGGGCCGGTTAGCCCGTGGTCAGGCTGGGCCATGAGCCGACCCATCCCAGCCCACAAAGTCATGGACCACTATGGCCCGAGACCGGGCCAAGCTCGGGCTGCCGTTGACATCTCTAGTTCATATATAAGATAGATTCATATATCAAACTAGAAATAACTTTATTTAAAGGGGAGAGTGATTCATGTACAAGAAAAGCACTATATCTTAACTCAAAATCTTAAAGTATTGGGTTATAGATCAAACTTATATATAAACCATTGTTAGTTCTTATTCCTAGTTGATTTGGGAATCTCATACTCAACATACCTCTTCATGCTTAGAGATAGACATTTGGGGCATAAAATTTTAGGAATGAACATTTGTGAGTGCCCACAAGATTGAATATTTGTGGAAATCCATATAATTGATCTAAGCTTACCATATTAATTTTTTATGTACCTCAATTTTGGAGGACGAGTGATTCATATACAAGAAAGGACCATAATTGAATGCCTTAAAGTTTTTGGTGAAGATATGGATCGATGTTGTATATAAATCACTCGTTTTCCTTCTAAATGGAGATTAATAAAATATTTAACATGATATCAGAGCCAATCCTAGTTCGATGTTGGCCCTTTTAGCATATGTTCAATCCTGTGGGCACCTATAGATGTTCTACAAATGTTTGTTTCTGGACTTGATGGAGGTGTATTAAGTGAGACTCTCAAATCGACTAAGAACAAGAATTAAGAATGATTTATATATGGAAGAGTTACTCATAACCTAATGCTTTAAGGTTTTGAATTGAGATATGGTACTTTTCTTATATATAAGTTACTCTTTCTCCAAAAATATGTAATTAGAGCTAGCCTAGTTTGATTATTTGGCTCTTTACATATGTTGATTTTTTTGGGCACCCGCAAATGTTAATTTATGCATACATCACATACTAGATGTTCATTCTTGCGTTTGAGGGCGTGTATCAAATTGTTAAGGGCTTGTTTATTTTCATTTATGTTTTTGATTTTTTGAATATTTTTTCAAATTCAATAAAAAAAAACTTATTTGTTTGAGTTTTTGGTTTTGGTTTCTTCTAGTTTATATAATTTATGAAAACTATAAAAAGTGGTTTTTGTTTTTTTCTTTGTAATCTGATTTAATATCAACTGAAATATATATTATTTAATATTAATTACTAATAAGAATTATGAATAATTTAAGTTAAGATTATATATTTAATTATTTAGAATTATGAATAATTTAATTTTTAAAATAATTTTAGTTTAATAATTATTAATAAATATAATTTAAAATATATTCAAAATATGTAAAATTTAAATATAATTTAATTTAATAATTTAAAAATAAATATTAATTTTATAAATAGAAATTAATCATTAGATTATTTATTTTAATAAAAATATTTAATTTTTATTGATAAAAAATAATTTATCCTTAAATTTTATCTAATATATAATTATTTTTAGTAATAAAAATATAACCATATTTACATTAGCAACCAATAGGTTTTTGTTTTTATTTAAGAAAAACAGACACTAAAATCAAAAAACAAAACCTAAAACCCACGGTAGACAAATAAAAGTGAAACCAAACGGTCTCTAAATTTCTATGTTCATTCCTCGGAATGAGGGGATGTATTAAATTGTTAAATTCCATATTTAGCAAGAACAAAAATTAATAAGGATTTATATACAAGAAATGGCCCATAATCCAATGCTTTAAGATTTTAGGTGAATATGAGTCACTTTTTATATAAGCTACTTTTCCTCTGAAATGGAGGTTTATGAAAAATTTAACATTCTTTATGCTACACGATACTAAAAAGTATTTAATTTGGTTCTTGTTAAAAGGAAAAATAATTGGCAGCTCTCACCTATCTATACCTTTAATTGACAATTGTTTTGTCCTATTATGATTTATCCAAAGCAACCCAAAGCCAAATCCTTGTAATGAATATGTGAGGTCTTCAATTTTTGAATTGTTTTCTAATTTTTAATTGCTATATACAACCATGTAAAGAATCGTGAATTAACTATCTAGATTGCGAGAGCAATGAAGGAAGAAGAATTAGAGAAGGAGATGAGGAGAGAATAAGAGAGAGAGTTCAAATAGTTCCAAAATAAGAGTAACAAGGATGAAAAACAAATATGTTATTGCCTGAGTAGCTATTTGTTACACAATGAATATATGAAACGGTAAAAAAAAAAAATGCTTGCCAATAGACATGAGCCACATATAAGTCTATTACAATAGTATTTAAATAAAACAATACATTTCTTGTTTCCTTAAGGCTTCTTTTGTAGCATCATTCTTTGTTTATTTAGTTATCATTGTTGTTCCCACATTTCATCTTTCAGTTTTTGCAACATTCCTTCCTTCAGGAACCTTGTCCACAAGGTTAGCTAAGTTGTGTTATAGGTTTATTGTTGCATTTGACTACCCTTCTATCCAATATTGATGTTGGAGCTTCGATCTATAATATTGGGTGTCTTTAGAAGGTCAGATGATACTTACTTATGCCTTTACATGTACCTCTTGAGCTGAGATACGTGAAATGTGGGATGAATTGAAGATTTTGCTAGCAATTGGAGCTTGTAGGCTACCCTTTCCATCTTCTATGATGTTGTATGGTCCATGTTATAATGGGGATAATTTGTGATTACTCCTCTTCTGAGGTGAGTATTGTTTGTAGGGTTGAAACTTTAGGAACACTCATTTCCCCAACCTCGAACTATTTATTTGTTTTCTTTTTATCTACTTCTTGTTTCATTAGATTCTAGGCTCTTCTGAGATAGAATTTAACGATTAGTAATGATTCTCGGTCTCACAGCTTGATTCACCAATAAAATTTTGGAATCATCAGAGAAATGTGGTCTGTACACTGGGGGTGGATAACCATACTGAATTTCAAAGGGCGTTGAATTGAAGATTGTGTGATAGGTGGTATTTATACCACCACTCAGCTAGAGTATCCAATCGGACTACTTGTTTGAAAAATCATTGCAAAAACATAGCAAATAGGTAACCGATATTTTATTTATAGCTTATGTTTGCCCATTAGATTGGGGATGGTAGGTAGTGGAAAAGTTTAAGCTTACCCCTTGTAGTTCGAAGGTTTTTTACCAAAAAAGCACTCAATAATGATGATTCTATATCACTCACAATTGCTTCGATCATTCAAGTAGTTTAAAAATTCAATTGATGAACATTTGAGTTATCTTTGGTGTTAAGTAGGGATGCTTAGTAGCAATAAAATGAGAAAACTTGCATGTGAGAATTTGATCGAGTAGAGCAACAGAACAAGAAACATATTAAAATCTAGAATTGTGGCTCTCATATCAGTCAAACTTAGAGAACTTGGAGAACTGAAAGTCCCTTTTATTAGAAGAGTGCATTCATATGTATGCAGAAAAGTCCTACCTTAATAAGGGATATAAAGGAGAAGTCCTATTTAAATAAGGAAGAACTAGAATCTTCTTCTTTAGTTTAGAGTTGACTACCTAAATTGGAAAATACATAAAAATACATTAACTACATCAACAATTCGGTTAATTAAATTAGCAGCGAAATCTTCTGATTAAATTAGTAGCTAATCTTTTGACAGGTCCAAAGCTTATTGCTTCTTCTCCCTCCAATTCTAGCTGACGAGCGGTTCAGTCAATGGTTTGGCCGTCTCCCTATATTATTTGATATGTCCTTTGTAGTAATTGTGAGTCAAGAATCCCCTCAACTCTTTGAGGCATCATGTTGTGGCCACCTTTTGGCCACCTTTTTATAGTTTCTAGCTTCTTAATGTTGGTTGCCACTCTATAATCAGAAATTGTGTGATTCATAGTTATCTGTCTTGCTCCAAAAATATATTTGCTTCGCTTCACTAACAACCAATTGTTTTTTTGTATTCGCATGGTTATTTGTACATGCTTGAGATGTTGTTGGAAGGACTTACTATAGATAATGATGTTTTCAAAGAAGACCATGATGAATTTTCTCAAGAAGGGCTTGAAGATGTCATTCATAAGGATCTAGAAATTGGATGTACCGTTGGTTAAGCCGAAAGGCACGATCAAGAATTTGTAGTGTCCTTCATAGGTTTTGAAGGCTATCTTTGGAATGTCTTCAACATTTATTCAAATTTGGTGGTATCTCGACCATAATTCATACTTGGAATACTAACTTGATCAATGGAGTTTGTTGTGTAATTCCTCAATAAGCAGAATCGGGAACTTATCATTGATGTTGTATTTACTACTATGTACATTCTCCACGAATTGTCCCTTTTTTAACTAAAACTACTAGTGATATATAAGGTGTTGATGTTTGTTTTATCAGCTTTTGCACTGATCTTTTAGTGGCATTCTTTTGTTCTCTTGAATACTGGTAAGGTCTAATATTAGGTTCCTTTATCCCTTTCTTTCAATAAATCATATGATCCTATTTTTGATTGGGTGGTAGTTGGTCAAGTTCCTTGTATATGGTTCCAACTCCCCCAACAATCGCTCAAGTTCTTCAAAGGTGCTTGATTGGTCCGATTCCAAATTCATGTGTTGCAACTGACACTCAATAGTGTGCATCAGTTTTAGCATATATAGCCACCCATGCTTGAAATTTTTCAAAACCTTGTCGAAATCTCTTCCAGAAATGACCTTAAAACCCTTAAAACTCTTATTTGGGTTCCCCATCATTGTAACTAGGTGGCCTTTCATAGTGAGGTTTTTGAAGTTGCATAGAACATCATTCAGGGTTATCAACCATCACACTCCGAGGACCATGTTAGATCATCCTAAGGCAATGATTAAAGCATTTATAGTGAACTCCATACCTAGTATACTCCAGATGAAGTTCTTGCCACATTGGTGACATTTTAGCTTAGGACTTCCTCCCACGTAAGTTGAAAAGGAGCTATCTCCTTAATTTTACAATTGCTTTTCTTGATTACCAATACATCTATGAAATTATGAGTATTTTCATTGTCAATCAGGATGTGTATCGATCTCTTTTGGTGAACTCTTATAACCTTCATTTGTTTTAATTTCATTATTGCTTGAAATGATATGTTTGGCATTTATTGCTCTTGCATTCTCCTCAACCATAAGTTCTTCCTCTTTTGTTATTAAACCTTCCTCTCCTTCTACCATGTACAAATGAAACTGTTTTTTTTTTTGTCGGCACACCAGAAGAATAACTCCTTAAGTCCCTTCGCACATATGTCCTTGCTATTAACAGTTCTTGAGGTTTGGGTATTCTTGGCGTAATTCATTCTGGTAGTGTTCCCCTAATTTCTAAGCGTGGGAAGGACTCCATCTGCTTGGGTACCTGGAGGCAGTTGGTCCTTGTACTGCTCCTTTTGATGGCAGTCCATTTCATGAATTACCCAGGTTATGAGGTGATTTATTTTCCCCTTTGAAGTGAACCAAATTAGTGTTAATTGTGACTACTGCCACTTTTTTCCTTGTAAGCACGTTTGCTTGTTGGAGGTTTTGGGGCAATTTAACCATTAACTCACTTCAATTTCAGACCTTTGAAGAAAAACCCCACCAAATAGTTCTCAATTAACGATTTATTAAAGTAACTATCAAATTGTGCACAATAGTCTTGTACTTTTCCTTCTTGCTTCAATTCCTTTAGATCTCCAATGTGGTCTTCAGATTTGAATTCATCAAATCTCTAGTTGAAAGTAGCCACAAACTCCTCCCAATCCACTGAGTCACGCCTGCTTCTATTTTTTAAAAGTAATTGGTACAATTCATGAGCTCTCCCTTCTAAATGATAATTACCATTTTCATCTTGAGGTTGTCAGGGATGCGACCCAGTGTGAAACACTGTTTGCTCGAATTTGGGAAGGAGAAGAGGGGAGAGTAAGAGAGGTAATCCAAAGAGCTTCAGAACAAGAGAGAAAAGAAAGAAAAACAATTCTATGATTGCCTGGGTAGTTGTTTGTTACACAAAGGCTATAAGAAACAGAAATGAAATATTTGTCAATGGACATAAGCCATGTATAAGTTCGTAAGAAGAGTATTTAATTGAAACAATGTGTTTCTTGTTTCCTTAACGCTTCCTCTGTGGTGTCATTCTTTGTTTATTTAGTTGGTGTTGTTGATCCCGAGTTTTGTCTTGTTAGTTTCTTGCAACACATTATTTTTCAACTATTATAATAGTTATTATATTTATACTTATTCCTTCCTTCCTGTTATGTCTACTCAAGTGTCTTGTTTTAGAGCCTTCCTTTCTTTTAAGGGAAAACATGAAGACATAATAATTTGAAATCTTTTGTTGAGAATCAGTTGGAGATTTTAATAGGAAAGGGTTTCTGTCAGATTGCTTGATATTAGTTGTTGTTAACCTTTTCTTTTTTGTAATTGTTAGGCGTAAAGGGCAGTCATGGTTCTTCGATAAGTTAACTGTTGTTAGGATACATTTGAGTTTCTTAAATTGAATTCTTGTTGTTTCCCATTTCCGAAGTGTTTTTGATAGTCTGAGTTTTGATGCTTTTGGTTCTCAAATTCTGATATGATCGTAATGGATACTTGAAATTTCATGCTTATCCTTTACTTTTGAATCATTGTCAGGTATTATTTGAGATATATGGACCCAAAGAACTCTAAAGAATTAGTTGATAAGAAGAAGGAGATGTAAGTGCAATTTTATTTCTTATGTAAAAGTAACCCTGTTCTGTAGGTGCAAATACATGTTTATTATTCTGTTCTAACCCTGTTCTGTAGGTGCAAATACATGTTTATTATTCTGTTCAATAATCTTTTAGCTACTTTTGGTAATCTTTTCACCTTCAGTTATTGGAGCCCAGTTGATGTCTACGTGGGTGGTGCTGAGCATGCTGTTCTCCACTTACTTTATGCAAGATTCTGGCATAAGGTTTATGGCCCCCATCTGTTGAATTTGTAGGGAACCTTCATAACTTTGTAATAGCTAACTGAATTTCTATTCTATCTTCTATTCCTCCTCATTAACTTGCTTTCGGGTTCCTATTATTTTTGGCTTTCATATTGCCTATTCATGTTTTGTGCGTCTCTTGTTAATTGAAATTCCAAAAACTCTTTTTTTCCCCTCTATTTTTGTGATTGAAGCATAGGTTGTTGGTCATTTTTACACTAATCAAACTTACATGAATTTTATAGCTTATTGAGTAAAATGGGGCTGTTTATGCTGCTGTTTCGATGACATACAACTTTCATGGATATAGAGTTCAGTAGATAATAATACTTAAATTGGCTGTGAGCGGTCTTCATTCAAATAGGTTATTCAATTTTATTTTGTTTCTTTCTGCAAGAAGTAACTTCTGATTGAAATTCTTTTGCAGGTTCTCTATGATATTGGTGTTGTGTCAACGAAAGAGCCATTCAAGCGTGTCATAAACCAGGGAATTATCCTTGGGGAAGTAAGTACGATTTTCCAGCAACAATAAGCATATTATGAACTTGTAATAACTAGTGTGGCAGGTTCAATACATGGCTTATAAAGACTCGGAAGGAAACTATGTATCTGCTGACTCAGTTAACACGTTAGAAGAAATTCATCAGGAAATAATTCCTGAGGAGAAGGTAAGACCTACATGTATGACTATTTTACTACATTTGATGCTGATACATTTGTGCAAGACGAAGGGAATACATTGTTTCATCGTACTGAGGAGGGCTTTCGTTTCGGTGTTTCAGATAATTGATTCTGACAGTAAACTGTCTATGTAGGTGATGAAATCCGGGGATGGATTTGTACTGAAAACTGATCCTGATATTCTTCTGATTGCTCGAGCTCACAAAATGAGTAAAAGTAGGGGAAATGTTGTCAATCCAGATGATGTTGTTTCTGAGTATGGTGCAGATTCCCTTAGGTTATATGAGATGTTTATGGGACCATTTAGGTATACTTCTTAATCATAAGTCTATAGAAGGTGCATGTAGAGGTGCTTGCTTACATGTTGGCTTCCTCCAATTTTGCTTTTAGAGATTCAAAAACTTGGAGTACTAGTGGAATTGAAGGCGTATATCGGTTTTTGGGTAGAACTTGGAGGCTGATTGTTGGTTCACCTTTACCTGATGGTACTTTCTTAGATGGAACAGTGACAATTGATGAGGAACCGACTTCTGAGCAGCTAAAGTCTCTCCATAGATGCATAGCTAAGGTTATTTATCAGTCTATTAGTGCATTCTCTCTGTTTTAACGATTAGCTTGTCGTTCTCCTGGATCCTTCTTTATGTTTTACTCATTTAGCTGTATGGTGCCAGTGCATTTGGGTTTCCACGATACCTTTTGAAGTGTGGCTAGAAAGCTTGTTTCAACTTCTTGTTAATGCAGGCAGAAGTCAATAATGGCATGTAGCACTCCATAATGAATCTTCTTGCTATTTAATTTTGGATGACAGGTAACTGAGGAAATTGAAGGAACAAGATTCAACACAGGAATATCTGCAATGATGGAATTCATTAATGCAGCATACAAGGTTTTTCGATATAACTATTATTTCGTGGCTTCCAAAGACTGGATACTTGGTGCTTGATTTCATTTCATGCCCAAATAATCTTACCCCTCTTCATATTTCGTATAGTTACTTTTCTTTATCAGCCTTAATTTTCTAGTTGACTTAATGCGCTCTAATGCAATTTTTACATGTAAAAGTGGGACAAACTTCCGAGATCAGTTTTTGAAGATTTTGTTTTATTACTGTCACCATATGCACCTCATATTGCCGAGGAACTTTGGTTTCGTTTCGGGAACTCAGCTTCATTGGCTTATGAACCTTTTCCTGAGGTTATATCTTGTTTCTTTCCTTAGGTTATTCATTGGAATGTTTATTATTTGGTTTCCTCGTCACTTTTATGTTGTTTTATTCATAATCATTATCGTACTCCTGTTTCTCAACAATCTATGACTTACCAATATTTTCCATGTCTATACATTATGCAATGGAAACTGCCCTACTCCTGTATTATGTGCTAGCCCTTGTGATATAAAATAGATGTGTTATTACTATGGAATTGTTATATATTCTGGTTCTAAAATCCATATGTTGACTCCTGATTTGCAATTAGAAGTTGATAGGTACCTCTTCTAGCTTGGAGGAATGTTGAAGTAGAAAACAAAAAGTAGAATGATGGCACCGTCTGCATTCCTAACTTTGTTAAATTTCTACAAACACAAATTCTTATGTTTGTCATTGTATTGCAGGCCAACCCTTTTTTCCTGAAGGACTCCAGCATAGTTCTACCAGTTCAGATCAATGGCAAGACAAGGGGTACCATACAGGTTGAAGAAGGATGTTCAGAGGACGATGCTTTTAGTTTGGCTACACAGGATGAGAAGCTATCCAAGTACCTTGATGGAAAATCCGTCAAGAAAAGAATTTTCGTGCCTGGAAAGATTTTAAACGTAATCTTGGGCCCTCAAAATGTCAAGGCAGGTGTCAGATAATCAATTTTACAGCATACCTGAACTAATGTTGTGGATGTATCTTAAGTGGAAGAATTGTAAAGCCTGTTGAAAATCTTTACTAGTATGCTTCTGGCAGCTGAACTTAAAATGAAAGTTGAAAGAAGCATTCAGAAATAGAAGAGCTGAAAGTTTAACATTTTGAGGATGTGTATAAAATTCTTCTTGAGAGAGGCATATACTATATTTTGAGTATACAGAAGAAAATTTTTGTCGATTCAAGCACCTGGGGAAAGGTTCTTGAGTGCATGTATTTATCTTGAACCCTAAATTGAGTTAACAAAGTTTGTGTTACGAATTTTCTTGTAAACAAGGGTTGAGTACTGTAGTTGCTGCATGATGTGAAGTCTTTCCATAGATACTTTGCTTGCCCATTCACACCAGCACTGCAACTGTCAAAAGATTTACCAAGTGAATGTAATCATAACTAGAGTGACATTTAGTTGCAGGTCCTGGAACATGATTTGAAGCTAAGGGTGACAAAATCGTAATGGTAAATTTCATGATCAGATTGGCTGTACATCCAAAGCCTTTTCCTTTAACAGCAACCTCTCAACTACAAGTCTAACAACTCGTCCCTAATTCTCATATAAAATCATTCCATGTATCTAGATATACGGTATAACTTCCAATCTTTCATTCCCCTGGGTATATTGGCACAGAATCACAGTATAATATGGACGTACAAATGTCACCTCATGTTTGCTTTCATTCGACGGCGCGCCGAGGTCTCTTTTGAAGAGAGTCCATTTTTTTAATTCGAATTATATGCAAATCTCCGAAAGACACCTCACTTCGCTTATTCCACAGTACCAAGTTGTGAACATCTTCTACCGAAAGTAAACGTCTTGACTTTTTACAATTTACAGATTACCGACTGTTGTCTTGTCTTCGCTTCACGGAGAGAGCAAGATATCAGAGACATCCACTTTAACGCCTCTTTAATCTGCCACCTCATAAATTTGCTCTCTTTTCCCATATGTTCCTCTCTTTGAACCTGTTCATGCTTCAATGTACTATTCTCCATCTCAGGTTTTCTTGTGCCTTCCATATTTAGATAAAAGCCCAATGAACTAGTGCCTTTGTCGTTTGTTTATCAAAGTTTTGGGATTTGGGTATTGGATTTTGATGAAAAAGATTGCGACTTTTGCAGGAAGAACCATGACCAAGAAAGCTCCAGCACTACCCGTACGACATCTCTTTTGGTTTGGTTGGAAGCTGCTTGTTATTCTCTCTGTCAGTCTCTGTTTGATCGCTCTGCTCAGACTCCATTCTCAATCCAATTTATCGTCTCCAGATTCATTTTCTCCTAAAAGATCTCGTCTTTCTCGTGTTGCTTTCGAGGGTCTTCCTAAAATCGCCTTTCTTTTTCTCGTTCGCGGTAACCTCCCTCTGGATTTTCTATGGGGCAGCTTTTTCGAGGTACTATTTTTTATAGCTTTGAGTACGAATTTTTCGTCACTTTCTTGAGAAAAAGGAAAAAGAGAATGATGGGAGTTGGTATTGAAACGGAGTGGTTTCCAGAACGCTGACGTGTCGAAATTCTCGATTTATATTCACTCGACGCCTGGGTTTGAGTTCGATGAGTCAACCACAAGGTCGCATTTCTTTTACGGTCGGCAGTTGAAGAATAGTATACAGGTGATTCTCTTATAGCTACAAGCAAACTTGCAGGTTCAGTCCTCTCTTTTTTTAAGTTCGTGATTAGGTATATGGTCTTTTTTATTTGATTTGCTATGGTTTTTTAATTGCCGCATGGAAGGTTTGATTAATTCCTTCTTCTGCCTGGGAAACTGAAACTTAACTAAGAGTATCTGCAGCTAGTATTTTATCATAGCAGTTTGATTAAATTTGATTCAACTTCTTACCTTTCCTAAAATCTCTTTGAACGAAATCTTAGGTGACGTGGGGAGAATCGAGTATGATTGAAGCAGAGCGGTTGCTGCTTGCAGCTGCTTTGGAAGATCCTGCTAATCAAAGATTTGTTCTTCTCTCTGACAGGTTGCTTCTCTTTTGCTATTTCATCAATCTATCTCTTTACTTGTTGAGGGGCTTTTCACTGGATTAGTAAGTGGATTTCGAGTGCCTGAATAGGTGACGTGGAGCAGTTATTTGGTTTCGAAATTAGGACATCCTCTGCGAGTCAGAATAAATCTTCTTACTCTTTTGGGGGTTTGGGTTTAAATGCTGAATTAGTATGGTCATTGGTTATAATTGAATTAAGAGATTTTCTGCCTTGCAGTTGTGTGCCTTTGTACAACTTTAGTTACATATACGACTATCTGATGGCTTCTCCAAGGAGTTTTGTTGACAGGTAGCTAGGAAGCTTAGCTCTACTATTATTTTTGGTGTCCTACCAACAGTTGCACGAAAATTTGAAGTCTTAAGATTTAGCAGTTGCTTTATCCTGCAGCTTTCTTGATGCAAAAGAAGGTCGCTATAATCCAAAGATGTCACCTATTATACCTAAGAAAAAATGGAGAAAAGGCTCCCAGGTACTTCTTCACTGATTTGTATACCAATATATCGCACTAAAGAATGGCTAATGGATTATGTTACTTGAACTCTGAGTTGATTATCGATGAGGGTTGTGTAGCCTTATAACTGAAAGAAATTTACAGCTTTTGGCCTCACTGATATCAATTTTATAGAAAGCTATTTCTTATGAAATTGGTGCTCATTTTAAACAGGAAATGAACTGCTATCATGATATGAGAATGCTTTACAATCAGTCAAAATTGTGATTATTGGATTTCTCTACAATGAGACATTCCAACAAGTTAATTACAGTTAAACAAGTCCTATCAGTTGACACCATAGAATAAAACCTTCAACTGATTTATGCAGATAATTATCTTGTCAGAACATGGTAAAAAGTGATGAGTGAACATTGCAAGACTATAGTAGTGCATTTGATCGCTTACATTTGCTAGAACAATTTCCATGGCACTTTTTTTTTTTCCTCTTCGCAAAACTAGCATTTAGTATTGAAAGTATCAAATGCCAGACTGATAATTTTTAGTTTAGCAGTATTTGTTGAACCTTACAACTTAAAGATGTGATCCTACAGTTGTCTGCTTAGGCTTAAGTTGATCCTTCTTATTTTTCGTATTAGCAATCAGTCAACTAACATAAAGCTTGATATCAGTGGATAACATTGGTGCGAAGTCACGCAGAAGTAATTGCTGATGATGTAGTTGTATTTCCCATCTTTAATAAACTTTGCAAGGTAAGCTGTTGCATCTGGGGCCTGATACATTATTTTGAGATGAAGTTACACATCTTCCTGTTCATTGAAGACAATAGTATCCTTGTTTCTTTGAATATGGAACAGTATTGACATTTCATTAGCAATCTGAGCATTCATATGATAACATTTCTCTGCAATTTTATCATAGGATGTTAGACTGTAGATAACTTGCATAATGTGAAATTACTGACCAAATTATCTGCATCTTATGGCAACATTATTTATCTCTGCAGCGGCGCCCACCCCTTGGCGTTGGAAAGGGAAAGCTGAATATTGTAAGTTTTACTCAATTACTTACCTGCATAATGAAGATTTAAGTAATCTAAGTGAAGAAAAAACTAATTTCAGATATTTGAAAATTTGATGTTGTCGGCTGATCATTTATGGGACTACTCTGTTGAACCCTTTCTGTCATCCCCTTTAGCTTTGCTAAGTGATTTCTCATTCTCCCGAAATGTTCTGTTTTGTGGGCCTATTTATTTAAAATCAATAAGACTGTTTAAGTGCTTGTATAACCAAATTAATGAGATGCATGGTACAGAAGGAACATAAAGTTCACATGTTTACAAGTCATAAATTTTCACAGAAAGGTAAACTGAGATAGGACCTCTAGTCACGACCTCTATATAGTATTTTCTTTATTATTTGTTTTTCTTTGAAGGAACTGATCTATTAATCTAACCATGCATAATTAAATGCAGAAACTTCAGAAGCAGCATAACTGCATCCCTGATGAGCACTATGTTCAAACGCTGCTAACTGTAAGTCCTTCTTAGATTTCTAATTTCTCAAGTGCAACACTTCCCGCAACTCTGTAACTGGTGTTGACCTTTTCTCTTGTTAATGCAGTCCTTAGGAGCTCATTATGTTGTAGTCTTAACTGGGACTTTGCTTTATCTTGAACGTGTTTATTTTAGATGAGTGGGCTGGAAGGTGAACTGGAAAGAAGAACATTGACTTATACAGAATGGAACATGTCTGCAGCTAAAATGGATAACAAAGGCTGGCACCCTTTCACATTCACCTATGCAGATGCAGGCCCTAAGAAGATCAAACAGATAAAGGTTATTATTTTGGCTCCTTTCTTCTCTTATTACCAAGATGAATGGGTTATATGTGTAATATAACGCTTTCATCTCCCATAAGAAGGGAATGTAAAGAATTCTTTTTGAACAACCTGGAGAGTTGAGCTGTCTGGCTACTTCACACTTGCTCTTCTGATTGCTTCGTTTTGTGTACATGAGAAAGTTGATAACGCCCATCATAAATATTTTTTATTCACATCACTGGACATTGTGATGTTTTTGCAGTTCCTTTACAATTTTCTGTTGATTTCTGGATTTGGTGTCATTTTTTTGAGCTTTCTGGTACTGTTCTGGATTCAGTTCCAAACCTATAAGCTTGGTTCATACTTTTGAATTCGTCTGTTTATTTGATTCAACAGGACATCAATCATGTATACTATGAGACCGAGTACAGAACAGAATGGTGTCATACTAATTCAACATCTGTTTGCTGCTTTCTATTTGCGAGGAAGTTCTCTCGAGGAGCCGCCATGCGCCTTTTGAGTGAGGGTGTTGTTGGTCCCTTTGATGCATCTGCATTATTAGCCACACCTGGATAACATAATACGCAACACTATCTGGTCAAATCCTAACCATCAACTGATCAATATAATAGCAATCGAGGGCATTCCTAGGTCAGTTACACAGTTACAATTATACACATATCTTACAGAAATCAGAAGATAAGGGCATAGGAACAAAATGCTGCTGCGATTCGTTCAAATTTTGATGAGAATGAAATCGGAGATCGTTTATTTTATATTCCTCGATACCATTAGTATTTAGCCTAGAGTTTATCTGATGTCTCAATGTAATTAAAGCAGAATTAGTTTCATGGGAAGTCTATTCTATGGCGGTGGTTTTTGTTAAAATTTTCTCTTGTAGACTTTTTAGGTTGTGAATATGCATATATTATTTGATGTCCATCTATATGGGGCGCGAGATCGATGTTAGGTCCATTGGCAGATTGGCTTTTTGTACAACCTCGCAGGATCTCTTTTCTTTTAGCCAACCCCTTCTTTAGCTACATAACTTGCATAAAACATTATAGTCAAATAGTTCTAAAACTATTACACCACTTAGTAGTTGAATCTTAATTAATAAAAAAAATTTAGAAGCTTTACCTAATTTTTTTATAAAAAAGATAGAAACGTTCATCGTACTACATTATTAGTTCTTGGCTTGATGCGCTGGAGTTTAAACTAAACTAATGGTCAGGTTAATCTGAAGAGCCTCCAAATGTTATTAATGTTTTGTAATTTACATCCCACAGCTCATCTTTTCCTTCACAGTGCCATACAGAATCTTATTATTGGAAAAACAGCATAAAGTTTTCTCCGAGGTGAGTGAGATTTGGGAATAATGAACTCCTCCACTTGCGTTTGAACTCAAGTGGTAGATTAAAAGTTGCTGTGAAGCGGCATCTGCTGCAGGTGAGATTTGTGCTTCACACGTCTAAAAATTTCCAAAGCTAAAGCAGTGAAAAATAGAAGTACAAGGAACCCTACATAAGCCCATTTCCATTTTTCTGCATGACCTTGTAGACCTACCCCAATGAAAATGTTTGTTATGATCATAGCAATCAATGCATAGCCTAAAACTTGGTGGCATCTCTCCCACACCCTTCTGAATTCGTCCTCTCTCTTTGGTTGCAAGCAAAGACCAAGTATCTGTAGATGTATATGCACAATCAGACATGTAATAGATGAAGAAAGATTTATGCAAGTATTAGCAAAAATCTGGAAAGTTTACCTGTACAGTTGCGAACGTAAATATTACAATGTCAAGAATCCGGTGAGCTTTCGAGTAGTGCTGCTTGGAAGAGCTTCCAAGCAAGATTCCAGTGGCCCAGCCAAGTGCACCGACGACATATCCCAGAGTCTGGCACAAAATGTGAATGTTGTACCACTCCTCGCATTTCAGGGGAGACTTTCGAAAGGATCTTGCAACAATTGCCCCCAAAGGCAACAGAGTTCCCCATCCTATGATGTTTAGCAGAAAAGGAACCTGTTTTTGTTCATGACTCATTCAAACAAAAAAAACAAAAAAAGGCTATCGTGAAAATGCACAAGAAAATCAAAATTGTTCTTCTTACACTCTTGAGGGGATGCTTGGGGTGCCTACCACGTTGACCCTTTGGAGATCTTAGGTTAGTTGTTACTCCATTCTCCATTTCGTGAACAAAAATATTATCCCCAACTTGACCTGCATGATTTTGTGTGTCTGCTTCCAATACAGAGACATCCACATTGCATGAACTTGATTCTGCAGTAATAGCACGCGAATAAAATGTAAGGATGACCAGGATTACTTGCCAACAAACATTCATAGTCTTTGGGAGCAAACCTTGTGTAAATTGAGGACCACATAATGCAACAACAACATATATGACTGTGTCAGGAGTTCATGGTTATCTCACAATTTGTTTCATGAACTATGTTTCCACCCCCCCAATTACTATGTGTACTGGTTGTTTAGAATATGTTCTTTTCTTGTCAGCTTAAAGAATCCTGTCAGACTTGCTTGAACAGCACAAATCAAATCAGATATTATTCTGATCTTTGTCATGTACCTGTCTGCTTCTAATTATTCTAAACCTCTTTTTAAGCTTGCCTTTTGGCCCTAAAGGAGTTCAAAATGATCATTAGGCAATAAACATGTGATGATAGGAACATATCAAAGTTGATTAAAATCAATTCCAGGTGCATTAAGCAGGACATTTTGATCTATAAATGGCAAAATAAGAGTTTAAAAGAAGCATACGATCATTTTTGAGGCCTTAAAATGGTGGCTGAGAGATTGCCATGAGAATAATTACTCTGCAATATATTTCATATTAAATGTTATCTGCAACCTACTAGTTAAAATATTGGACCAAAAGAAGAGTGGTGAGGTTTTCTGTTCCTGCATTCTCTTCCTACTAGAAGCAGAAACTTTTTACATTTTTCCTAGTCAATAATGATTTTAGATCATATATTGAATATATGACCTAATTGGCCTCTTATGGTTGCTTGGTTCATAAAAAATTTTTATAAATTCTATATGTAAGTATGTATGCCCCCCAGTCAATTTATAACAAGGCAACCTTTGATTGGCAGAAAACATGTCGAAAACATTGGCCTAGTTTTGTTGGTAGGCCAACTTTCCTTTGCATCTGATCAAGTTATTTCTTCTTTCAGTAATATACAAGTAGTCTCATTGAATCAAGACAACAAAGGAAAAGAAAGACTTGTAAATCAATTCACCGACTGATTTCAACTTTCGTTTATATAAGAGCAGTGCTCTCCTATCAAATTTACCTCACTTTCTCAACTCTTCGTATAAGCTTTCCTTCAAATCAATAACCATGACGTTTCTGAAACTAATGTTTTCTTTATTAACAACAATGGTAATGGTTGGAGCTCTGCATCTAGATAATTATGTCCAGAAATCGGTCACGGTAGCTGAATTTTCCCTGTCCGAAATTGAACAAGTAAATTCAATCACGTCATGGCCCAGCAGAGCCTCAGAACCACCATCACATGCAATAAGTTCCCTCTTGTGAGTCGTCTGAAGAACAGTCCAGGTCCCGATTGCTGCAAGAAGAAATGTGTAAATGTCAAAACTGATCGTTTGAACTGTGGAATATGTAGATAAAAGTGCAGGTAGACTGAGATATGTTGCAGAGGAATGTGTGAGAGTGCTTCGTTTGACAAGAGACGCTCTGGTGGGTGCAACAGTCGGTGTAAGAAGGGGGAATTATGTACGGTTGGGATCTGCGGAGTGTTTCAAGAGCAAGACAATTTTGCCCCTAAGGGTAATTTTGTCAATTTCCTATTTAATAGACAGTTATTAATTGTAATTTTAGTTTCAATTAATTACCGGTTAAGTTACATAATTTGATCCAGATAAGAATAATAAAGTGACCCAATAAATGATCTTGAGTAATGGGTCGAAGTCAGGGTGAAAAATGGATCCCTTTTAGTGTAAACCTGGTCCATATCAACCTTGTGATGGAAAAGTCCAATATGAAAGCTATATAAATAGGTTATGGTCTCCTAGAGTTGCTCATATCAATCGTAAGCATACAGAATCTCTCACTCGTTAAGAGAACTTACGTATTGAGAAAACTATAGAAAGGCCTAAACCATGTGCCGGTGAATACTTTCTGTAAAGTTCTCGGGAGATTGGAGCTCATTTAGTGCCTGGAAACTGTTTCGGAACAAGAGATAGAACCGAAATTAGGTATTCTGCATTCCTTCGTTTTTAATCCTTTCATGACCTATCTTGCGTACGTAATAAGGCCTATGCTATGTATTACACGTGGTATCAGAGCGGTTACGTGACCGGATTGTCAAAAACGAAAGTTTTTTGGTTTTTCATCTCATATGGTTTTCCTCCGTTTTTGATTCGTTTTTTGTTTTTTGTTTTAAATGTTTATAATTACGTAGAAGTGGTATACGTAAGGCTAAAATGGGTCAAAAATGGGCCAAGCAGAGCAAAAAATGAGACTATGGGATGTCGAAAATTGCCTCTAGTACCGGAGGCGTGTGCACGCGCCCGACGACGCTACAGTGGCATGCAAGAGGCGGTGCCATTGGCATATGCAACGTATGTTCCAATCGCATGCTGTCGCGTCTCACTGTGGGGAGCGTGATGCATGTCAGGCGTGCGTCGCATGGACAGGACTCGACCCCGCTCCCACAGGTGTGGGTATGCGGCCCATCTGGACAGGACATGTGGCATGTGCAGATGGGCGACACATGGCTGCGTGTGTGTTGCACGAGCCGTACAGTAACCGCACGTCGGCGCGTGGGGTGTGCGTATGGCGCACTTGCGGCCCCGCGCCACGTGCAATGACGTGGAGGCCATGTCAGCCACATGGACTGCTACAGTAACAAAAAAAAGAAAAAATTTCAAAAATTCCCATAAAGCTATCCCAAGAATTTTAGGCTTACAATTAAATTTGAATTTTAAGAATATGATATTAATATTTATTGATTTCCATTTTTTACTATATTGTAATTTGTTTTTAATTATATCATCATCATCATCATCATCATCATCATCATCATATATGGTAATTAATATAATGTTATATGAATGTATAGATAATAATTGTAACTAGTATAATGGTTTATGAATTATTACATAATATATAAATTTTCTCATATCTTACTTATGTAATATATATTACTCTATTTAATAATAATTATCTATTTATTATATAAAATTTTTGTACTGTAATATATAATTTATATATTATATATAATTATGTTAGCCAAAGGTGAAGTTAGACGTCGTTTTCTACTAGGTTATTAACACGAAAATAAAGCTATTTTTGTTTTTGTGCTAGCTGTTGTATTTTGTCTTCATCGAAGAAGTGTCATCTCCTCTTCTGTAGTCGTCTCTTTTCTTGCGGTCCTTACCGTCGATGAAGCATCTCCTCTGTTGGTATGTATTCTTCTTCTTTTTTGTTACCAAGAACCTTCCTTATTGTGCTCTATTTATCTGCTACGTTTTAGAGTTTATTTGGGTTTTATGTTTTGTAAATGGTGTATAGGTTTCCCTTTTTGTTTATGTATGGAAGACGGTGAATTTTGTTTCTATACTAGATGTCGATGGGTAGATGTTCTTTTTCCACTTTCGTGCTTGTTTGACGAAGTCCTGCTAACTATTTGATGGAAGGTCTATTAGATAATCAAGACACAATTTGTAACAGATGTTTACATACATATTTATCATATGATTTCTTTTCCACCAAATCCATACCACTTATATTATACATATCATAAGGACTTTATGTTAACGTGTCATGAGGCTGTGATTAGACATAACAATTAAAAGTCAAATGGTCAAAAGAAGAAATATTAGCAAGGCATCAAAATATATATAGGTAACCAACGTATAAGTTTGAATATTTAATTCAACTCATTTAGGAATGGTTAATTACTTCATATAAAGAATGCTTTAAAGGAAATACATATTGATTTGATTGTTTCAATCTTTTTATGCTCAAAATCTTAAAATTTATTTACTATGGAAAAATACTTGTTTTCAATATAAACCACTAGTTCATATTGAAAATTTCACATTTTTATTATAATAATAATATAACCTTAAATAGAAAATATTGTATTTCTGTACATAAAGAACATGGTCATATGTACTTAGTATAAATTCTAAAGTTGAGATATGATATAAAGGGCAAATGGATAACTTTCATTTCGATAAGGGTAAATGAGTACTCTCATAATATTAAACAGTCTTCTATGAAAAACTTTTATTTGTCTTGCAAATTTCAACTTGTTTTATCTTTTTGACCACTCCCAACCTAGTGCTTTTTAGACATCTAAATAGGCATATAGAAGATGTATAACTAGTGAACTGTAGTACTTTGACTTATCATTGACAATCTAGCCTAACAGATCATATAGACATGGTATGCAAAAAATGTCTTTTGCATCATTTCATTCCATAACTAGAATTTATGAGAATTGATTACCAAAGGAATCTAATTAAACATAATGAATTTTATGCTAAATTGATTTTTCAGAATTAAAATGTTAACATTAATTCATCGAGGAATGTCAACATGGCAATTAGTTTTCGATGGCAGAAATGAGCTCTGCTGGGAAGAATATGAGAAAATTCTACCTATTTAAGAACAAATCAATGCAGAACAAATTTTCTTATCAAGCACTAATCACCCCTTGCCTTCCATGACCGGTCTTCTTTTTTAAAGGTTTTTAGTATCATCCAAATTATCTCTTTTCTTAATTATTTGTATCTTATTTTCTATTAGAAAGCTATCAGATGAATGTTTGATTACTATGTGTAGTGTAAATCTCACTTGAATCTCTAAGAGAACATAGATAAAAATGAAAATGGTTATAATGTCCCAATGGTTAGTACAGGATTAGGGCAATTGGTTGTTTTGGAACAAATTTCGACTCTAATTATTATGCATGTTCAATCAGGTATGTATGTGTTTGAATTTGGGTTCATTATGTGATTTGACTTAACTAATTATTTAAGTTCTATACTAATTGTGCTCTAATTGAAATGCATCTTATTGGTAGTTCATCTAATTTAGTGATCCATACAGCATCTAAGGATTCGTTCATTTTATCTTCTCCTAGTTAAGTTATAGCCAAGAAGTTGTTAGAAGAGGGTGTCAATAAGCTAACACTAAGGGAAGATCTTTGACTTTTTTAATTGATGCCTTTAAACATACAAGGACCCTTATTAGGAATTCAAACATAGGGAGCTCATTTACCTTTATCGACGCTCATGTTACTTGGAATTCAAAAAATAATTATTTCATTTCTTTTTCGATGAAATAAGCGTAAAACTTTATTTATTATTATGTTTGTAAGAATTTTGAAAACAATCTCTCTACTAGTTAAGGGTCAGGCAGTGTACTATTAAAGCTGCCAGAGCTCGCGTATCAGCGGTATTCATACTAGGTGTTGATATTGTTATTATTGTTGTTGTTGTTGTTGTATGTCTGCAAGAATTGTTGAACTTCTAATTAAAATATTGCACTACTTACCTGCATATATCATTATATTATATTGCTTACAATTATCAATAATTTGAGTAATATTATTTTATTGTTAATAAATATTAATGATTAGGGATAATAGGAAACTTAAATTTATTATTTTTATCTTATTAATATTAAAATTTTAGGTATGTTTATCTTCTTATATCCAAAAAGATAATTTATAGAGTTCTGATGCATTAACTATATATTTTAAAAAAATTTACAAAGAAGGCAAATGAAAAAATATGAAAAATCATATATAAATGTCAATTAGAATTAACCTTAGGATTATTAAGCACACTTACCATTAAAAAATTATCAAATTAATTATACATTCTTTAATATCGACTTTTGGCGATGATTTCAAAGTTTAGTTGCCAAAAGTCTACCTTTGGCGACGAATTACCTATTTCATTGCAAAAAGTTTGTGTTTTTTGTGATGTCTATAATTCTCGTTGTCGAACGCTTGACCTTTGGTGATGACATATGCAAACCGTCGAAAAATTAAACTGCTTTAGCGATGACATGATTTAACATCGCCAAAACTATGACTTTGGATGATGAATGTCGAAATCGTCACTAAAAGTCGACATTTAGCAATGATTTCCAATTTGTTGCAAAAAAAAAACGTAGCTAATAGTTTGTTATGCTGTAGTGATATGTGTTTGTCACGTCAACAATATTAAAGAGATTAATGTTGGGCCATATTTGAAAACAAATCAAAAGTTTGATTTTTAATTACCACTTTTTAACGTTCGGGTTATAATTGTAAAATTGAGTAAAGTTTAATATTTTTAATAATTAACCCTTTATTTAATGCATAAAAAATCATGATTTGGTAGGGTGGAGATACTATTCTATTTAAAGTAAAATTTTATTGAATTATTACTAATTAGTCATCGGTCATGTTTCAACAATCTTATTCATTCACAAGTTACTTGGTGCTTAGAACCTGTTACGATATCTAGTCAGGTAAACAATGAACATGTTATTCCCAGGGTGGATGATAATGTAGGAAGAATATGAGAATTTGTGTAATCTAAATTTTCCATCTCTTATATTGAAATAAATGAATACATAAGTATTTATAAAATTCAAGTATTTATAATTTTCAAAAGATAATTCTAGTGACTCTGTAGATAATTTCTAATTAATAACTTCAAGAAACACTTATAAATACATGAATGACACATAATAATTTAAGATTTTAAAAGACTCATCTAAAAAATATCAAAATTTGAAAAGTCTTCAGCCATTCCAATTTGAAAGTTGTTTTAATTTCCAACAGATAACTTGCAAATATATCTTGATAAATTAATTGCTACTCGTGCAATGGACGAGAGCAAATCGCATCAATGACATAATAAGAGCTTTTGATACGTGAAAATGTATGCTATCCCCTGATCATTGGGGTGTTATATTTGTAGATTCTTAGTATTCCATTCTTTTAGTTGGGTTCAAAACTCAGCATGTGCATAGGAAAGGTACATACTATATAGTGTCCTTGCTTCAACATGCATAATATAGAGAAAAAGATAGATATTGTTAGATATATGTTAAATATATCTATTTTATTTTTATTTTGGCATATTTTTAAATTGGCATATTTTCTTTATCATCTTGGATTCAAACACTAGTTGGATAATGTTATAGATAGAATAGAATTCTATCTTGCATAAAAGTTGATTTGGTGAAGCATTGTGGGTCTTATGTGGATGAAGTGCTGAAGGACATTATGGTATTTTTTTTGTGAATTAAGGGTTTATGTTAACTGACAGCAACACTCTATCGTGTGCTTGGCTTTGGGAAACAATTGTTTGTATAAAGATATATAATCGTCATAACTTGAGCATGGAAAAGCTTGGAGGTGCATTGTGAAGTCGTTGTTCCCATATATTCATTCGTGGCTCTTCTTTTCTGGGTATTTATTTTTTGTTGGAAAAGGGTTTCTGCCTAAAAGATACGAAGTTGTAGCTTGGGTAAAAACTCATTAGACCTACGGTTTATGGTGTGAGTGCGCAGTGTGTGTGTGTGTGTGTAGTGTAGTGGGTGAATAATAAGTCAAGGAGCCGCATCTATCTTATCAGGGAAAAGGCATAAGATGTTGGTGAATTAATTTTGAGGGGCTTTGATTAGATTTGAGCTACGGCTGACTAGTGGCTGACGTTTTTACACATGTGTGGGTGGCTCTCAACTGAAGCTTCATTGATGATTTTGTTGGTGCAGTCGTGACTGTGTTTTTGGCTCTTGCGTGAATTAATCTTGCCGTAGTGGAGTGCAGAAAAATTTGGGAAGTTATTCTTTATCTCTTTCTTAAGATTTTTTATTTATGTTAAATTTTATTTAATTACTTAAGTCATTTATTTAGTGTTCTTTAGTTATAAGATTGTTTAGAAAAATCATCTGTTGAGGTTAACACGAGTCGGTTGTGTTATTGGGTGTGAAATTATTTCACAAGAAGTGAGGTTGAGAGATAGTGTCAAGAGTTGAATAGTGTCGACTCAGTAAAAACTTGGGTAAATCTATTGTACTTTGGTGAAAGTTATCAAGTTGAGTGAAGGCCCCGCAAATGTAGGCAAGGTGTGCCAAACTGCGTTATCAAATTTTTGGTATTTTTATTATTTCGCTTTTGCATAGTTTTATTCTGTTTGTGCAAAGGATAATTCGAAAAGTCTTCGAATCAATTAACCACTTTAGGTTTTCAATTGATATCAGAGCGGGTCACTGTTTCAGAACTTGTTAGCAAGTTGGTTCAGATCCTAGTTTCGCAAACATGGCTATAAGAGAAGGAACATCAATTATCAGGCACCGTTGTTGGACGGCTCAAATTATCCTGCTTGGAAATCACGAATGAAGGTCTTTATTTAGCTACAGGGAACAAAAGAATGAAATTCGATGTTATATGGTTGGACACATCCGATGATTACTGACGATAAGGGAGAGATAGTTCTAAAAGATCCATCTGAATGGACAAGAGTCGAAGAAGAGAGGGCACTTGAAAACTCACAAGCAATGCATGCAATTTTTAGTACTGTTGATGAAGGACGTTTCTCAATGATATCGACCTGTAAGTCAGCTAAAAAAGCATGGGATACTTTGCAGACTATTCATGAAGAGTCCAAATCTGTGATAGCGTCAAGACTAAAAATGTTAGCTGTGAGGTTTGAAGAACTGAAGATGGATGAAAATGAAACTATTAGAGACTTTCGTGAAAGGTTGCGAGATATAGAAAATCAGGCGTATCAACTTGGAAAGAAATATTCCAATCAGAAACTTGTCAAGAAGACGCTGAGATCACTTCCTCCAATATTTATTCCAAAAATTGCAGCAATAGAGGAAGCCCACGATATCAATGATCTGTCATTGGAGAAGTAAGAAAGAAGCAAAAGATTGGCATTACTGGTTAAAACTCAAAAAGGTAAAAGGAGGGTGAAGAGAATCAAATGTCATGAGTGTCAAGGCTTCGGGCACGTCCAAGCAGAATGTGCTAATACTTTGAAGAAAAGAAAAGGAAAATCTTTTACTAGCACCTGGATTGAGAATGATTCCGAGAGTGAATATGGTAGCGAAAAGAAATAGCGAATGGTGCTACGTTGGTTGCCTTACATAGCAAAAGTTCAGTTACTTGCTTAACAGTAACTGAAGGCAGAAAAGTTTGAAAATTTGAAAATTTTGAAAACAGTTCAACTTGGGATTTAATATCAGACTATGATAGTGACGGAAGTGACCTTGATGAGAAAAATAGGAATATTTACGAGGATTACAATGCTATGTATGAAAAATGGGTGAAAATATGTAGAAAGAATGAAAGATTGAAGGAAGAGGAATTCTCCATGAAGAACACCATCCAAGAGTTAAAAAAGGAATTGATGTTGATGTAGGATGACCTTGGTGAAGCTAGAATGAAATTGGTAAGTACTGAAAAGGGATTGAGAATTTTGAATGGAGGCACAGAAAAATTAGAAAAGTTGATTGAAATTGGTAAGGAAGGTTAAAGGGGATCTTCAAGGCGTTAGTTATAAAGGTGAGTGCTCGAAGGTAAATAAAGAAAAAATTGATATGTCCAGATCAACCCAAGAGATAGAAGCATCGAAAAAGAATCAAAGATTTGTACCCACGTGTCATTTTTGTATAGTTCTTGGACATATAAGGCCAAGATGTTACATGTTGCTATAGATGTTGTTTCAACGAAACCAAAACTGAAGGACCATATATCCCTCATATAAACTTCAGAATTAACCTCTAGTATCAAAATTCACTTGGGTTAGAAAGAGTCAAGGACAAGCACAAAGATGTAGTGAAGGAAAAACAAGAAATTGGTCAGATTTACAGTTAGTTATTGCTTTTGAAGAAACTGTTTAAACTAAGGATAAGTCAGTTACTTTAGATGAAGAAATCAATCAGACAGTTGATGACCGAGATAATGTGATGAGAAATAAGCCCAAGTTTGAATTTCTTCGAGGGAGACAGGGGCTGTGCTCTTTACTTTTTTGAAGTTTTTTATTGTTTAAAAAAAGGAAAAGGAAAGTTAAAAAAATTCTTTAGTTCTTTTTTAGTTTTTCGTTTCCATTGTCGTCCCATCTTTTTAGTAGTTTGTTTTATGATTTTTATTTGGCTCCACCGAAGACGCTTTAGCTCTCTTATCAGTATAGGTCTTTCTCTAAGGTATCTCTCTCTCTTTTGGGCGTATCTCTTGGTGTTTTGAAAGGTGGTAAATTGTTATCTTGGCGTGTCTATGATTCTTCTGCTGCAACTACTGTTGATTTATATGTCTCTTTATTAGTTAAGATTGATTATGTTGATGGCATTCTTTATTTTGAGACTTTTGTTCTAAGGGGGAGACATCAGATTGTTCTTACGTTTTGGCATCTTTTGTCCCAAGAGGGAGAAATTTTGGATGATTAGATTATTATTACTATGGATGCTCTCTGGAACTTGATGCTTGATTAAAGGGGAATTCTTAGATTGTGAATTCAATTTTTATATGCTTAATTATGTGATTTAGGGGGAGCTTCATATTTGTGTCAAATATGCCAAAAAGAGGCAAATTGCTAGATATATGTTAAATATATCTATTTTATTTTTGTTTGGCATATTTTTAAATTGGCATATTTTCTTTATCATCTTGAATTCAAACACTAGTTGGATAATGATATAGATAGAATAAAGTTCTATCTTGCATAAAAGTTGATTTGGTGAAGCATTGTGGGTCTTACGTAGATGAAGTGCTGAAGGACATTATGGTATGGCTTTTGTGAATTAAGGGTTTATCTTAACTGACGGCAGCACTCTATCGTGTGCTTGGTTTTGGGAAACAATTGTTTGTATGAAGATATATAATCGTCGGAACTTGATCATGGAAAAGCTTGGAGGTGCATCGTGAAGTCGTTGTTCCTATATATTCATTTGTGGCTTTTCTTTTCTGGATATTTATTTTTTGTTGGAAAAGGGTTTGCCTAAAAGATACGAAGTTGTAGCTTGGGTAAAAACTCATTAGACCTACGGTTCATGGTGTGAGTGCGTAGTGTGTGTGTAGTGTAATGGGTGAATAAAGAGTCAAGTAGCTACATCTATTTTGTTAGGGAAAAGGCGTAAGATGTTGGTGAATTAATTTTGAGGGCCTTTGATTAGATTTGAGCTACGGCTAACTAGTGGATGATGGTTTTACACATGCATGGGTGGCTCTTCAACTGAAGCTTCATTGATGATTTTGTTGGTGCAGCCGTGGCTGTATTTTTGGCTCTTGCGTGAATTAATCTTGCCGCAGTGGAGTGCAGAAAAATTTGGAAAGTTATTCTTTGTCTCTTTCTCAAGAGTTTTTATTTATGTTAAATTTTATTTAATTACTTAAGTCATTTATTTAGTGTTCTTCAGTTATAAGATTGTTTAGAAAAATCCTCTGTTGAGGTTAACACGAGTCGGTTGTGTTATTGGGTGTGAAATTCTTTCACAGAAAGTGAGGTTGAGAGGTAGTGTCAAGGGTTGAATGGTGTCGGCTCAGTAAAACCTTGGGTAAATCTATTGTACTTCGGTTAAATTTATCAAGCTAGGTGAAGGCTCCGCAAACGTAAGCAAGGTGTGCCAAACTGCGTTACCAAAATTTTGGTATTTTTATTATTTCGCGTTTGCTTAGTTTTATTCTGTTTGTGCAAAGGATAATTCGGAAAGTCTTCGAATTAATTAACCACTTTGGGTTTTCAGATATCCTTGTCAAAATTTCGGCTCTAAGTTCTTTATTGTCAGTTATAATCAGCAGTTAATTTACATCTACTTAGAAGTTGCTCAGGAAAGAGATGCAGAGCTATACAAGAAAAAACATAATGCTGTTTATATATTACAAGACCCCTAGATGCTATGTATATGTTTGTATGTGATAAGAGTAGTGTAGACAAAACATAAACAAGAGACGTAAGGGCATTTGCGAAGAAACTAGGAGAAGCTAGCCTGGTTTTTTCCACCAGCTCAATGAGGGTAACTCAAGTGTTTCTATAACTAATTTTCAGGTTAGGGAAAAAATAATCATTATTCATAATCTTGCACTTGTCTCACTAATTTGACCTCAAAACTTATAGATAAGTACGAGAGTACTCCTAATTATCTTATCTATAAATGGTTTATTCTTAATATATTTGAAGACATATCCTGGTTACCATTGATTAAGGCATCCCATGTTAGAGAGAGATATAGATTGGTGAAAATATAAAATTGAAGATCTAAGTAGTAGGATCCTTCATAATTAGTAGGATCCTTTTAAATAAATCATTTCTAATAAGGTAAGTTCATAATGAAGGTTCTCGCAAGAAAGAAAACGTATTTCTTATGATTTTACTTCCTTTTGGAAAATAAAACTATTAATTATACAAGAAATAAATCCAATTTGAATTTTGAAATATTATACAATTATCATCAAAATTGTTAATCATAAACTTTGAGCTATCAATCCCCACTTTTTGATGATGACAAGCAATAATATATATATTTTTCAAAATTCAAAGAGATATTAGATGATTTTGAAAGATACATGTGACTTATATATGTTCAGATATAATTAGAAGGAGTCTATCTTTTAAGAAAGGAACCTTTCATTTATATATCACAGATTTTCACAAGTTTAACTGATAATCAAACACATAATAAATATTTCCACATAAATTCTCTCCCTTTGTCATTATTAAAAAATAATAAAGTATATATGGAGGAAGTGAGATAAAAAGAATGAAATATGAGGAAAGAGTAAATATTGCATCAAACAAAATCATTAGTATAAATAAGCCAAGCAGAAAGCAAATAGTAAAAGGGTTATTTAAGTGATTCAAAGATTCTTTTGAGCAAAATTTGTTTGTCAAGAAGTTGATTCTAAATGCTATCTATTTGTTTTCGCATTTGTTCTTGATTGGCTTGAATATCCTTCAGTTGTTGTTAAAGATTTGCATTATTTTCATCCTGAGGAGGGACAAGAGTTTGTTGGCCTAGAGCAGGATCTAAGTTTCCTACTACTCTTTCAGATCTTTTGTTTACCCAGACATTATTTTGCAATCTGTATCCAAATTGATAAGGAATGGAATGGTGAAACTTAGACGGTGCATACAAGTTCAGATTTGCGAAAGGAACTCCATAATGGTTGAAAATCTTAGTGGGTAACATGCCATAAGGTAGGCAACTTGTTGTATTATTAAGATTCCCCTTATCCACCATGAACCTCACGATCAAAGCTGGAAGATTCATTATATTCTCTTTTAGCAAATTGTGTACCATATAAGTATCTAGTAGGCTACACCTTTCAACTGAGCTGCTCTTGGGAAAAATTGAAGTAGCTAAAAGCGATGCAAGGCATCGAAGTATTAAGTCTAATTGTCTGATCTAAGGTATCTTGTCTTGGGTTTTTTCAACATGAAGGAAATAGATTTGACAACTTTGACTAACTCCAGATCATCAACATCCCACTTATGATAGGGAAAATTAGTTAACTCTATAGGGGCTACTTCTAATATATCCCCTAAGATTTCCTCAAAAATTGAAATTTCACATTTATTGATCAATGAGACAAAGGCTAGTTTTCTATTAATTTCTTCCTTTTTCATATGTGTGTAGAATATCCTGACTAGCTCATCACATTTTGTCTCATTTAACTTCAGAAAATTTTCCCACCTAATGGTAACAAAGTAATGAGAGATAGGTATACCTATGTCATCAAACATCAAGGGAGGCAAGATCTGCCCAACAACCACCTTTCTTTTCTGGTACTACATTTTATAGCGAATTTCGAATTTCACTAATTGAAACATTTTTGGTGGTATTGATGTCTTTCCTTTTTGTGCAGCTATGTTTTATCTTTTTTGCCCTTTTTTGTTTAGGAATCATCTCTTCATGAAACAACTTATTTCTATCAATAGTTTCTTCAATCACGTGCGCTTTTCCCTTCTTTTTTTCTTTTTCTGGATTCTTGTTCCTCTTTTTTTCATCATCAGCGTTCTCTTTTTGTTCAAAAATTTGCTTAGCTTGTTTTGTAAGATTTCCTTTGGTTCATGGTTGTCTAATCAACCGAGAATGTTCTTCTTCTGAATCATCATTTATAACCTAGTGTACTTCCGATATTTGAGGCTTAGAAAAGATAGGTTCAGTAATATGAGCTTTACCATGACTATCAATAGAAGTTGGAGTTTTCTTTTGACCTTTTGATCTAGTTCGTGTCATTATAAGAGTGATAGATGAGGTTTAGAAGATTTGAGATGAAAAACAGAGTTGGAATGCAGAGAGTCAAGAGTGACACTTTGAAGAATAATAAGGGTGAGTAGAGGAGAGAACTCTATTTATGGTATATTAGGCATTTCTTGAGCGTTAATTGGAGATGAATCATCATACGCTAATAGAGGAAGTGTGATCATTTGCATATCTTTTGACAGATTCATATAGCATCTTGTGAAAACTTCGCGCATGTCGTTAAATGTTGTAACAAAAAAATAAAGGAACTTACTTTTTTAGTGCAAGTTTAATCTTGCTCTATTAAATCAAGAGGAGCCTTCTAAAATGATGGGGCCTTCTAAACTCTAAAGAGCCTGCTAAAACAAGGGAGAGTTTATAAGGAATCGTAATAGAAGGAGCTTGATAAACAAAATGCAAAGACAAGTAGTAAAGAATATTCATGCAGAAATAATATCAGAGAGTTTGCACATACCAAGTTCTTTTCTTAACACACAAAATCTATCTTCAGAGAGTGGCTTGATGAAAATGTCATCTACTTGATTCTCAATATTAACATGTAAAATATCAATGGTTTCTTCTAAAACATGATCTCTAAGAAAATTGATGTTTTATTTCTATATGCTTAGTCCTAGACTGATGCACAAGATTTTTAGAAAGATTTATAACACTAGTATTATCACATAATATAGGAATATGAGAAAAGTTTAGAGAAAAACCCTATAGTTAATGCTTTATCGATAAGATTTGAGCACAACAATTGGTACCTGCTATGAATTCTACTTCAATCGTCGAAAGTGTTGTGCAATTTTGCTTCTTGCACGACCAAAATACTAGACATCCTCCAAGAAATTGATAGTGACCACTTGTGCTTTTTCTATTAGCTTTATCACTTACATAATCTTCATCACAATAGCCTACTATGTCAAATGAATAAGTTTTTGGATACCATAGTCCAAAATCCATAATTCTGTGGAGATATCGAAAGATTCTTTTGACTGCTTGAAGGAAGCTTTCTTTTGGATTTGATTGAAAGTATGCACAAAGATACACACTAAACATAATGTCTGGTCTTGTGCTTGTAAGATATAGTAGTGATCCAATCATTCCTTTATACTTTGTCTCATCCGTAGCTTTGCCTTCTTTGTCTTTATCAAGTTTAGTTCCTGTGTACATGTGAGTACCTATCGATTTGACATTTTCAAAATGATATTTCTTGATGAGTTCCTTTGTATATTTGTCTTGGATAATGAAGATTCCTTTTTTTTGTTTGTCTAATTTGTAATTTGAGAAAGAATGATAATTCTCCCATCATGCTCATTTCAAACTCCCCCTGTAATAATGCTGAGAATTCTTCACAGAAGGATGGATTAGTAACACCAAATAGTTTTTCATCAACATATATTTACACTATGAGTAAATCATTCTCCTTTCTTTTAATAAATAAGGTTTTATCGACCTTTTCTCTTTCAAAGTTATTCTCAAGTAGAAAATTACTTAACCTCTCATACTATGCTTTAAAACATATAGAGCTTTGGATAACTTCATCACATAATCCAGATGGCTTTTATCTTTAAAACCTAATGGTTACTTAACAAATACTTTTTCATTAATATAACCACTTAGTAATGCACTTTTAACATCCATTTGGAACAAATTCAACTATCTATAGCATGCAAAAACAAGTAAATTTCTAATAGAATCCAATCTAGCAACGATTGCATATGTTTCATCAAAACCTGTTGATTGTAACCTTGAGCTATAAGTCTAGCTTTATTTCTTACCACCTTACCATTTTCGTCAAGTTTGTTTTGAAATACCTAACAAGTTCCAATAACTAACTTGTTTTGTGGATGAGGCACTAGATTCCATACTTTATTCTCATCAAACTAACTTAGCTCATCTTTCATAGCTGAGACCCAATTATCATCAGTAAGAGCTTCTTCAACAGATTTTGGTTCTGATTCTGAGATGAGCATTATAAGGTTGTTCTTGAATGATGATCTTGTTCTTAAACTTTAAAAGGGATCTCCAATAATATATTGATGTGTATCAAGTCCTCTCCATTCTCTCGGTGTTTTTCGCTGCATAGGTTCCTGCTGAAATAAAGAGCCTTGCTCTATTCCATCTTTAGAGGGACCTTCTTGACTTTGTGATTTTGAAGGTATTATAAGAGTAGTTTGATTCTCCGGTGTATTTTTAGGAATCAAAGGATGCTCTTCATCACATAACGTGGTCTTGGCTATATTAACCAACGCTCTATTCTTTATCTCCATAGCTTCATTTTGCTGAGGCGTCCTTGGATAAGAAAAGTTGACTTATACCATTACTGTCACAGAAATTTTCAAACTTTTTGTTATCAAATTCTCCTCCATGATCACTCTAAATTGAAGTGATGTAGTACCTTTTTTCTATTCTAATTTTTCTGCAAAACTTCTCATACACTTCAGAAGCATCATCATTATTTGATAAGAAATAAACCTATGTAAATCTAGAGTAATCATCTACTAGAACAAAATCGTAATGTTTACCACTAAAACTTTGAGTCCTAGTGGGATTGAATAAATCTATATGCATAAGTTCAAATGGTTGGTAAGTAAACATAATAGTTTTAGGAGGAAAGTTGCTTTTGACTTGTTTACCTTTTAAACAAGCCTCACAAACCTGATTGCTTTCAAACTTTAAGGTCGATAGTCCTCTTACTAACTTATTTTTGGACAATTTTGATAGGATGCTCATGTTGGCATGTCCAAATATTTGTAGCAGATAAATGAATCCTTTTCTAGAGAGACAAAGCACTTAAAACTTCGTGACATGTCTTCCAGTTGAGCAAAATTTATATATATACTCTAATTTCTAAGACTAACAAACACAATATTATCATTATAAATATCAGTAATTTCACAATGAAATGCATAGAAAATGACTTTGTAACCGTCATCACATAACTGACTCACACTCAACAGGTTATTTTTCAAATCATCATAAAAGAGAACATTATCAATAGAGGTAGAGTTAGAATTACCAATTTTATCAATTTCGGTGACCTTTGTTTTATTTTGTCTGCGAAGACAACATTACCTCCATCTTTCTTTTAATGTAGTTGAAGTGTGATATTTCACTTGTTATGTGTTTGGAACAACCACTATCAACTATCTATTGATTCTTCCTTGTCTCTATTTTGAAACATATCTGCATAAAGCATTATCTTACTTTAGGTACCCAAATTTTTTGGGTCCTTTCAAGTTAGTAGTTTGACCTTTCGGTCTCCAAACATACATCAGATAATTTTTTTGCAAAAATTTCAAGAATGACTAATGTGACCAAATTTACCACAGTAATCGTACAAAACAGATGAATGATAGTTGTTATGATTTTTGCCACTTAGCAGGTTCTTATTGTCTTGGCTATAGCAGCTGTTAGATTTAACAAAGAAGTTTTTGTATGACCTGATATTGTTATTTTCATTGTATCCTATTCCAGTCTTAACAAAATGCATTTACCACTACTAAGCAATGCATTAAGATTCTTCCTTCCATCAATGAAATTTTACAGATCTTTTTCTGGAGATAAGATCCTTCCAGAACATTTCTCCTTTGTAAGTTCTAAGGTAGTGACTTTTTCTTCCAACTGTCTTACCTTATTAGAATCAGTTTTGAGCAGCATATTTTCCAACTTAGCTACTCTTTCTTCCAAAACTTCTTTTTTAGAAACCTTTTGCTTATAGTCAACCTTAAGAGATATATTCTTGCTAGCCAAATTCTCATTCGTAGATTCCAATGATTTAATCTTACTCTTCAGAGATGCATCATTGCTCTTGGACTTTTCAACTTCTTTGAAATACTTCACCGTTAACCTTTTGTACTGATCATATAATTCATGATATGCTTTTTTCAATTTGTTAACTTCAATATCAGAGTCAGAATAATATATTTCATCGTTGACTTCTTCTGGTTCTTCTTCTTCAAAGTTTTCAGAATCCTTATCTAACCAGGCTGTAATCATCGCTTGCTTTTTGAATTTTCTATTTTTTGACTTGTCCTTTTGAAGAAGAGGGCATTCTAGTCTTGTGTGTGCAAGCTTCTTGTAGTTATAGCATGTCATTTGATTGTTTTGTGTATTACTATTGCTGTTGTTGCATTTTGATAGGAACTTGTTTTTTTCGAGCTTTCTTGTTTCCTTATCTTTTCTTCATCAACTTCTTATTATAGAGTCAGGAATATTTTCTGACCATAAAGTTGAATTCGTCATCTCCATCTGTTTTTAATTTAGTGTCACTTCATCACCATTTGATTTGTTAGTTGCTTTTAGTACCATTCCTTTTCTGTAGGAGGATCATTCATCTCGCCTAAGCTCAATTTCATAGATCATTAGATTCCTCGTAGCTAGTCGAGTAAAATAGTGTCTAGATCCTTTGCTGTTTCTAGAGTAGTCACCTTAGGTCTCTATTCATTTGGTGGTGATCTCAGAATTTTCGTTACAAGCTCATCATCGGGATATATTTTTCCTAAGGTCTCCCCTTCTTTCATGATAAAAGTTTCGTATTGATGCATTAAGAGATTTACTCTATGTTTCTTTACCTCATTTGTCCCTTGAAAGGTAACTTGAAGTTTGTCCCACATTTCTTTTGCTGTAAAGTAGTAGGATATTTTTTCATATTCTTCTGGAGACAATGCACATATTAGGTGATGTTTTGCCTTAGCATTTGGTTGTGCATTTCTCCTGTCAGCATTAGTTCATACTTCTACATTATCGAAATTAGGAATTGTAGCTCCAACTCTAGTTGCTTGCCATACTTCAATATCTACAAATTGGAGATATATGGTCATTCTCTCTTTCCAATATGAGTAGTTGTTTCTATTGAAGTAAGGAAGCTTTAAGACAGATGGTCCTTCAAAACTTCTCAAAGAGTTTGTCATGATCTATCATATGCTGTAAAACACAAAAATGTGAAATCTCACTCTGACACCAAATGATAAAGCAAACACACACAAGGGGGGGGGGTGAATTGTGTTTGACAAAATTTTTTTTTCGCAAGTTACTTTCAATTCGAATAAAACAGAAGGAGCCTGTCAGATGATAAAGCTTTTTAAACAACATGAACCTATCAGACGATAAAGTTTTTTAAACGACAAGAGCCTTTTATGGGATAGGACCCTACTTAAACGAAAGGAGCCTACTGAATGATGAATTATGTTAAGACAATTTAAAAATAGAAGGCACCTGTTAAAACTCAAAAGGAACCATCAACAAATTAAAAACTGAATGGACTTATTATAAAAGTAAAGGAGCCTTTTGCTGAAACAAACAAACACACACACACACACAATATAATGCAAAAATATAAAAAGATAAGGACAGAGAGAGAAGAAAGACGTAATCGATTTATATTGGTTTGACTTACAACCCAAGCCTACATCCAATTCCCAAGTATTCAACTTGAGTATTTCACTATAAAATCAAGTAGTAATTTGACGAGTCTATCCAAGCTCACAAGTTAATTTTTAAAAGGTTCTTCAACCTTCTACATTAGTAATATTTCACTAGGATCTACAAGCTCTCAAATAAAAATGAGGTTTGCTCAATATGAGCTTCGGTAATCTCTTTCAACAGAATTTCACTTTCTAACGCACAAGAGAATTTTTACAAAGATATCACTTTTAAGAATGTATATGCTTTTGATGAGTTTTGGTATTGACTCTTCCTTAAATAATCAATTTCTTCAACTAACTGTTATTTCACTTGCATCTTTAGCCAACTGGATGGATTTAAATCTGAATAACTTTGATGTCATCTTTGTCAAAATATTCCAGTAATCATCGAGCTAATATACATCCTTCACGATTAGTAAGATCCTTTTGGATAAACCATTTCTAATAAGGTAAGCTCGTAATGAGGGTTCTTGCAAGAAAGAAAATGAATTTCTTATGATTTTATTTCCTTTTGATAATAAAACTGTTAATTATAGAAGGAAATAAATCTAATTTGAATTTTGAAATATTATACAGTTATCATCAAAATCGTTAATCATAAATCTTGAACTAACAGATGTCAATAGAACAATTTTATGATCGGCTAATTATTTATTTTGTGAGCACTATGAAGATGTTAAAGTTGTATTTCGAGTTGGTTTAATGGCTAGATTCAATCCTAGTGAAGCCCTTTATGCTTTTTGATAAACTAAAGAAAAAAGAGTTGTTTTACGACAAGGACTAAATTCATGTATATGTCGAATTGTCAGACTTCTGCTTGCAGACATTAAAAATTCTCCCTATTACTTACCGTTGTTGTTTTTAAACTCCAAATTGTACCTAACTATATGCCCAAATATCCTAACTTGGTTTACTTGATTGCCAAGAAGCCGTAGAATTAGACCACTCCACTGGCGGTGCCCAATTGAATGCAATTTTCTTACGCTTCCACACTTGTTTACTTAATTAGCCTGAAGTCTCAAGCTATAAGTACCTCAATAATCCCCCCACTCTTCTACATCCCAAAATTCAATTCTTCAACTAGACTCTACATTTCCTAATTAATTAATACACTCGATGATGGTTTCTGTCAAGATTATCTTCTTAATGGCTATGCTCATGGCAGCTTCAGCCACTGCTCAATCCACCACACGATCAGAAGAACAAACTCTTGATATCAACAATGACAATGATGAGGACACCACCTCAGATGAAAAATTTGGTCTTTCATTGGATGAAAAAGAAGAAACTTATTCTTCGCAAGGGACGAATCGGTTGCTAGCTCAAAAACCAATCCGATCTGCCATAAAATGCGACAAGTTCCCTAGAGTTTGTCGTGCCAAGGGCAGTCTAGGGCCGGATTGCTGCAAGAAGAAATGTGTAAATGTGATGAAGGATGAGATGAGCTATGGAATGTGTGGAAGCAAGTGTAGGTATCGTGAGATATGCTGCAAAGGGAAGTGCGTGAACCCACTAATCAACAAGAACCATTGTGGTGGATGCAACATCAAGTGCAAGAAAGGGAATGCTTGTGTCTTTGGGATGTGCAATTATGCATAAATGACCAAGTATCATTATTACATGCATGCACAATTTACGTACTAAGGACCAATCAATATGTTTGTGTCTCATTTAGAGTGCGTGACCAACAGAAGGGCACCCGCAGGATTGCTTGAGGGGCTTCGTCCATAAGTGATGCTTCTTCGTTCTTTGTTTATCTCCGTGGCTTATATTTAGTTACAAGTTAAAATGTGCAAATAAATATTTCACATTAAAATTACTTGATATTATTCATTTTCTTATATGCATAATGTGTATGTTTCATCCTCTAATAAGATGGTAAATGTTATACTTATCTTTGTCCTATTTCAAGGATAATCTCTTTTTTTTTCTTTTTCACCCTTCAAATTACGCTTATATTTTCTAAATTATATTAAAATAAGAAAACAGGTAATTGGAAACGGGTCTGGCTTTAGAACTAGAACAACAATGAGGTAATGGGAATTTTATCAATTTTTGATATGATAACTGGTTTTCTGTGGACCATTGATTAACTCCAATGTTGCGGATTTCCTAAAGAGTTGAATCTCCTTAGAAGCATCAGTTACTACAACATTACAAAGCAAAGATAAATTTCGGAGCTCGGCTTTATAAACTATAATGCTCATTTTAGAAAATTCTAGAATAAATATATTTATAATAATCTAAATAAATTCTAGAATGATTTAGAAATATTGAGAAAAATTAAATATAAAGAAATCTCTGGAAAAAAATTAAATATAAAGAAATATCGCCGCGGTAATAACAACTAATTAGGCAATTTGGATGCGAAGAATATTAGAAGACATGGGAGAACAACAAAAAGAGCCAACTAAAATATTCTGCGACAACAAATCAGCTTTTGCTTTGGCGAAAAATTCGGTATATCATAGCAGGTCAAAGCACATAGCAATCAAATACCATTTCTTAAGAGAAGTTACATGAGAAAGGAGATCAAGTTAAACTATTGCATTATAGAATAGCAAGTAGTAGACATCTTTACAAAAGCACTACCGCGAGCCAAGTTTGAATTTCTACGAGAAGTACTTGGAGTTGCATAAATGAACATTAAGAAGGAGCGATAAAATATAATCCTCATTTTAGAAAATTCTAGAATAAATATATTTATAATAATCTAAATAAATTCTAGAATGATTTAGAAATATTGAGAAAAATTAAATATAAAGAAATCTCTAGATAATGTAATGTAGTTTGAAAACTAGAAAAGGCTAGAAGTCTCTGTGATTGTGAAATCGACCTTGTATGTCGGTGTAGTTTGCCTATCAATAAGCTTGTAAGGTTTTATTTTCTGAATAATGAAGACAATCCCAAGTACCAACTTCTTAGATACAATACTCCTACCCATTAGCCTCTATCTTAACAAACCTTTTTTTTCACTTGAAACTACAAACTCCTACTGTTTCGTGTAATCTACAAACAACCCTACTCCTAAATTGTTCCATTACATATTCCATAATTAATTTATTCCCTTTACAACAAACCAACCTAAACCTCCAATTCAATTCACCAAATCTCTTAATTGTACAAATCCCATTTTTAACATTCTCCACAAATTACAAATAAATATTTTATTATCCTAAAATCATCATAGCCAATGAAATCAACAGAACTTATTGCAACACTGAAACAGATAAATACATTTGGAGATAGTTACATGATGGGAGATACATTCGAATTTATCTTGTAAGAAGTTATTTTTCAAACAACTTCCCAAATTGGCATGGACTAAAGCTACCTAGTCCAGTCATCTTCAACCTCGTTTGGCATTCACACTATGGAACACGGCGAAAGGCAAATTAAGAACATTTGATAAGATAGGCAGATACACAGTTCACCAACTGGTGTTGTATATGTAAAGAAGCGGAAGAAACTAGCAAATATTTATTCTTCAAATGTCGCTATATTAGAAACATATGGAGGGAGTTTCACAGCAAATGCACGTTAAATGTTGTAATAATAACCTGGAAAGCATACAAACCCGAAGGTTTAACTATAGAAACAACACCGCGTGTAAATGCTTTTGGACAGCTTTATCTTCAACAATCATAGCTATATGGGACCAGAAGAATTTCATAACATTTCAAGATAAAAGCACCACTAAAGGGCAGTTGTATAACCAATTGGTACATATCAGGCTCTAAATCAACTTACAAAGACAGACGTTCTAGCATTTACAATACCTATTTACATATTGGAATGTGTGAATTGCATAGAGCTATGGTGAAGTAGTTTAATGACAAAGTTAGGGTAAACTATATATGCTGGTGAAAGGCTCCACAGAAGCTATTTGGTACCCAAAAGGTGGCTGTGGATTATATGGTGAAATGCTAATCAACCTAGTTACGTTTTACATCCACTACAAGAAAAATAAGCATTAGCGACAGATATTTACCGACGAACAAGGAACCATTGCACATTACCGACAAAAAATAACTGTCCATCGGTAAAGTTGACGGAAAAATTTTGTTTAGCGACGGTAGTAAAGTCCATCGGTAAATATGGAGGGAAATTATCATGGAAAAATTGGTGACAGACGTTAGCGATGGTATAAAGTGACTGTCGGTAAATAAGACAAAAATTTTTGAGTTTATAGATGGAAATTCATTCGTCGGTCAGGTCCGTCGATAATTATGGTGATAAATCATCCTAACAAAATTTGCTACGGACTTTACCGATGGTACAAGTTGGTCGTTGGTGAACAAAACGGGAATTTTTGAGTTTACCGACGACACATTCTGTCGGTAAATTCCGTAGCTAAATTCAAAACATAAAAGTCATTGTTTACTTCTCCATCAGCGTTTAAAAGTAAATGAAAATGACGTCGTTTGGTTAACATCAAACGATGTCATTTTCATTCATATTAAACACACCCGACTTCCCCTCCTCCCCCTGCATCGTCTTCTCTGGTTTCTTCTCTCCCACCCACACTGTCACATTTTGCTTCTCTCCATCCAACGTCTGTCCTCTTCATGTCTTCGGCTACTATTGTCTCCTCTCCTATTCGTGTCTCATGTCTTTGTGACTTCGGTTGAGCTATTTTATTCTCTCCCCTATTAATTAGTGATAGTTTAAGATGGGTATTTGGTTTATTTGTGTATTATGTGAATAAAAAACATTTGTAAGTTATAAATGTTAATGATAGAAAGGACAAGAGGTTAATTTGGTTGTGTTGTTGGGATAAATTTGTGATGCATGTGAGGTGTTCGATGAAATGTTTGTTCTTTGAAAAATTGATTTTAGATAAAGTTTAGGGTGATAATGTGTTATTAAATAGTGGTTTTAGTTGGTTAAATATTTTTGATCAAAAGTTGAAAACGTGAATAGCACATTCACATTTTCTTTATACATTAGTATATGGTCTTATGTTTACATGGTGTTTAGTTAAAGATCGCTATATGTCATGTATACATTTAATTAGCTTTTAACAAAATTTTTGGCTACTTTATGTATAAGGTAAATTTGTTTGAATTAAGTTGAATTAGAAATATTGTTTAGTGAGATTGAGATTGCATTATAAGTTTATGTAACTATTTAAAGATCTAAGTGATTA
>JANZXR010000002.1:16235526-16250011 GCA_027575705.1 Erythroxylum echinodendron | reverse complement strand
ATAATATTGTATATTATTAGGAGATACTTACCATAGATAGCAGGTTTTTTTGTACTATAATTACATTGTATTGAAAACAGAAATGTATCAATCGAAACGAAAACAATTTCCTTCAATCCTCTGTTACCATATTGACATCTTCAATCCTCTGTTACCATCTTGACAGTCCTACAGGAGGTTCGAAGTGGAAGCTCAATTGTGAACATGTCTTCTTTGCCCCGTTGGCAAACTAATGCTCAGAGGAGAATTGGAACAAAGCACCCGTTGAAGAGCAAGCCACGAAATAATATATGTTTTTCTTGACTACTGTTTTTTGATAGAATAAACTGAGATAGTCTAACTTTCTTTTGTTAGTTTTCCTGGAAATATTTAGATATGTAATTGAAGTCCTTTTACTACGATGTTGCTCAACATTTTCAATTTGGCAAGAAAAGATGCTGAAATTATTGTAAATGGCATAAGTTAAAAAAAATTCATAAGGTGGTGTAGTCTTTAGTTTTAGTAGTATGCTAGGATTTTTTGTTGCATGTACGCTGGGTGACCAGTAACATAGAATACACACACGGGTGCATATATATATATATATGGTAAAACATATGGATTTGTAGATCCATGCCTTGCTTGGTGTGGCCTCATAAATCTTTTCTTTTAAGTTATGAATTTATAATTCATTTTATACATAAATAGCTAACTAATTTTACCAAACATCTTTAATAAAGAATCGATATTATTCGTTGGTCAAATCATATGATATAATCAGCTGTCAACTAATTACTGATATAATCAGATAATAGCTAATATAATCTACTGATTGTTGAGCAAGGTCATAGACTACTGGTACTATTCGTGCCTCTCTTTACTACCACCTACCGAAAATAATCTAAAGGCCGTGTCTCTTTATAGCTAATCTTGACACTGACATTATCCTTGAAATTTTTTGAAATAATGCCAACCGTTAAAGAATTTTTATTAACATCACCAAAAAAGGAAAGCGTCTCAATTATGTTCAATATTTTTTTTATTATGTTGCTATATACCAAATAACTAGCTATGTGCGTAGGAAAGAAGCGGTTGTATTCAGCTACAAAATTTATTGGTATTTTCTCCATCATAATTATTGTGAAGTATATATCGATTCTGTTAGATATATGTTGACTATATCAACTTATTTTATTTTGGCTTATTTTTATAAATTGGACTTATCAAATTTTTTATTGTCTTGATTTCAAAAGAATTATTTAGATAATATTCCAGATAGTATGGAATCCTATTTTGAGTAGAAGTGGATATTGTGAAGACTTATTAGGTATTACGTGAATGAGTGGGCTGAAGGGTATTGCTAGATTTTTGCTTGTGAATTAAATGGTTCTCTGAAAAATTACGAAGGAAGTAGCTTGGTGGTAAAAACCTACGGTTGATGTTTTAGTGTGAACAATCCATCTTATGTGTGGGTATAGGTGTGAGACGTTGAAGAGTTGATGAATGAGTTGTGATTGCAGCTGTGGTTTGTGTTGATATATGCGTGTGTGGCTCTTCAAGGCAAGTAGGTTTTTGCATAAATTTGTGTGGCTCTTCAAAGGTAGCATCGTGTAAGTCTCTATTTTACTATAAAATTTTTGCCATAGGAGTTTTATAATTGTAAGGCTACATCTGCAAAATTTCTATACAACGTTGTTTCTACTTACAGTGGATACACATACAACATTATTAAAAAAAATCTATACTAAGTCATCGAACTCACTTCTGAGCGATGGCCTGTCGTACAACACTCAATCCTTAATCTGGGGACAAAATTTACCTGTCAAAAACCTCAAATGTTGGGGAAAGAGGGGTGAGTATTGAACTACTCACTAAGGGGCTAATAATAATAATAATAAGAAATTATACAAATATCATTTTCATATATTATCATTTCAAATTTAATGCACATTAAAACACTTTTTCATAAATGAAGGAAGACAATTTATTCAACAATATTTTCAGGTCTGCCTTTAAAAGTTCACTCAGTCCTTCCTCAACATGGGAAACTGAGCATCATAGTTAAAAACATAAATCAAATTAAGCTTAGCAATTGGTAAAAGCATAAGACACCAACAAATGAAAATTGTAATATGCATGACATTTTCTTTTGCACATCTTATCTGGTGAGTCTCTCAGTCTCCCTTTATAATCTTCACTCCCCCAGATAATGAGTTCCCTTTGCACTCTCTTTCCTTTCAGGCATTCCACAGGGTCCCCACTGTAGCGCTACAACCGCCCTAATTCAGGCTAATGTGCTTTTACTTGCCTGTAGGTCTTTCCTTTCCAAATTTCTGTCTTTTCATTTCACAAATAGTTAACAAACTTACACAATCTTATATACAGTTTGTTAGAGTATCCTATATTGACTAAACATGAAAATGTTAAAGGGTTTATAAATGGTAAGGGTTGGGTCAACTATTCAAATGACTAGTTCTAGTCATTTTGGTAATGGTTGACCCAAGCTTAATTCTTGTTAATAGGCTCTACACTCTTCCATATTAAAAATTCTAATATGGCATCAGAACAGGTTTAGTCCAGATTATTACTTTCGTGGTTGTCCATCTGGATGTCTAGCCTAGTGGTTCGGTCCAATTACCGCTGCGTTTATTTCAATTGACAACTGGATGTCCTGTCCCAATTATTCTATATTGACTAAACATGAAAATATTAAGGGGTTTATAAGTGCTAAGGGTCAACTATTCAAATGACTAGTTCTAGTCATTTTGGTAATGGTTGACTTAAGCTCAATTCTTGTTAATGAGCTCTACACTCTACCCATATTAAAAATTCTAATATAGTTTACAAAAAAAAAACATTTCATAGTCAATTTATAAAATTCATGCACTCAAATAAATGTCATAAATCATGTTTACATAGCATTTCATACGAAAACATGTAAATTCAAAACTTTTGTAGCAAATCAAATGCATAAAAGATAAATAGGAAATAATGGAATTTATTATTATTATTTTTTTAACTCACTCACATTTTCTCCTGCCAATTATACATTTCTCGGCAGTTCTGGAAATGCCAGTGAATAGGCCTATTGTGTATCCGAACCTAAACATAGGTTACACATATAAGTAACTCTCATAATTATTAATTACAACCTAGCTTAACATCTCCCCTTCATTTTATCTGTCATACATATGCAATTTCAATTTCACTATTTCCATACACGTCTAATCATTATTCAGGCAAGTTCTTTTCATTTCACTATAGAGGCTTAACAGACTTTATTGACTCCTCAAAGTGTGTCCAACACTTATAAATTTGGTAGAGTTTTAACATTAACTCTAATAGCATATGATACAAAGTTAAGCAGAAAATTAAGTTTCGACCCCTAGGAATGTTTTCATCATTTTCTCATATTTTGGGTTTTAATTTTAATTTTGTTCCTTCATGAAACTTCTACGGATAATCCTAAGATTTAATTATAGCTAAGTTTCATAATTTTTGGGCGTCATTTGGCTGTCCAGATCATGCCTCAACTATAAGCCAGAAACTTTGCATATCTACATAATTGCTTTACACCAATAGTGAGTTTCTTAGACCATTTTAGCAACCAAATGGTCTCAGATTCAAGTTTTATAATACTCGTTGGAAAGCTTATTACATCTAATTTGACTATCCAAAAGACATTTTTCTCAGAAAAGATATCTATTTCAAGCTAAGGACAGTATTTTTGAAACTATCCAGATTGCACTTCTATAAACCCATTCCACTCCTTTCACTTTAACCATCATTCTTAATTCCATTTCATAAGCTCCTTAACACCAATAATAGCTAGACATGCTCAATTGAGTCCAAAGAACATGTACCTTGATTAGATATTTGGGTTAGGGTTTTTTTTTTTTGGCAATTAGGGCTTTGGTGCTTCCCCACTTCCAACACCAAAATGAACCACAAATACACATACACTCCTATTAACTAGAAAATCACTATAAACATCATACTTCAACCCAAGAAGGATTAACACAAACTTGGGTTTTTCTTACCTTTAGAATATGGTGGTAATAAGTGAATTTGGTGGTATAGAAATGTAGGTCTTGATGAGAGGATGATGGATCTAAGGTTCGATTCTTGATTTCACCTTTTGTTTGCTCGATTTTAAGCAAACAAAACGAAAAACGTTGAGAGAGAAAGGAGAGATTTCATTCATGCAAGAATAAAGAGAGGAGTGTCTTGTTTTGATTAAAGAGAAATTGCTGGAAACTTATTTTAAAAGTAAAAGTACCATTTTGCCCTTATAAGGTCATTTAACCCTACTGTGATCCAAAACTTTGAGGTTGGGTTTTTAAACATCACGTTCAACATTTTCATGCATTCTAACTCATATTTAAGAGATTATAAAGTGTTGGTTCAATTTTGAGGCTTTCGGGACTTCCAGTTAATAAATCAGGTTACTTGATATTGTCACCGTCGCCTGAAACAACTATATATTTTTTAGGACTTCACTAGATCATACTAGGGAAAGTTCTGGGGTTTACAATCGTACCCCCTTAAAAAGAAAAATTTCCTTGAAATTCGAAGTTTACTCACCAATCCCACTCAACTCAGTATATGATATGCAGCCAGTTTTAGGCTTAAAAAAACAATACATGATATTACACAGTCTTTATAGGACAAACTAGATTTTGATAATAATAATAATATTTTTAATACGTCAAACATATCTAGCTTTCAAATAAGCACGGGTATTGGTGTCGTATATGGTTCTCTAAATCCTAAGTCTCTTCCTCATTCTGATTATTTCTCCATAGTACTTTAACCATATGCACCACTTTGTTTCTTAACACTTTATCTTGACGATCATGGATTTCTACTAGTTATGCTTTGAGTGATAGATCTTCGCTTAGTTCAACTGGAGGAACTTCTAAGATATATGAGGGATCTGAGATGTACTTTTTCAACATGGACACATGGAATACATTATGAATTTGTTTTTATGGCAGTTCCAATCTATAGGCTACTAGTCCAATTCTTTCCAAAATCTTGAATCGACCAATATAATGGGAGTTTAAGTTTCCCTACTTTTGGAAGTGTATAATTCCCTTCCATTGTGCCACTTTCAAGAAAACCATATCCCCCACTTAGAACTTTAGTTTTCTTCTTCGGTTATCTATATAGGTTTTTTGCCTGTCTTGAGCTACCTTTAATCTATTTTTAATCAACTTCACCTTCTCATGGAGCCTTGATAGATTGTTTTACAAAGAGGGTGAAATTTCAAGCTTTAGAATTGATAGGCATGGAATTTGTATGAGATCATTGAGTACTACCTTCCTGCATTATCAGTGCTATAGAAGCTAGAAAATTTTTGCATAAAGGATGTTCGACTTATATAGCATATGTCATAGATCAGTCGGTGCAAGAGATTGATATAGGGAGTGTGCTAGTAATAAATGAGTTCACAGATGTGTTACTTGAGGAATTACCTGGATTACCTCCGGATAGAGAGCATGAGTTTAGTATAGACCTCTTCCCAGGGACTGCACTAATGTCTATACCACCGAATCGAATGGCACCAGCAGAACTCAAGGAGCTTAAAACCTAGTTGCAAGATTTAGTGGACAAGGGTTTTATATGCCCAAGTGTCTCACCTTAGGGTACTTCAGTGTTATTCGTGAAAAAGAAGGATGGGTCTTTGAGGTTGTGCATCGATTATTGACAGTTGAATAAGGTCACCAGTAAGAATAAGTATCCTCTACCCATAATTGATGACTTAGTAGACCAACTCTAAGATGCAAGCATATTTTCAAAGACTAATTTGAGGTCAGGTAATCATCGGTTGAAGATTAAAGAGTCTGATGTGCCCACAACTACTTTTCAAACTAGGTATAAATATTATGATTTTTTAGTTATGTCCTTTGGCTTAGCGAATGCCCCGATAGCATTCATGAATCTCATGAATTGAGTATTCTATACGTATCTTGATAAGTTCGTTATAGTCTTCATTGATGACATCCTAGTGTATTTAAAGAACGAGACCAAACATATCACTCACTTACAAATAGTACTTCAAACCATTCGGTAGAAACAATTATACACCAAATTTTCTAAATTTGAATTCTGGATGACAGAGATTTGGTTTCTTAGGAATGTTGTGTCAAGTAAGGGAATTTTTGGGGATCCCAAGAAAATAGAGGCTATTGTTCAATGGGAACCACCAAAGAACGTGACAGAAATTAGAAGTTTTCTAGGTTTGGCTGGATATTATAGGAGGTTTGTAGAAAACTTCTCATTGACAGCTTCACCATTAACCAAGTTGACTCGGAAAGGACTGAAGTTTATATGGGACACTAAATATGAGCAAAGCTTTCAGGAACTCAAGCATCGTCTTATTTCTGCCCCTATTTTTACACTTCCTACCACAGGTGGTGAGTTTGTGATATTCAGTGATGCATAAAAACAAAGGCTTGGCTGTGTATTGATGCAAAATGATAAGATGATTGCTTATGCTTCTCGACAGTTAAAGAAGCATGAGGAGAATTATCCGATGAATGACTTAGAATTAACATCCATTATATTTTCCCTGAAAATATGGAGACACCATTTGTATGGTGAAAGATGTAAAACATTCACCGATCATAAAAATTTGAAATATCTACTCACTCAAAAGGAGTTAAATCTGAGGTAGAGAACATGGCTGGAATTAATCAAGGATTATGATTTAGTCATCGATTATCACACGGGAAAAGCAAATTCTGTAGCAGATTCCTTAAATAGGAAGTCTTCTACCACAATGGCATATGTTCATACTACATATTTGCTATTACTCATGGAGTTGAAGTCAATGAGAGTGGCTTTGGAAGATGATCCTTGTGGAGCATTGGTAGCGGATTTTGTTGTAAGGCCTACACTATTGGAGGATATCAAAGAATAGCAAAGGCAAGATGAAGAACTAATTAAAGAATTTCATAAGCCACAGACTGGTGAAGCTAGTGAATTTCGAGTAAGAGAGGATGGAGTACTTGTATTGAGCAATAGGGTATGTGTTCCTAAGGACAATACACTTAGAAGAGCCATTTTGGAAGAGGCTCGTAGTTCTGCTTATGCTATGCATCCAGGAAGCATGAAAATGTACAGGACCAAAAGAATCATACTAATGGTTAGGGATGAAGAAAGATATTGCAAATTTGTAGCCAAGTGCCTTGTCTGTCAACAAATTAAAATAGAACACCAGAAACACACTGGTGTATTACATCCGTTACCTGTTCCTAAATGGAAATAGGAAAATGTAACTATGGATTTTGTAATCGGGCTACCGCCTACACAGAAAAAGCATGATGCTATATAGGTAATAGTGAATAGGCTGACTAAATTCACTTATTTTCTTGTTATTAAAAGCACTGGCTCTCTAAAAAAGCTAGCAAGATTATATCTTCAAGAAATCATAAGACTCCACAGAGTTCCAATATCATTAGTATATGATCAAGAGCCTCATTTTACTCTTTGATTTTGGTATAGGAAGTGGGGCATAACAAAAACCCTAACCTAAGTCTCCAATCAAAGTAAGTGTTCTTTATACTCAATTTAGAATGTATAGTTATTATTGGTGTTATGGAGCTAATGAAATTAAATTAAGTTCTAGTGAAATAAGTGTCTTGGGTTTATAGAAATGCAATCTAGATAGTTTCAAAAATACCGTCCTTAGCTTGAAATATATATCTTTTCTAAGAAAAATGTCTATTCATTGTTAAAATAGACATAAAAAGCTTTCCAACGAGTATTAGAACACCTAAATCTGAAACCATTTGATTGCCCAAATAGTCTAAGAAACTCATTGCTAGTGTCGAGCATTTCTACAGATACGCAAAATTTTTAGCTTATTGTTAAGGCATGATTTGGATAGCTAAATGACGTCCAAAAATTATGAAACTTAGCTATAATTAAAGCTTAGGATGATCCCTAAAAGTTTCATGTAGGAACAAAATTAAAATTCAAACTTGAAATTTAAAAAAGTAGTGGAAAATGTCCCTAGGGGTCGAAACTAAAATTTCTGCCTAACCTTGTATCATATCCTATTAGAGTTAATGTTAAAACTCTACCATATTTATAAGTGTTGAAAAAACTTTAAGGAGTAAATGAAGTCTGTTAAGCCTCTACAGTGAAATGAAAAGAACTTGCCTAGATAATGATTAGACATGTATGGAAATAGTGAAATTGAAATTGCACATGCATGATATAAAAAATAAAGGGGAGATGTTGAGATAGGTTGTAATTGATAATTATGAGAGTTACTTATATATATAACCTATGTTTAGGTTCGAATACATAAAAGGCCTATCCATTGGAATTTTCAAAACCTCCAAGAAACGTATAATCGACAGGAGAAAACTATGAGTGGGTATAATAATAATAATAATAATAATAATAATAATAATAATAATAATAATAATAATAATAATAATAATAATAATAATAATATTAATATTAATATTAATAATAATATATTCCATTATTTACTTTTTATCTTTTATGCATTTGATTTGCTACCAAGGTTTTGAATTTACATGTTTTCGTATGAAATGCTATGTAGACATGATTTATGAGATTTATTTGAATGCATGAATTTTATACATTGACTATGAAATGCTTTTTCTTTTTTTTTAAACTGTATATAAGATTGTGCAAGTTTGTTAACTATTTATGAAGTGAAAAGTCAGAAATTTGGAAAGGAAAGACCTACGGGTAAGTAAAAGCACATTAAGCCAAATTAGGGAGACTGTAGCGTTGCAGTGGGGAGCATGTGACATGCCTGAAAGGAAAGAGGGTGCACAAGGAACTCATTATTTGGGGGAGTGAAGATTATAAGGGTAAACTAGGAGACTCACTAGATAAGATGTGCAAAAGAAAATGTTATGCATGTTATGATTTTAATTCATTGCTATCTTATGCTTTTACCAATTGTTAAGCTTAATTTAATTTATGTTTTTAACTATGGTGCTTAGCTTCCTATGGTGAGGAAGGACTGAGTGAAATTTTAAAGGCAGACATGAAAAAGTTATTGAAATAAATTGTCTACCTTCATTTATGGAAAAGTGTTTTAATGTGCATTAAATTTGAAATGATAATATATAAAAATGATATTTGTATAATTTGTTATTATTATTATTATTATTATTATTATTATTATTATTATTATTATTATTATTAACCCCTCATTGAGTAGTGTAATACTCACCCTTATTTCGCCAACATGTAGCCATATAATTATAAAACTCCTATAAGCTTTGTAATTATTATTTATCATGACATTTTTTAATGACTTGTGCAAAACAGAGTCATATATATGCCTTGCAAAATCTTGGGAGGTTCCTTGTGGTGAAAGGACATCTTGAGAGTGTGCAGCAGTTGTTTCGGGTCTAATAACAAAGTCGGGGCGTGACATCATGTCGATAGCTTGAATATATATAAGCATGTAATTCTTAGAGCCTTGTAAATATTGCATCACCTTCTTAGCAACTACCCAATATGCTGTCTATATTACTTTTATATTGGCCAAAATTCTTATAGAAAACGTAATGTTATGCCTTGTGCAAACCTATGCATAAATTAGGCTTCCAACAGCAAAAGCATATATATGAAATGTTTTTTATTCATTCCCTTTTTAAGTCATTTTCAAGGCACTAGTCCAAACTGAACTTATGACCCTTCACAATAGAAACCACACTTGGTAAACAATTATTCGTCCAAAATCTCTCCAAAACTTTGTTGATGTAGATTTCATGAGATAGATCTAAAATCCTAAGGAATCTATCTCGATATATCTTGAGGTCAATTATGAAAGATGCATCACCTATATCATTCTTCATAAGTATATATTCATAAGTATACACCCGGCCTTAAAAAAAGTCGATTTATAATAAGTCAGTCTTTGATTGGCAGCAAACTTCTTGAAAGTAATAATACTTTGGACAATATTGGCCTAGTTTTGATTAGTAGGCCAACTTTCCTTTACTTTTAATCAATTTATTTCTCCTTTCAGTAATATACAAGTAGTCTCATTGAATCAAGATAACAAAGGAAGAGAAAGACTTGTAAACCAATTCACTAACTAATTTCAACTTTCCTTTATACAAGAGTTGTGCTCTCCTATCAAATTTACCTTTCTCAAGTCTTCCTATCAACTTTCCTTCAAATAAATAGCCATGACGTTTCAGAAACTATTGTTTGTTTTATCAATAATAATGGTTACGTTGGAACTCAGCATCTAGATAATCATGCCCAGAAATCGATCACAGAAGTTGAATTTTCATTGTCCGATATTGAACGAGTAAATCAACTACGAGGGTTTAATCACATCTTGGCGTAGCAGAGCCTCAGAACCAACATGACACATAACAAGTTCCCTCCCTCTTGTTTGTCGTCTGAAGAACAATCCAGGTCTCAATTGTTGTAAGAAGAAATGTGTTAATGTCAAAACTGATAGTTTAAATTATGGAATATGTGGATACAAGTGCAAGTACACTGAGATATGTTGCAGAGGAAAGTGAGAATGCTTCGTTTGACCAGAGACTTTTTCCCTGTGAGTGCAACAATAAGCGCAAGAAAGAGGAATTACGTACAGTTGGGATCTGCGGCTGTGCCTGATGACTATTTGATTGTTTCAAGAATAAGTAAAACAACATTCTGAACCTCAACGTTTATAATATATTACAAATTAAACCCTAATATTTTGAAGTATTAAAATTGAATCATAGTATTTTCAAAACATTTGAAATAGATCTTAAAATAGATGAAAAATTTGACGAGATTAATTTCTTATCAATTAAATGTCATGTCAATATTAACATGACATTATTTAATATCTTTTAACTAGATAATGAGTCCCACTGTCATATAATTAATTTATTAAATTAATCAAAAAGTGGGTCCATAATCACTTGGTAGCGAAAGTCACTGTATATACATTTCAGACAATAAAACTCACATTTTACATGATAATGGGACTCATATTTATATATATTAGACAGTGAGTCCTACTTGTTATATAGCAGTGAGACCTATTGTTACTTAAAAATAAAAATAATATCATGTCAACATTGATGTGAAATTTAATTGATAAGAGTCCACCTTGTTAAATTTTCCATCCATTTAAGGTTTGTTTTGAATGTTTTGAAAATATTAGGGTTCAATTTGAACGCTTCAAAATATTAGAGTTTGTTTTATATTCTATTGTAAATGTTGAAGTTCAAAATACATTTTTGGTCTTTCAAAAACTACTACTTACATTTTTTGAAGAACATAATTACATCCGCAATTTTCTTTAATCAAAATGTTTGACCCTAAGAACGTATTATTATCAACAATATATTGTATTTAGTGCCACCTAAATTTAAAATTATCACCTTAAGCTTATTCGTTTCATGTAACTTTTTGTGAGTGAAGAAGGCGTTTGGATTTGCTTCTGTTTTTCTATTATGATCTTCAGTTTTTAGTTTCTGTTTTTGAATAAAAACAAAAACCTATTTGATTGTTAATATTGATCTACTTATATTTGTTATCATTCATAATAATTATACATTAGATAAATCTTAAAAATACATTATTTTTAATTAAATAGATTTATTTTAAACTCTTATTTTATAATATTTATTCACAAATTATTAAAAATATTTTATTTTATTAAAATAAATAATTTAAAATGAATTTTTATTTATAAATTAATATTTATTTATTTTAAACATATTTTAATTATTAAATTCAAAATTTATTTGAAATTTATATATTTTGAAGATATTTTAAATTTAATTATAGTTATTAATAATTATTAAATTTAATTACAAAAATTAAGTAAAACAACACCACCACCTAGTAGAAATCTTTCTGAGACACGGGATTTAGAGAAATAAAATAATACGCAGCCTTATTTACAATTCTTGTTAATAATTAATAAATTAAATAGTTAAATAATATATATTTAGTTGAAAATAAATCAGTCTTTAAAAAAAACAAAAGCTACCTTTTGTGATTTTAATAACTTTTAAAAATTGAAAGAAACTAAAAGTAAAAACAAAAAAAATCAAATAAACATTTTTTTTACTAAATTTGAAGGCAAAAATAGAAACATAAAAATAAAAAAAATGCGGGCATAAGATTTAAAATAATGGACTACAAGTTATACAAAATATATTGCGAATACATTTGATTACAGTTGTGATGATTATGACAATTACAAACAACACATGCACAATTTTGGTTAAAGTAATAATCCAATTCTAAGGGCCATTCTCCGTTAGTCATAGAAATTAACAAACAAAGGAATTTATGATCACTACAATGGTCTAAATTGTTGATTCCATTATGATAGACATAATTTAGATAGAACAAATGTTTAAACAATTAAAAGTCAGTAATAATATATCAGCTAAGGAACAATCATTTTAGTTAACATCTCAAGTCTTGTGGGACCCAGTACGCCTGTCGAGGCTACTAGTTTGTCTGAAATGGTAATTTTTTTTTTTGATTTCTTTTTAGGTCCTATTCTACTTTAGGACTGATTGTTATCTAACAAAATATTAGGGATGTTACAAGCGCCGATAGTCTAGCAGCTGAAGCTATATATGTACACCCAGGGTTGTACATTATTACAGAACTTTTGTCGTCTACATTGCCATTTTTAGCTTCAGATTGGAGCCGAACTTTGTTTCGCCAGGGTTTACCCTACGGCTGATCTAACCTTGTAGCGTTTTTCCAGTATCTTTTCCTTTGTATTCAAAAAAAATATTAGAGATGTTAATGGGCCGTATTAGGCCCAGGTTAGGCCCGGACTGAGATCATGTGAGCCACGGGTCAGAATGGGCCAGCCCGTGACCCGGCCCACCGACTGGCTGTCCAGCTTGTAGTTAGTCCATGGCCTACCAGGACACTGGTGGGTCCGGCCGGCTCGACTTGTTTATATTTTTTAATTAAGAAATTACAAAATAACGTCGTTTAGGACAAAATGACGCGTTTTGTCTAAAATAGGCAGGCGGACCAAGGTCAACCTGTGACCTGTCCAACCCAGGCCAAAAACGGGTCAGACTGAACTGAAATTACTATCCTTACAAAATATAATTAAACCTCTATAAATTTAACATTTGAAATCATGTGAAATTTTAATTAAATTGAATTTATTAATTTATAGAGTATTGTTATAAATTTAGTTAATTAAAATTTTCATTGTATTTTATCGATTTCATCAATTGAATATGAACCACTTAGTTCCAATAATTATTATATTTATTATAATTTCAGCAAGTCAACTATAAAATTTTTAGAAGCAACAAAAAATTATACGTAGAATCTAACTAAAATTTGACTTCATGGGGAAAAAATGATTAGAAATTTAGAATATAGTTATATCTTAACCAATTGTATACTATTATAACTTTAACAAATTAATAGGTTTAATATAAACAGGATCATAGAGTTGTGTAATGGTTTTTTAATAAAATGATTAACTTATTAATTTATCGAAATTATTAAACTATAAAAATGATTATATAACAAATATCGTTTATCTAGAGGTTATATTATGTCCGGACTTATACTTTTTAACTCATACGAAGCCTTACAATATTTTAATATCTATTAGTCAAACTTACATCTTATCAAATGCATGTTGTACTTTGTAATATCTATCTAACGGTTCATTAGAAAACCTCTACATTTTACTTAATTTTGTAATTGTAATTCAAACTTCAAAAACTGTCAATTAAATACCCAAACTTTTTTTTTAAATCTAGCACAACGATAGTATCTTAATTAATGTTGCTAACGTGGCAAGTCACATGAGACATAAATCTAAACACTTATGATTACAGTTGTATTTAATTGTATACATCAAACTTAATTAAACTAATTAAGTGAAATTAAGAAAAAATAAAATAAAAGGGTAAAAGCTCTATCCTAATTTGGGATTCAAATTGTCTTACCTGCGCACCATTATGTATTGTACCTTTTCTTTCCTGCCGCACCCATTTTCTTCACTGTTGCACCTTTTCTTCCTTCTTGTACCTGTTTTGTAACATCACATTTTTCCATTATTAGGGTTAGAACCCTAGGATGCTTTATTTATAAGAGTTTATTGAGAATTTAGAAATGCATTTCATTCATTATATGGCATACACATGCATGTGAATAATGTTGTCATTCATAAAATAACCGTACATGTATTCATTGACATTTTCCAAATATGATTGATATATAAATGCAAATAAAACGTGAATCGTGGATTATTTATGATGAAAATTTATTTGGTGATAATAGTTATTATTTCGAATTTTTGGAGAATTATGGATTAATTATTTTGAAAATTGAATTGATGTGTATTAGAATTTGTTTAGCATTTTTAGAGGCATTTAGAATATGTTAAAAATTTATTGAAAATTTGGAGTATTTTAGACTAAGAAAAATATAGAAATAAGAGACAAATAGAAGTGTGACAAATGGACTAGTGAATGTGTGACAATTGGACAAA
>JANZXR010000002.1:16207017-16235426 GCA_027575705.1 Erythroxylum echinodendron | reverse complement strand
CAAAACAAATTAATCAAACTCAACCTCAAAATAAACTGAACACATGCTTATTTAGTAAGAAAAGGAATCGGGGCCCAGCATAAAGAACCCAGAATTGTCATGATTATGCATTGTATGTATTCAGTATACATGAATGAGCTTAAATAAATTCATATTTGTGCAAAATTGTGATATGTGTATGTATAATATGTTTTAGAGGAACATATTAAGCGACAACATCCAGACATTGCCGGGACTTCAAGGTAATAAGCCAAAAAAAGCATTTGTCAGTCAACCTAGACGATCTTCCAAGGATTGTTTGATTTATTCTGTTTAACTTTCAATTATTAAACTATTGTGATCTGAATATGAATTCTGGACTTTAATAGTCCGAGGAGTTTAATAGTCGGGAATGTATTAGAAGTGTTATATTTGCATCTAACATTTGAATTATATATGTTTGCCACTAAATTCTAAATGCTCAACGAAAGTTGAATGCTAGAATGAGATCTGATGAATATGAGATTATGTCTATGTATCATAAGTGAATGCTATTCATGGCATATTCTGTTATTTGATGCATTTCATAAAATGCATGCTCAGATAAAGGTATTATGATCAGAGTAGCCAGTTTGAAAGAGCTATAAGCTCAGTATTCTGCACGTAGAGCTCTGCTCTATGATTTCTGTTCTGACTGAGCCCAATGGCCGAGTATCTATTTCTATATTTGAAAGACACTCAGTCACAACAAATAATAACAAATCTGGAGTCTCGTATGCATCTGCATTTGAACATTTATGATTATGAAATATATGCTTGTGAAATCTTTTTTGAAGTTGTGATGTGAAAGTGATATGTCATGATAATGTGTCTGATTGGATGTATAAGTTTTGAAAGAATTTATGTGATGTATATGACATTTTTTATGTCTTATTGTAATTATTGGTTATACGATATTTGTGTTTGGTGCCTGGAGAGAGATCATTAACGATGGTTCGCTCATTGAGTTCGCAAAACTCATCCAGAATTGCAATGTAGTTTTTTAGGTACGAGACAGGAGACCTAGATTTTAAAGATCTTCTAGAAGAACTTTTTGGACTAAATATGGCTTAAAGGTCTGTCAGCTAGCAATCGAGGATTTATAGTTGTTTTTAAGTAGTTAATATATTCCATGTAGAACTTGTGTATATCAGTTGTAAATATTGGTTTTGATTACTTAGGGTAAACTTTTATAAATGAATGAAATGCGAAGTTGAGGTTTTAAAATATTGTGTTTTGTGACTTTTACATACATAGTTGATGCCATGATTAAGTTGGATATGTTGCCATGTTATAAAGTGAAGGTGAGATAGTTAACTTCTAAAAATTATTATAGATTATATACTGGAATGTCCTCAGGGTATCCCTGTATGTAATTTATGATAGTAGGGTATTGCTACACCTTTCTTCACTGTTATACCAATCTTTTCTCTACTCCTGTTCGTAAATTGGGTTACATTTTTCTTTGTTATTGCACAAATCTTCTCTGTCACGCACCGTTATTCACTTCTCTTCGCATAACAAAATTTGTGATTTGTTCCTCTATTGCACACCATTCTTCGTCCCTTTTTGCATTACAAATTCTGTCACACCAATCTTCTCTATCACATTATAGAAATTGTGATTTTGAAGGATAGAGCACCGAAAGAAAAGAGGTGTGTCTTGTTTATACTTTTGTTGTGTTTTCTAATTTTTTAAACTCGAGTTCCTTTTTTCGTTTTCGTTTTTATGATTTTTATTTCATTACAGGAAAACCAAGCAGTTCTTAATATATCTTTGACTTATGAATTGTGTTTGGAATATAATGCTTTTAGATAGTTATGCTTTTAGATACCTGGCTTAGTGCTTAAACTTCGCACAAATTTAAAATATTTTTGTGAAGATTTTTCTCATATTTTACCATGCTTCAAAATTAGGATTGAGAGGATTAACATGCTTAAGTTCTAACCTTTCTTTCTTGTTTACATGTTTGCACTAGCTAAACCAATAGTTGTAGTAAGTGTTTTACAGCAAAAGACAAGTTGTTTGTCACTTCCTTATGGGTAGTTGTAACTTTGTATCTTTTGTTGAATTAATTCTCAATTTTTTTTGGGTTTAATTCAATTTTCGATTCCTCTTTAAAACTAAATATATCATAATTAAGATGTCAACCATATATTGATATTCACTTGATTTCCTTTAGATAAAATATCACCATATAACAATAAAAAGCATATGTTAAGTATATACATGTCAGAAGGTAGTTAATGTCAAGTATAAACTTTTTTTAACATATAGACTCTATGGAAACTTTTGATAATTTTTCTTTTGATTATAAACCAATACTTATTTAAAGCTCGAATCCCTTTTAATAGCCCTAGTCATTTGAACCAAAATTTTATATAGGAATTAGTTATCTTTTTTATTCTTCTCTTTAATGTTTCCAATTATCCCAAATTGATATTGCTTAGTTTTTTCTTTCTCTTTTTTCCTCTTAGAATATGTATCATTTTTTAAATATTTATTTGTAACTTTAATTTAATATAAACATTTTCTACCAGGCAAAAGTCCCCTTTGATGGAAATTATCATTTCAATTCTTCACTCTTTGTCATCTTCTATTGTTCTTCCTTATTGTGTTTTTGTAATTAACCCCTATGTTATTGTAGTGATTTGAATATAATTTATTCAGTTGTATTTTTGTAGTTAAACCTATAACATTACTTTACTCAGTCACACTTTCCTCTAGCTCATCTTATTTAGTCTAAACTTTTTTTACATATTATGTTACATGTCATTGTTAAAAGTGCCCAACATTTTACAGATGTTGGTAAATTTGAATTTTATTATGGTAGAGTATTGGAAAGACATGATAATAAATATGTTGGGCAAGATTAAAAGGAAGAAGGATATGGGCTTGATGAACTTAGCATGCTAGTCCTAAAAGAAGTTTCTGAAGATAAAGGACATAGAGTAATATCTATATTTTACATATTTCTTAATGAGTCGAGAAGAAGCTTGAAGGAGTTAAGTTTGCACATTATAAAGATATGTTAGATATGCTCCAACAAACGGATGATTTGAATTATCATAATGTTGAAATCTACTATGAGCATGGTTGTGAGCATCCTGCAATATCTGATCTTCCTTCTTGTCTTTTTGTGTCTTTGGAATAATAACCTTCTTCATTGCAATCCTTTCCACTAACACTAAACCTATTGACAATATTATCTTATTCAAACAAACTATCTACAATCGTGGCACATGTCTTCTTATTTGTTCTCATAGTAACATATTCTTAATTATCAGTTGCAAATAACTTGTCATCAACTAAATCATCTCCAAATTTACTAACTTCCATAAGAATCAGTAATCATTTTTCTTTATTTGGGCTTAGAACATCCCCTAATCATTCATACTCACTTTCTAATGTGTATTATCATCATAGTTATGAAGTTTAATCATCTTTTGGTGGTGATAATAAAGCATCTATTCCAAAGAAGAAATACATTTTCTTTAATAAAAATTTGATATGAAGATTTTAAGTTTAAAATTGGAATGCATTTTAAGATGAGATGTAGTTGAGGGAAGCAATAAGAAACTATGCAATTACAAACAAATATGATGTTTCACTGGCGAGATCCGATAAGAGAATGAAGGTAGTTTATGAGCCACATTGTCCTTTTCAGGTATATATTAGTTGGATTAAAAATGAGAAAACATTTATTATAAAGATAGTAGAAAACAAGCATAATTGTAAGAAAGTACAAAGAAACAAACAAGCTAGCAAGAAATAGATAGAAAATGAATTATTACACAAGCTTAAGAGGAACTCGAATTAGCTTATTATTGAAATGATGGATGATCTCTAAAGAAAATATGCACTACAGGCACTAAATCCCACAATTATAAGGCTAAATAAGAAGTTATACCATGATGCAAGGATCTATAGAAGGCCATTATGTCAAATTATACTTTATGGACAAGAATTATGATGAACTAACAAAGATGGATAGTATATTATTCAAACTAAACTTGACGAACAATTTGAAAAACCAATATTCAAAAGGTTTTATGTGAGGTTTAGTCCTTTCATCTATAGTTTTCTTAGTTGAGGCATGACAATAATGGGATTAGATTGATATTTTTTGAAGACAATCTTTAGAGGTGCTTTATTAGTTGTAGCAAGTCATGACAAAAATAATCAAATATTCTCTATATCTTGCATTGTGGTTATGGGAGAAAATTACCAATCATGGCATTGATTTTTTAGCGTTCTTGTAGAAGATCTATACAAAAGTGGGGTGTTAGCGATCATCAGAAGTTAAGCTTTAAATATCCATACGTTTGATGTTCATTTTTTAATATGATTAAAGTTTTTCAATTTATATTACCTTTTTTGTTACAGACTTTAGTGGATGCATTTAAGAATTTGTTCAAAGCATATAAATTATGCCTAAAACGTCCATAAAAATTAGTCAAGTGTTTAGAAAGGCCACATATATCAGAGTTTATTTTGGTAAGCATTGAGTTAGACAACAAAAGTCAAATTTAATGAAGTGATAGAGTAGTTGAAGAGTATTTCACTCAAAGCTTATGATGATTTCAAATTTAGGAAACCAAAGACTTTTGTGAAGGCATTTGTTAGCACGAAAGTGTGAAATAGTTCACAATAACATATTGGAAACATTTAATGGATTCATCTATAAAGCTCATATGAAAATCTTAATCAATATATTAAAAGATATTTTATTTTCTTTAATGACTTGGATATATGAAAAAGGGGCAAGATGCTCAAATCTAGTGATGATATATGCCCAACAGTGAGGAAGAAAATAGAGGTTACAAAATGGGAAACAAGATATTGTATGAGACAAATGGGAATTTGAAATTTAAAGCCACATTTTTTATGAACAAGTTCATCATTGATTTATAAGCACAAACTTGTCAACATAGACTATGGGAATTAATAGGGATTCTATAAATGCGTTATAGCTTGTGTATCATATCAAAGGGAGAATATCAGTGCTTATATTAATCGATATTATAAACATGATTGTTATTTGAAGAATTACCAGTATATCAGTGCTTATATTAATCGATATTATAAACGTGATTGTTATTTGAAGAATTACCAGTATGCTATAGAACCCATCGGTAGTCCTAAATTTTGTCCAAAACTGAAAAATATTTAGCAATTATTATCTCTATTGATCAAAAAGATGCCTGGAAGACTCAAAAAGGCAAGAAAATGGGATAAGACTGAAGAACTACGAAATCTTAACAAATTGAGTAACATTAGAGTAGCTATCAGATGCCATCATTGTTCTAAAATTTGTTACAATATAAAAGGAGACAAAAATAAGAGTCAAAATTTAAGGCAACCTAAATTTGTTAAGGTAGTTATTATTAAATTTTTGTTTCTTTTCATTTCAATTGTGAAGAAAATGTCAATTTATTCATCAAAAAGTATATCAACATGTATAATGCATTGAAAAAGAGGAAGAACACCAAAAAATAAAGCCCCTTTATTCAATTTTAGTAGGGTTCCAATTTAAAGACATTCACAATTAGTATCTATAGGCTCAAATAGTGAAAAGAGAAGAGAGTAGTTAAATGGTTAGTGAATATTCACATTTAATTTCAAGTTATTTTTCTTGAAATTATATAACATATTGCTTTTGTTTATACATGCAATTATAGGATATGCAGTGATATTTAGGGATTTTAGTAAGAATACTTATTTACAACTAATGATTTAAATACATATTTACACTACTTATACGTAATTATAAAGGAGAAGCTAATATTTAGCTTTTTGATTTTTTACACTTTATAGATGGCTGGAAGTCAATGTTAAGTGCTAGAACCCTTGAATAATAATGCAAGGTCAACTCATGCTTTCCATAATACAACTGGCAATACAAATCAAACTAGGAGGAGGATCAAATTGAGGGAAAAAGAATTTGGTCCTTGAAAGAATTTGGATACCAACTTCTGGTTATATATTAGTTTTGGATATGTATTAATTATCATTTGGTTGACAATTTTGACATTATTTGGTTAATAGTTTGGACATGGTGTGATTGAAATATTTGAACATGTTTTGATTGATAATTTGATAAGTCGACACTACTGTATGAGTGTTATGTTATAAAATTGCTAGTTATGCTTTGCTCAGTAATACAGAATTGGTGGCTCGTCCTTTTGGTCTTGGCCTTATTTTATCATCTTGGCATTTTTGGTCTTGTCCTCATTTTTATCATTTTGGAATTTTGGTCGTGTCCTCATTTTATCATCTTCTTCATAGATGCATGGTTTTCTAACATTTTATCCAAGTTTAGATATTTATAAATGTAGCAATCATTTTAACATGCTCATTTGTTATGTGTAATATATGATCCAGTTTTAGATATTTATAGTATTAAATCTTCTATCATGTTGTTTTAATGGAATAGAGCCTAAGAAGAAGCAAAATCCTTCTCCCTACAAATTATTTTCACTGTAATAATGAGTTCACCAAATTAGGAGTCATCAGTTCCAATTCCTTTTCATTACCTCTATAACAATGAAGTTTGCAAATAGCTCATCATCAACACAACATACTACTTACATGCTCATTGGTTTCCTTGTTCTTTCAAGACAATATATTAATTTCAATTACAAAAAAAGAAAAATTTACAAGTTGGGGTATAAGAGTTGATAAATTGTCACACAATGTTTTATTTAATAAAAAACAAAATACAATTTTGGAATAGGTATTAGGGATAATTGCAAAAAAATCTCAAACTTTGCTAAATTTTGAAATTATAGCCCTAACTTCAAAAAGTGCCAACAAAATTCTCAAACTTTCTATTTTTTCAATTCTATTCTCAACTTTAAGGCAATAAAAAGTTTAAATTTTCAATTTTTTTCAATCTAGCCCGACGTTAGTGTCTTCGTTAAGTTTGCTTACGTGACTTGTCACATGTTTCAGAAACTCTAACTATTAATATACATCAACCAAAATTAACACGATAAATGAAGATTAATGAAACGACATTATTTTATCATATAATTAAAAGACATCATTGTTTAAAAATGAACTAAATCAAAATACGTAACCTGACGACCTCACTCTTTGATTTCAATTTTTCCTTCGTTTTTAGTTTGTTCTCTCGACACCCTTACCTTATATTTTCAGATAATACAGGCTCGACGCCCTCATGCTGAGGGCATCGAAAGAATGAACTGAAAATGAAGAGCTTATTGGTACAGTACGCTCCAATGCAAGAGTAGTTTGGGGCATTGGAATAACAAATATAAAACAAATGGCTAGGACATCGTGAGAACAAGTAGATAACAAAGGGCTGAGGCTATATAAACTAATTTATGAATTCCATTTTTAACAAAGACTCCATTTTATTAATCTTCATTTATTGTGTTAATTTTGGTGGACGTGTATTAATAGTTAGGGTTTCTAGAACACGTAGTAAGTCACGCCATCAAACTTAATGTAGACACTAACATTGGGCTAGAATTGAAAAAATTAAAACTTTGAACATTTTATTGTCATTTTGTGAAATTTATGCTAGAATTGAAAAAAAATAGAAAATTTTAGCATTTTGTGAAATTTATGCTAGAATTGAAAAAAAATAGAAAATTTTAGCATTTTATTGTCACTTTTTAAAATTCAGGCTATAATTGCAAAATTGAGTAAAGTTTGAGTTTTTTTTTTAATTAACCCTAGATACTATTACAAATCTTCATGTAGCTCTCATGTAATGATGAAGAAAATGGAAAGAGAGAATATATAAAGATTAAAAGTCTTAGTGCTATTTATATTCATATAAAATAGCCTAATATTTAGATAGAAAAGCTTGACATTTTGTAAGTATGCTTTCATAAAAATTAGTCATTTACTTATTTTAGCATTGTATAGATCAAAGTTTCACTTTATAGGTATACCATCCTTTATATAACTTAATTGAAACAAAAGGACTTTGATATACAAAATTAAAATAAGATTAGACATATATGCCTTGGACCATAATAACATTAAGCCATGAAATAACTTCTTTAATAAACAATTTCAAAAACATATAGTTGTTACTTCTTATGTATTTATCTCAAATGGATCGATCAATAACTTTTCCCTCTCCTTTTCAAATTTTATATGGAACTCTTAAGAGATTAACTCACTTCAACTTTTTTCCTTTGCAAAATCTATAAACCCTCCACTAATCAAAATCTAAATAAGAAACATTTGTCTTGAAAGTTGCATTCCATCTTTTTCTAATTAAGTTTCCTAAATGTCCCATTTTTAATGTAATGTTCTTAACAAAGGTTAAGAGGCCTACATGAGAGATCTTTACAAGGTATTACTTCAATTCTATTAAGAAGAGAAAAGAAAGGGGATGCTTATTTATAGGAAAAATTGGAGATGCATATCGCAAAAGGTTGTGTTTGGTAGCAGAACTGCAATGGTTAATTTAGGAATTTTACCCTTTTCTTTTAATTTTCTTAATTTTACTTAATGATCAGTTTAATTAAGTTTGAAGTGTACAGTTCAATACAATTGTAATCTTAAGTATTTGTCATGTCAACAATGTTAATGGAAATACTAACATTAAGTTAGATTTTAAAAAATTGAAAGTTTGAGTATTTAATTATCACTTTTTAAAGTTTTGGTAGATAAGTACATATGTAATCTTAATTTAGTCTTAAGATATTTGAAGATATACTCCTAGTTACTATTGATCAAGGCATCCCTTAGAGAGAGATCTAGATCGGTGGAAATATAAAATTGAAGATCTAACTCTGAACAATTCGGTGGAAATCCAATATTGCAGAGATCATTTACCTCTTTGTTTGAAGCCATTGGAGAGGGTCAAACCTAGCCTGGACATAATATCTTTATTTGGTTCTCCGATATGACTTTAGAGCAAGTGCTTTCCTAGCGGTCTCCGAGTTGCCAAAACAGCAGCGTGCCCGGAGTTCCCCCAGAAATTAAAACAACCAAACTATATATGTCGACGTCAGATTCAACTTTCCACGTATGAACCCTAATTTACTGCCACACTCATGCTCTCTCTTTTTTTATTTATTTATTTTCTTGTTCTCATTTCATCATCATAAGTTACACAGATTCGTTAAAACGTACAAGAAAATATGGTAATGAAAACACTGTTAAAATGATAATGAACATCTCCAGAAGAAATAACAAAATATTGGAATTGACTCCATTCTTTCTCTGCAATATGACTAAAAAGAGTTTTTTAACAGTCGCAACATGTATAACTTCTATTGATCGTATTATAAGAATTCATATGTACAAATTTCCTAAGCGGAACTAATGTGCCTTTAGGAAAGGACTTAAGAAGTATGAAAAACTCTAAAACTGAAGAAACTACACTGAAAATAGATGAGAGTTTTCGAAAGAGAAAGAGGAGAAGAAGGAGAATCTAGTTACTGTGCTTTTTAATATCTAGTCATCAGTTAACTTTGCAACTTGGTAATAACGAAGTTCAAATTCTTACCCTTTACTTTAGATTTTAAGAGAACAATTTATATTTTCATTTTAAACACAAAGCTTCCCTAAGAGGTCTGTAGAACAATTTTATGATATGCTAATTAATTGTTATGTGAGAAGTGAGAAGATGTTGAAGTTGTATTTCGAGTTTTACGACAACGACCAAATTCATGTATATGTAGAACTGTCAGACTTCTGCATGCAGACATTGACAATTCTCCCTATTACTTAACTGATTTTGTTTTTAAATGCCAAACTGCACCTAACTATATTCCCAAATATCCTAACTTTGTCTTTCATTGGCTGAAAACCAAGAAACATATTCTTCGCGAGGGACGAATCGGTTGCTAGCTCAGTTACCAATCCGATTTGCCATGAAATGAGACAAGTTCCCTAGAGTTTGTCGTGCCAAGGGGAGTCCGTGTCCATATTGCTGCAAGAAGAAATGTGTATATGTGATGATGGATGAGATGAGCTGTGGAATGTGTGGAAGCAAGTGTAAGTACCGTGAGATATAATGCAAAGGGAAGTGCGTGAACCCACTGATCAACAAGAACCATTGTGGTGGATGCAGCATCAAGTGCAAGAAAGGGAATGCATGTGTCTTTGGGATGTGCAATTATGCGTAAATGACCAAGTATCATTATTATATGCATGCATAATTTATGTACTTTCAATATTTTTGCGTCTATCGAGTGCGTGGCCAGCAAAAGGGCACCAGCAGGATTTCTTGAGGGGCACCATCCATATGTGATGCTTCTTCGTTCTTTGTTTATCTCCGTTGCTTATATTTATTTACAAGTTAAAATGCTGAAATAAATATTTCATACTAAAATTACTTGATATCCTTCATTTTCTTGAGCATAATGTGTATGTTTCACCCCGTTATAAGATGGTAAATGTTAATACTTATCTTTGTCCTATTTCAAGGACAATCTGTTTTTTCTTTTTCACCCTTCAGCTTCCGCTTATGATTTTCTAAATTATATTTAAAAAAAGGAAACAAATAATTGGAATCGAGTCTGGCTTTAGAACTAGAACAGCAATTATATTGATGTATGTAAAAATAGTATGAAATAAACATATAACACTGGTCCAGATCCTATTAGTTATTAGATTAATACAAAAATTATATCCATAGCTTCGAATGCCATAAAATAATCCTGATTCAATTTTGACTCTTTTCTCTTCTCTTTTCGATGACTTATCTACGAATTTTATTTCATTAAATTCTACTTGTGCGCTCTTCTTTTATTTTCTTCTTCTTCTTCAATTTTGACGTCGTGATTTTTTTAAAAATTATTGCAACAATTATTTTTAATGGTTATGATGGAACTTAGCATCAACTTTCCTTCAAATAAATAACTATGATGTTTTAGAAACTATTGTTTGCTTTATCAACAGAAATGGTTATGATGGAACTTAGCATCTAGATTATCATGTCCAGAAATTGGTAACGGTGGTTGAATTTTCAGTGTCTAATTTTAAACAAACAATTTCACTACGAGGGTTTAATCATATCCCGGCACAGTAGAACCTCAGAACCAACATGACATGTAACAATTTCCCTTATGTCTGTCATCTGAAGAACAATCCAGGTCTCGATTGTTGCAAGAAGAAATTTGTTAATGTCAAAATTGATCGTTTGAATTGTGGAATATGTGGATACAAGTGCAAGTACACTGAGATATGTTGCAGAGGAAAGTGAGAATGCTTCGTTTGATGAGAGACCTTTTCTGGTGAGTGAAACAATACGAGTAAGAAAGGGGAATTATGTACAGTTGGGATCTGCGGTTATGCCTGATGAATATTTGAGTGTTTCAAAGACTGACGATTACGTACTTCCAGTACATAAGTGTATCTGCAATTTTCTTTAATCAAAATGTTCGACCCCAAGAATCTGTTATTATCAGCAATATATTGTATTTAGTGCCATCTAAATTTAGCATTATCAGCTTGAGCTTTTCTCGGTTTCTCTTTTTAGTTTGAATAAAAATAAATTCTGTTTAGTTGTAAATATCATCCATCAAATTTTGTTTGAAATTCATGTATTTTGAAAATATTTTAAATTAAATTTAATTACAGAAATAAAAAATTATTAAGTAAAATTAAATTATTTATAATTCTTTCTAATAATTAATATATTAAATAATTAAATGATCTATATTTATTAAATCAAATTTTTTAAAAAAATAAAAAAATAAAAACCACTTTTATGATTTTAATAATTTTGAAAATCGGAAGAAACTAAACAAAAAACAAAAACTAAAGATTAAAAACTCAAACAAACATTTTTTTTTCAAAAATTGAAAACAAAATCAGAAAATTAAAAATAAAAGTGAAAACAAACCAACCTAAAATTTTAAATAAGGAACAACAAGTTATACAAATTATATTTTGACTGTTGGCGACTATGGTCCTATTTGACAATCAGCGAATTGCATTAGTTATTAGCTGATTCTATCAACTGTTAGTTGATTATATCAGCTTTTAGTTGACAACTGTTTAATATAGCTAATTTGACTAGCGGATATCATCAATTGTTTATTTAAAAATGTTTGATAAACTTAACTATTTAGTATTAACTGTTTATGTGTAAAATAACTTATGAGGATATGACTTTAAAAAAAGAGATTTATAAAGACATGGCTATTATATCTTAGTATTTTTTTGAATATTTTCATAAGAATTTATACTTACTTTTCAATTTGCTTCAATCAATCAATCAAAATTAATAAATCAAAACTTATTTGCCTATGTTCAAAATAAAATAATTATTTAAATTAATGTTAGAAACTAAACTGAAAAATGTAGTAGTTAATGAGCATAAAACTTATTTCTAATTATATGAAAACATAATCCCCTAATAAAATTAGTCTTATCTTATAACTAAAATTAAGAAAATTTAATAATTTTATCTATTAAAATTAACATTAAAATAATTTTTAGACATAATAATTATTTATAAAATTTTTTATTTTTAGAATATTCAAATATAAATATATTGTAAATTTAATGATTTAATTTTTCTTAATTACAAAATTAATTCAATAATTAATAAATACAATGAATGCAACTTGAAACTTTTCTGCCTAACCCAATCTTTGATTCTCACATTATAGAAAATTTTGGTTAGTATAAAATAATATGGAAGCGATTTTTGTATTGTACAATACCAAATCCAATGATTCTTATTTTATTTAATTAAAAATGGAATAATTTTTAAAAATAATGATATTGATACGAAGCATAAAATTTTATTAAAGAAAAATTTTCAATTTAGTTTAATTTTTGAAATTTTTTTCAATTCAAGTATATTCAATCACTTATCTATCTCTATCTATATCTCTATCTCCCTCTATCACTCCTCTCTTGTAATTTGTAATAATTTTTAGGCATAATCGTCTTTTCATCTCTTGATTTCTCAGCTACTGTTGCTCCTCATAGGAGCATTTTCAAAAAAAGCAGATTGGGTTCAATTCACCAACCCAATCAGCTAATTTTCAAACATGATTATCAGCAGTTTGACATAGTAAATAGCCCAATACCTTTCAATCGGACAAAAAAATGTGATTAGTCATTTACGAAATATGGCCAATATATGATTACTGTTGTGGATTATTATGACAATTACAAATAACAACACACACAATTTCATTTATAGAAATAATCCAACCAAGGGCTAATCTCCTTTAGCAAAGGAATTTATGTTCACTAAAACGATCTAAATTGTTGCTTCCATTATAATAGACATAATTTAGATGAAACAAATGTTTACACAATTAAAAGTTCGTAATAATATATCATCTAAGAACTAACCACGTCAAGAGTTGTTTGGTGAAATTACAAAGTACCCTTTCTCGTCTTATTAGTTAACATTTCAGGACCTAGTGTTAGAGCCTTAGCACATGAAAGCCCTTCACAGCTAGCCGGAGATGGGCCTTGGGTGTGAAAGTTAGCTAGATCACACGCATGGCGATGGCATATGAAACCTCCAAGGTGACTTAGCAAGTTAGGTTAAGCATGAGGCAATTTTTGGTAGAGTTTCGAACCCTGTACGAGCTGACATTGCTAAAGCTAAGTTCTTTATAGACTAAGGACTTGGTGGTTGTTTAAATGGATAGATCATGGCTAATGGACTTAACAAACAAAATATTTGAATTATCACAATGTTGAAATCTACTACAAGCACGCTTATTAGCATCTTGTAACATGTGAACTTCCTTCTTATCTTTTTCTATCTTTGGAATAATAACCTTATTCATTGCCATCCTTTTCACTACCTTTAACCCCATTGACAATATTATCTAATTGAAACCCACTATGTACAATCTTGACACATCTCTTTTTATTTGTTCTCGCAGCGACATGTTATTAATCATCAATTGCAAATAACTCGTCATCAACTGAATCATCTCTAAATTTACTAACCTACATGATAATGAAGTCATCATCTTGCTCCACTTGAACTTGAAACATCCCCCTCATCATTCATACTCACTTTCTGATGTGTATTATCATCATATTTATTAAGTTCAACAACAAGTTTGTAGTGATGATAAAGCATCTATTCCAAAAAAGAAATACATTATCTTTAATCCAAAATTTGATATGAAAGATTTTAAGTTTGAAATTGAAATTAATTTTAAAAGGAGATGTAGTTGGGGGAATCCATAAGAAACTATGCATTTACAAACAAATATGATGTTTCAATGGCTAGATCCGATATGAGAATGAAGGAAATTTATGAGGCATAATGTCCTTTTTAGGTATATGTTAACTAGATTGAAAACAAGAAAACATTTATTATAAAGATAGTAGAAAAGAAACATAATTGTAGGAAAGTGCAATGAAACAAACAAGCTAGCAGGAAAGCAAATGAATTCTTACACAAGTTTAGGAGGAACCTGAATTAGTCTATTATTGAAATGATGGATGATCTCCAAAGAAAATATACACTATAGGTAACTAAATTCGATTGTTACAAGGCTAAATGAGAAGCTATTACTATGCTATGAGGATCTATAGAAGGTCCTTATGCCAAGTTATGATCTTATAGATGAGTTATGATAAGCTAATAAAGATGGATAGTATATTATTCAAACTGAACTTGACAAATAATTGGAAAAATTAATGTTCGAAAGGTTTTATATGGGATTTAGTGCTTTGAACTATAGTTTTCTCGATTGAGGAAGGACAATAATTAGGTTAGATGGATTTTTTTGAAGACATTCCTTAGAGGTGTTTTATTAGCTGTAGTAGGTCATAACGGAAATAATCAAATATTTCTATATCTTAAGTTAGGGTTTAGGGAGAAAATTACCAATCGTGACATTGGTTTTTGAGCATTATTATAGAAGATCTATACATAAGTGGGCATGTATGGACTTTTGCTAGTGATCAGCAGAAGGTCCTTTAAATATCCACACATTTGATGTTCATTTATAAATAAGATTTAAATTCTTCAATTTATGTTACCTTTTTTTGTTACAGGGTGGCGGATGCATTAAATAATCTTTTTTTAGCATAGAAATTATGCATAAAATATGTCTATAAAAATTGTTCAAGTGTTTATAAAGGCCACACATATAGGAGTTTATTTTGGTAAGCAATGAATTACACAATAAAAGTCGAATTTGATGAGGTAGTAGAGTAGTTGAAGAGTATTTCACTAAAGGCTTGTGATGATTTCAAAATTAGGAAATCAAAGGCTTTTGTAAAGGCATTTGTTAGAACAAGATTGAAGTTTGAAATAGTTCACAATAATATATTAGAGACATTTAATGCATTCATTTGTGAAGCTCGTATCAAAAGCTTAATCAATATTGTAAAAGATATCTAAGTTTCTTTAATGACTCGGATATATGAAAAAGGGACATGATGCTCAAATCTACTGATGATGTATGCCCAAGAGTGAAGAAGAAAATAAAGGATGCAAAATGGAAAGCAAGATATTGTATGACCAATACAAATAGGAATTTAAAATTTAAAGTCACATTTTTGTGGACAAGTTCTTCATTGATTTATAAGCACAAACTTATCAACATAGACTATAGGATTTAATAGGGATTCCATAAGCATATTGTGGCTTGTATAACATATCAGAGGGAGGATATCGGTGCTTATATCAATTGATATTACAAACGTGATTTTTATTTAAAGAATTACCAGTATGCCATAAAACCCGTTAGTGGTCCTAAATTTTGATCGAAGACTAAAAAATATTTGGATAATAGTATATTTATTGATCAAGAAGATGTCTAGAAGGCCCAAAAAGGCTAAAAAAAGGGATAAAACTGAAGAACCAAGAAATCCCAACAAATTGAGCAAGGATGGAGTAGCTATCAGATGCCATCATTATTCTAAAATTTGTCATAATATAAGAGGATACAAAAATAAGAGTCAAATTTTGAGGCAACTTAAAATTATTAAATTGATATTATTAAAATTTTTTCTCTTCATTTCAACTATAAAGAAAATGTCAATTTATTCATCAAAAAGTATATCAACATGTATAATGCATCGAAAAAGAGGAAGGCCACAAAAAACTAAAGCCCATTCATCCAATTTTAGTAGACTTCAAGTTTTAAGACCTTCACTGTAACATCCAGTTATCCTATGTAAAGGATTAGGATCCTAGAATAGGATACATATGAGATTAATAAGAAGTTAGAAAATGCATTTCATGTTCATGCATAATATGACATACACACACATGTGAATATTAATGTTTGCACATTAAACTGGTTGTAAATGTATTCGTTGACATTTTATGGGTATAATTGATTTATAAATGTGATTTTTTACATGAATTGTGGTTTATATATATTGAAAATTGAATTGGTGTGTATAGGTATTGATTTAGAAATTTTGGTGAAATATAGAAAATTCCTGAATTTTTGGGTAAATTTTGAATTAGAAAAAATGCCAAGTGGCAGGACAACTGATAAGTGGAAGTAGAATTAAGAGTCAAATGGTAGTGGAAATTTTTATAAATGGCATTTGGATTTGATGACCTATGTCATTGAAATTTGGAGACAATTAGAGTAGAAATTGGAGTTGATTGGACTAGTTAAATGAGAGAACCTAGTTTAAACTTATAAGGATTGGAAATGTGGTAAGTGACAAGTGTCACTTGCCAAACCATGTCCTTATCCCATGATGGTTTTAATTAATGGGAAGACCATTAAATGGTCTTGTATCTTGCTTTTCTTCTTCTTCTTCGTGGCTTTCTTCTCCATCTCTTCTCTCATTTTCTTCATTTCCACGACATTTACCACCTCCATCAAAGTAAGCTTTGCTCTCACCCCTCCTTGCTACTATCATTTTTATTGTCTTCTTCATTTCCACTAGAAAACCTAATCCTCCCAACCTCCATGATGATGTTTGTGGGTTGTATGGAAAGCTAGAGTTCAGTGTGACTGGAAGAGTTTGAAGATTTTCAAGCTAAATTAAGTAAGTTATGCTTTAATCTTCATAGGCATTGTTAAATGGAACATGTATGATGAGAAATTTGATGATTGATTATGAGTTTTTATATATGTGTTTTAATGTGGGTGTATTGTAGTGATAAAAGGATCGTGCTCTAAATTGTAGTGAGTTAATGTTATTCACAAATTGTTTGGTGAATGAATCAATTATTATAATGAATTCAGAAATGAATGAGTATGAACAAGGAAGTTGAAGTATGATGATGTGTGTGGGTGTATGAAGAAATAAATAGAGTTTTGTCTTACTTGGTGTTAAGGTGAATGATAATTCATGAGTTTAAATCCAAAGAAAAGGCTAGTGTATTGTCTTGAAATGAGAAGAAGTAGGATGATAGTTTGGAGATAAGGTAGAGTTGAAAATGAAGTTAAATGTGAGTTGGAATATGTTAGATGGAATGCTTCACTGAATATGCATCTTTATTTTGGCTATATCTTGATCTTTAGATATCCAAATCAGATGGATTTAGAGCAAACTAGAAACATATGTATACATTTTTTATGAAGGAATCAAATTTGAAACTTATCCTTAAGCGTCTTGAAATTTGTTTTGAAGTTGAGCATTGTGTTCTGTCAAGGTATGAGAATAGTCTGTAGTATTTTGATTATAACGTGCATGATACTGAACCAAAATGCATTAATTTGATGTCATTAGAAACCTAAGACATAGAGAAACATTTTATTAGAGAAGATGTGGCCTAAAAACCTCATTTTATAGGTCATAATGGTCATACAAAACTGACCTAAAAATCTATCCTGAGAAAAACTGGAAAACTACAGGATAAGTGGGAGAATTGTTTCTGTCATGATTATGGCAGGGGATGGAAGTGATTTTTCATGGAAATGTTTTAATTATGCAATAGTTGAACTAGTTAAGGATGAGGTATATATCTATGATGCTTTTGGACTTAATTGGGGGTTAAAAAGAACATAATTTTGATGTTCGAAAGGTTGGTTAAATGTGTGATAAGTTTTAATTTATTTTGATGTTATACTTTAAAGAAAAGGATATTTGATATCAATCCATCTACATTTGAAATGTTTAGAGTGTTAGATTAGGAAAAAATATAATGAATGAATTGTTTGAAGCATTATGAATGAGATATACTATGGGAAGAGATATGATTTCATGAATGATGAAATTAAGCTGAAAATGATGAATCAAATGAATTGAATTTTATGGAGTTAATGTAATCAATATAGTAGTTGAATTAGTACAAAATGAGGTCGTATTATAAGAGGTGAATTAGGGAAAATTTGGTGTGAAATGGATGTGAAGAGATATGTTGAATTCATGCAGAAAGGAAGGAAGAAAAGGCAGGGCACGATCATGGCCCTCACCCCACGATCACAGCCTAACATAATACATTTATGTCACGATCATGGCCCTTCCCCACCATTGTGGCCTAGCCAGAAAGAGTTTCTGTCACGATCGTGCAAGGAGTGCCACAATCATGGGCAGCTCCAAAGAGTTTTTGTTACGATCGTGGTAGGGACATCACGATCATGGCCAGACCTAGAAAGAAAAAAGTTGTCTTTTGAGTAAAGTATGAACTAATTAATGCTATGGTGTTCCCATATAAGGTATTTAGGCTTAAATGAGTTCTTGAATGAACCTAGTTGATGTTGAATGAGGTGATTAAAATGGACAAAGAGTATTAGAGATTAAAGAATAATTAAAAGGTGTTGTTAATTGATTATAATATGCATATTAAGAAAATATACCCAAGAATTTGTCATTGAACATACATAATACATGACATAGATACATATGCTTATGATCGAATATTCATATGAATATGGAAAGTAGTAATGGTAAATGTGTATGTTTACATATTATAGAAAAGCATATTGAGCGACCACTTCTAAACATTGCCGGGACTTCAAGGCAATAAGCTAATGGGAGCAAACTGTGAGTAACCTAAGATGGTCTCACTTTGATTGTGTGTTTGATAAATTTTGCATTGAATTGTTATGTGATGTGTATGCACTGATTTCGGACTTTGAATGTCTGAGGCATTTGATGCATTATTACCATATTTAGAAGTGCTCATTGTATGTGAATGTGACGAAATAAGTGATACTCAACTTGTATGTTGAATGTCAAACCCAAGGTCTGATGACAAATGTGAATGAGAAAGAGAACATAAATGTGACTGAATGAGCATGATTGATTGAATATATGTGGTGCACACCACTACATGAATGCATGAAAGATAAAGGCAGTTGTGACCTGAGTTACCAATGAAAAAGAGCTTAAAGCTCAGACATTTGTGGTAAGAGTCTAAGGCTTAATGTATAAAGATCCCTATATCCTCAATGGATAAGGGACAGTATGATAGAGTTTAGTATCCATAACAGATACGGGACGGTAAAAAAGGAACTCAATTATAACAACGAAATAAATGAATATGAGTCTCATGAACATTGCATATACACATGATGTATATATGTTTTAAATGATTGCTATGTATTATTGAATTATGTTGAATGAAAAATGTGAAAATTATGTACAACGTGTATTGCGATGCTTTATGTTGGTAAATGAAATAATGTGAATTATGTTTTGAATTATTGCAATGTATTACTGAATTATGTTGAATGAAAAATGTGAAAATTATGTACAATGTGTATTGCGATGCTTTTTATTGGTAAATGAAATAGTGTGAATTATATGACATGTGATTATTTGAATTTATGTTTTATGTGATATGGGTGAACCATCAACTGAGTTCATAAAAGTCAACCAAATTGTAATGTTGATTTTTCAGGTTAGAGAGAGCAACGACTTGGCTTCTAAGAATACTTAGAAGAGATTTTGTACAACTTTTGGGATAGATTACATGGCTCAAAGGTCGGTCAGTTGGACTGAAGGATATAGACTAAAATTTTTGTATGATTCCTCATGTATGTAACATGTTTTGTAGACAGAGCTATAGACTCAAATAGGCTGTTGATATTATACATATATGGATGACTTGTAAAGCTACAATGTACATATGGTTAATGAAATGGAATGAGGAAATTTTGGATTTTTGACATTGTGTTATTTATGACTTTAATTATGATACCATGTGATATAGTGAAAGTGATATAAATTGGCATGCCATTTATGTCGGGCATGTGCATATACTTCCGAAGGGCATATGTGTACGTGTCGAATAGGTGGGGTTCTGCATTCACAATCACTATTTATAGGCTCAAATAGTGCAAAGAGAAGAGAGTAGTTAAGTGGTTAGTGAATATTCACATTTAATTTCATGTTATTTTTCTTGAAATTATATAACATATTTCTATTGTTTATACAAGCAATTAGAGGAAATGTAGTGATATTTCGGGATTTAATGGGAATACTTATTTATGGCTGGTGAATAATAATGAAATGACAACTCAAGCTTCCTAAAATATAACTAGCAATACAACTCAAACTAAAAAGAGGATCAAATTGAGGGAAAAAGGATTTGGGCCTAGAAAATATTTTATTGACGGTGAGAATTTGCTTAGTAATACAGAATTGGTTACTCACCTCTTGATCTTCTCCTTATTTTATCATCTTGTAATTTTGGTCTTGTCCTTATTTTTATCATTTTGGAATTTTGGTCGTGTCCTTATTATATCATCTTCTTCATATTTGTATGGTTTTCTAACATTTGATCCAAGTTTAGATATTTATGAATGAATTAATCATTTTGACATGCTTGTTTGTTATGTGTAATATATGATCCAGGTTTAGATATTTATAGTACTAAATATTATATCGTGTTGTTTGTAAGAATAGAGCCTAAGAAGAAGCAAAATCCTTCTCCCTATCAATTATTTTCACTGCAACAATGAGTTTATCAAATTAGGAATCGTCAATTCCAATTCCTTTGCATTACCTCTATAGCAATGAAGTTTGCAAATGACTCATCATCAACACAACATACTACTTGTATACTTAATGGTTTCCTTGTTCTTTCAAGACAACATATTACTTGATGTTGAAAAAGAGAAAAAAAATTTACATGTTGGAGTACAAGAGTTGATAGATTGTTACACAAGGTTTTATTTAACTAAAAACAAAGTACAATTTTAGAATAGATATTATTGCAAATCATCATGTAGCTCTCATGTAATGATGAAGAAAATAGAAAGAGAGAATATAAAAAGATTAAAAGTCTTTACGCTATTTATGAATATCATAGCCAAAATATTTTCATAGAAAAGCTTAACATTTTGCAAGTATGCTTTTATAAAAATTAGTCATTTACTTGTTTTATCATTGTACAAACCGAAGTTTCACTTTATAGGTATTCCATCCTCTATATAACTTCGTTGAAACTAAAGTACTTTGTCATAACAAAATTAAAATAAGATTAGACATATATGCCTTGGACCATAATATTATTAAGCTATGAAATAATTTCTTCAATAGTATGTCTTCACCTAATGTCTCGGTCTGAGTATTTAATAAACAGTTTCAAAAATATGTAGTAGTTACTTTTATGTATTTATCTCAAATGGATGGATTAACAACTTTTTCCTCTCTTTTTCAAATTTTATATGGAACTCTTAAGAGATTAACTCAATACAATTTTTTCCTTTGCAAAATCTATAAGCCTTCTACTAATCAAATTCTAAATAAGAACAACAATGAAATTGTAAACATTTGCCTTGAAAGTTGCATTCGTTCTTTTCCTAATTAAGTGCCCTAAATGTACCATTTTTAATTATCAATGGTAAAGAGGCCTCCATGAGGGATCTTTACAAGGTATTCCTTCAGTTCTACTAAGCTGAGAAAGGACAGCGATGCTTATCTATAGGAAAAATTTGGGATGCATATTGCAAAGGTTATGTTTGATAGAAGAGCTATAATAGTATGACCTTTCAACAAGACATGAATAACATATAACAAATTCAATTTTTTTGACACCATTACAGAAATTACAAGATAAAGTAGTGAGTAAAAGTAGGTTGCAGAACAAGAATGAATGTGGACAACAAATATATCATGTCCAAACCCATCTACATTACACATATGAATAGTTTCACTCGCCCACCATTCTCACCCTGTGTACTACAGTCAGTGCACAACCTGAAGAAAAATGGAGAAATTAAATTCAACAAAAGGACAATAAAATTGTGTGAAATACTTACTGCAACTACTGGTTTAGCTGGTGAAACTTTTACTATTGTTACTGTTTTTGTTGGTGCAAACACATACGACTACGAAGAATGATGTATGATAGTTTATAGCTAGTGCGAAAAGGAGCCAAAAGAGTTTATAGCTGTTATAATGCAAAGAGGAGTGAATAAAAGGTACACAAATTGGAAGAAAACCTGCTACTGAGAATAAAATGGGTAAGACAATCTAAATCTTAAATTAATTTAGGGTTTTTACCCTTTTCTTTTAATTTTCTTAATTTTACTTATTTAGCTTGATTAAGTTTGAAGTGTACAATTCAATACAATTGTAATCATAAGTATTTGTCACGCCAATAATATTAACAGAGATATTAACGTTGGATTAGATTTGAAAAAATTGATAATTTGAGTGTTTACTTTTTAAAGTTAAAGTTATAATTATAAAATTGAGTAAAGTTTGAAATTTTTTATGATTAAACGTTAATTTAAAGCATAAAAATCAGGATTTGGTAGATAAGTACGAGATGTACTCCTAATTATCTTATCTATAAATGGTTGTCTTAAGATATTTGAGGACATACTCCTAGTTACTAGTGATTAAGGTATCCCATGTTACAGAGAGATCTAGATTGGTGAAAATATAAAATTGAAGATCAAACTCTGAATAATTCGGTGGAAATCCAATATTGCAGAGATCATTTACCTCTTTGTTTGAAGCCATTAGAGAGGGGTCAAACTAGCCTGTACATAATATCTATATTTGGTACTCTGATACGACTTTAGAGCAAGTGCTTTCCTAGCGGTCTCCGAGTTGCCAAAACAGCTGCGTGCCCAGAGTTTCCCCAGAAATTAAAACAACCAAACTATATATGTCCACGTCAGATTCAACTTTCCACATATGAACCTAATTTAGTACCACACTCATGCTCTATTTTGTTTCTTTTTTTTTTTTTTTTTTGCTTGTTCTCATTTCATCATCAAAAGTTGTACAGATTTGTTAAAACGTACAAAGATAATATGGTAATGAAAACATCACTAAAATGATAATGACCATCTCCAGAAGAAATAAAACAATATTGGAATTGACTTCATTCGTTCTCTGCAATATGATTAAAAAGTGTTTTTTAACAGTCACAGCATGTATAACTTCTATTGATCGTATTATAAGAAGTATGAAAAACTCTAAAAGCGAAGAAACTACATAGATAATAGATGAAAGTTTTCGAAAGAGAGAGTGGAGAAGAAGGAGAATCTAGCTACTGTCTGCTTATATCAAGTCATCAGTTAACTTTGCAACTTGGTAATATAGAAGTTTAAGTTCTTACCCTTTACGTTAGATTTTAAGAGACCATTTTATATTTTCACTAAAAAAACAAAGCTTCCCGAAGAGGTCTGTAGAACAATTTTATGATAGGCTAATTATTTGTTTTGTGAGCAGTAAGAAGATGTTGAAGTTGTATTTCGAGTTGGTTTAATGGATAGATTCCAATCCTAGTGAAGCCCTTTATGCTTTTTGATAAACTAAAGAAAAAAAAGTTGTTTTACGACAACGACTAAACTCATGTATATGTCGAACTGTCAGACTTCTGCATGCAGACATTGAAAATTCTCCCAATTACTTACTGTTTTTTTTTTCAAAAGCCACACTGTACCTAACTATATGCCCAAATATCCTAACCTGGTTTACTTCATTGCCAAGAAGCCGTTGGATTAGAAAACTCCACTGGCGGTACCCCCATTGAATGCAATTTTCTTACGCTTCCACACTTGTTTACTTAATTAGCCTGAAGTCTCAATCTATAAGTACCTCTATAATCCCCCCTCTTCTACATCCCAAAATTCAAGTCTTCAACTAGATTCTACATTTCCCAATTAATTAATACACCAGATGATGGTTTCGGTCAAGATTATCTTCTTAATGGCTGTGCTCATGGCAGCTTCAGCCGCTGCTCAATCCACCATACGATCAGCAGAACAAACTCTTGATATCAACAGTGACAATGACGAGGACGCCACCCCATATGAAAAATTTGGTCTGGATGAAAACGAAGAAACATATTCTTCGCGAGGGACGAATCGGTTGCTAGCTCAGTTACCAATCCGATCTGCCATGAAATGCGACAAGTTTCCTAGAGTTTGTCGTGCCAAGGGCAGTCCGGGTCCAGATTGCTGCAAGAAGAAATGTGTAAACGTGATGAAGGATGAGATGAACTGTGGAATGTGTGGAAGCAAATGTAAGTACCGTGACATATGCTGCAAAGGGAAGTGCGTGAACCCACTGATCAACAAGAACCATTGTGGTGGATGCAACATCAAGTGCAAGAAAGGGAATGCTTGTGTCTTTGGGATGTGCAATTATGCGTAAATGACCAAGTATCATTATTACATGCATGCATCACTTACGTACTTGAATATGTTTGCGTCTCACTTACAGTGCGCGACCAACAAAAGGGCACCCGCAGGATTTCTTGAGGGGCTCCAGCCATATGTAATGCTTCTTCGTTCTTTGTTTAATTCCGTTGCTTATATTTATTTACAAGTTAAAATGCGCAAATAAATATTTCGTATTAAAATTACTTGATGTTCTTCATTTTCTTGTATGCATGGTGTGTATGTTTCATCCTGTTATAATATGGTACGTGTTAATATTTATCTTAGTCCTATTTCAAGGACAATCTCTTTTTTCTTTTCTTCAACTTCCGCTTATGATTTTCTAAATTATATTAAAATAAGAAAATGAGTAATTGGAAACGAGTCTGGCTTTAGAACTACAACAGCAATTATTGAAGCATGTAAAAATATTATGAAATAAACATAGAACACTTGTCCAGATCCTAACTACAACGGAAGCCACATTTAGCTACCAAAAAACTCATCACTAAAAGTCTCCAAATCTTCGCTAATTTATTGCCAAAAATTTCATCAAATCCTCATAGCCGAAAATTATAGGCGACGTTTTTCTTTGGTCATCACTAATAATTTTTTCCTATGCTTTATTTTTGTAGAGAAAAATTATTAATAATATTTTAGGAAATTGTTGTCAATACGTTTTGACTACACTTATGTTTCGTAACTAAAAATTATTAGCTGCATTTTCGGAAATGTAGCCAAAAGTTTTTATCTACATTTTATAAACATAGCTAAATGTTTTTAGCTACGTTTCTAAAAACGTAGCCAAAATTTTTTTGCTACATTTTTAAAAACGTAGCTAAATATTTTTAACTATGTTTTGTAAAATATAGTCAAAATTTTAATATACGCTTTAACGAAATATTATACTATGTTAATGATAATTATTTGTGGCATTTTTATTTTATATTATTTTATATAATATTTAGATTTTTTACTATTAATTTATTATACAAATATAATTGATAATTTGAAGCATTGTATTTGAAAAGTAAAATACCATTAAAATATATCAACAAAAAGAATATTCTTCATATACGAGATTTTAATTACAACCTTAACAATTCTATAGATAAAATAATAAATACAAATACCAGTTTACATAGGACAATTACTCTTTAGTCTCATTAACCTATCAAGAAATAAGAAATGCTACTCTTTAGATCTTGAATAATACGATTAAAGCACATTACTCTCTGCTTCTTCAAGAATGAAGGCTTTAGTTGGCTTTCCAAACATATTAGTGTGCTCTTGAAAAGGAGACTTTGTGAAGCATGTTTCTCTTTAGAAATTGGGTATAAAAAATTCATATGTTTTCATAATACACTGAAAAGTGTTCGACAACTATAAGTTCCATTAGAAAACAAATAACAGAGAAGGACTTGTCGTTACTCAAATTCAGAGCCTCAATACTTGTCGTTACTCAAACTCATCCCCATTTTCAATGACATCACGAATTGCATATGGAAGAACCTTCCAGAATTCACCAATAAATTCTGAACCTTTTTGGCAACTATTCTACAGAATATCATTTGCCAGATACAGTAAGGCAAGCCTTTGCTCACGTGGAGAGCAATGGAATTGTCTGTCCCATGTTTCCACAACATGTTTTGCTTTGTTCATATGGAATGTACATAACTTTAGTTAAATCAAAATCCATCGATAACGAAAGAATTCCCAAATCTAGTGTAAACGCAGTAAACTGAGTAATAACTTAATCAAACACACCCTAAATTTCACAACAATTTTCACTGATGTCTTAACTTCACTAAAACTCTAAGTTTAATAAGGAATTTTCATTAATCACCCAATTAAAAAAAACCTTAATTTTTAGAGAAGATATTGATTCATACAAATATTAACAACTGCAACTTCAAGAAACAAGGAATCATTCAAGAAAATAAAAGAATCGAACCTTAGAGGGAGGCTTTTTCGGAAAAAGGAAGCGAAGAGCCTATAAGTGCTAGAGGTAATGAAGCGTTGTGAGGGATCCACAAGCTTCGACAACTAACCATGCTTGTTGTTTGTGGTGTTGGCAATAGGGTTCCGAATCGCAAATTGAGATCGATCATACGGGGAAGTGCTAGTGCTCCTCTGAAACAGCCCCTTGTAAACAAAAAAGGTATTGTCAAGAAACTCCAAATAGGTGACAAAGCAAATGAGAAGAAAGCAGAGGATGAAACATGCATAGGTGTGGCATTTTCATGGAGGAAGAGGAAAGCAAGAGCAGATGAGAGATGGGTGCTTTAGGTTTTTAGAGCTTTTCATTTTAAGCGTCGGTCTCATTTTCGTTTCTTCCTTATTTGGCACATTTGGCTTAAAAAAGAGTGATATTTTGGACCATTTAGCGACGATTTTTAAAAACCTTCGCTAAAGGATCCACTTTTAGCGACAATTTTAAAATTCATTGCAAAATGTTAAACTTTTAGAGACAAATCATTGCTAAACGGTCCTCTTTTGATGACGATTATTAAAATCGTTGCTAAAGGTTTACTTTTTGTGACAATTTTTAAAATCGTCGCAGAAAACAAACTTATTTTTAGCAACAATTTTAAAAATGTAGCAAAAAAACATAGCCAATTGTTTTCCTTATTGTAGTGTTTAGCGACGATTTTTAAAATCGTAGCTAAAAGATTAACTTTTAGTGACTATTTTTCTAAAATTGTAGCTAAATGTTGATATTTGGTGACGATTTTTAAAATCGTCGCGAAAAGTAAACCTTTTAGTGACTATTTTCCAAAACGTCACTAAAAGTTATCCTTTTGACGATGATTTTATAAGTCGTCACCAAATATTGATCTTTAGCTACGATTGTAAAAACATAGCAAGAAAAAACGTAGCCTTTTCTTTACTTTTTTGTAGTGTTCGCTATTAGAGTAATACAAAAATTATATCTATAGCTTTGAATGCTATAAAGTAATATTGATTCAATTTTGACTCTTTTCTCTTCTCTTTTCGATGACTTCTCTATGAATTTATTTCATTAAATTCTATGCGTGGGATCTTCTTTTTAGACTCAATTCATTTCTTATACTTTTCTCAATCCTTCTACATGTGCAGTTTCTTTTTATGGAAATAACACTTAGATTCCTAATTGATATTTTGTTGGGCAAGTATTTTTTGACTCTTAGGCTTTACTTGGGTTGCTAGATGTGCGTTATTAGGAATTTCTTCTTGTTCCACTAATAGCCTTCCCTCCTCTTGTACACATATGTTCTTTAATTTATTGATTGACCAATTTTCTTTATCTGTATTATAAGATATTTTAAAGATATTCTATGATTATGGAGTGCGTTAAAAATATAGTGTACATGGAAAGAATTTGACATCCTAGCCTCAAGTGTCTTCAGTTGAGCCATAATCTCCTTCATCTTCATGATGTGTTCACGCCTGTGATAAGCTTCATTGAGAAGAACTTCATTATTAGGGTGCTTGCAAGTACTTTATTTAAGGTTTCAAATTACTTAATAATGACCTTGAGCAAAGTACAGACACCATTATGTTGGTTGACAAAACCACATATGGCAACAGATATTTTTGTTTTTATGAACAAGGTACGTAGCTAGTTAGACTATTCCCATTTCTCATAAAGGACTTTAGCATCTACAAAACTATCATTAATATCCTTAGGTGATTCCTCTTACCTTATAATATAAGCAATATCCAACCACCTGATCAAATAAATGTAACACCCCACTCTCGCTAGACCTGAACCCGATATCGATGGTGATATCCGAGTCCGTGTCCCGCGAGGGTGGTGTGCCACATCACTAAACATTCAAAAGTCGGTATATATATATATATATTTAAAACACACAACATAAAGTACAGAAAATCAGTAACCAAAACGTTCCACTTTGTTTTATAACCATTTGATACAAC
>JANZXR010000002.1:16190486-16201147 GCA_027575705.1 Erythroxylum echinodendron | reverse complement strand
TTCATGTGCATATATGAATGCATGAATATATCAGAAACACTTTCAATTATTCTAACTCATTCAAAATGACCAAATTGCCCTTTCCCATAAGTGAGGGGATGTTACAAGTAGATACCCCAATTGTCCAGAATCATAAGCTTGGAATTTATCCAGACCAGAAACTAGCAAATAAAGGGAGATATCAACGGTTAGTTGGCAAATTCATTTATTTATCTCATACTCGCCCAAATATTGCATATGTCGTGAGTGTGATGAGTCAATTTATGCATTGTTCAAGTGAGGAACACATGGAGGTTGTGACTTGGATACTGAAATACTTGAAGTCATCTGCAAGGAAAGGGCTCATGTTTTTTAAAAATAATCATTTGGAAGTCATGGGATATACAGATGCAGATTAGGCCAGGAACATCTCAAATAGGAAATTAATACGTTTGTTGGTGGTAACCTTGTGACATAGAGGAGTAAGAAATAAAAGGTGGTGGCACTCTCTAGTGCAGAAGCAGAATTCTGAGGGATGGCTAAAGGTTTGTGTGAACTTCTTTGGTTGAAAAGGATGCTAACTGAGGTTGGTTTGGTCCCACATTAGAAATGAATCTCTTTTGTGATAATAAAGCCGCCATAAATATTTCTCATAATCCAGTTCATCAAGATAGAGCTAAACATGTGGAGGATGATCGGCACTTCATCAAACATAATCTTGAGAATAAGATAATTCGATTCCCATTTGTCAAGTCTGAAGACCAGCTAGCAGATATACTTACCAAAGTTGTGTCCAGCAAAGAGTTCTGCAACTCACTAGTCAAGTTGTGTATAAAGGATTCGTATGCATCAACTTAAGGGGGAGTGTTGGTGTGAGTTGTAAATTATTAATAGATGGGAGAAATTATGGGAAGAGGGATGGAAAGAAATCCATTCCTTTTCAAATTAGCATGTTTATAGGAATTAGTTTTGTATAGCCAAAAATAGAAGAACTATTATGATCATATATATTTGTAACTTAAGATTGTAAAGAGTATGATGAATAAACATTCTGACAGCAAATACCATTAATAGATGAGAAATGCTCAAATGAAGTAAGCAATTATTGTAACTACCATAGGTTTCTAGCTTATATGCCATCCAAGTGGTTTATAAAAGGATCCGCCATAATTATAGGTGGATTTCTTATGTTTTATGTTTTATGTCTAAAATTATGAATTATAGTTTTCAATTTGTCACCATAACACTACCAAGGTACATGGAATTATTAGACCACATGAATCGAGAAAGAATCTTCTCGTTATGACCCCTAAACTCGTGAAATATTTCACTAATAAGCCTCAATGAAGTGGCATCATAGGCTTCTAAGCTCCATCCAAGTGCTTTATAAAATAGATCATCAATAATTAGAGGTGGATTTCTTCTGTTTTATGTATAAAATTATGAATTATAGTTTTCAATTTGTCACCATAATATTACCAAGGTATATGACATTGTTAGGCTATATGAATTGAGAAAGGTTCTTTTCGCTGTGACTCCTAAGCATGTGAAATATTTTACTAATAAGCCTCAAAGAGTTTGCATCATGGGTTTCTAACCCATATACCATCGAAGTGGTTTACAAAATAAATCATCCATAAAAGATCAAACTCATTCCACATGCAGTAAATACTTATGTAATTTGTACATCTTCTCATCAATAATTCTAACAATATTCCAACAATAACACACCAAAATCGAGACCCTTCTTGCATTTACACAAAACCCAAACACAAAAAATTAGACCATTAAAGCATAACATAAAAACTGAATAAAAGTTGGATGACTTATTTGGAGTGATGGATGGATGATGATTAACACAAAAATGAGGAAGAGGAACCTATAAGAAATTAGGCATACACTAATGTTACTATAGAGGAAGAGAAGGGTATATTTCAATCAAAAATTTTTACACCTTTTGTTTTCTCACTATTAATTTATGCAAGGATAAACCACAAATTCTTTTATTATGTTTAAATGTGACAAAGATAATTTCTTAAAATTTTATATATAGTTGTTTATAGCAATATTTATATTACAGTAGTTTAATCGTTGCCTTGTTTTGGAAATTTCAAGCATCATAATTTTTATAGAAATTAATGTTGCAAATAATTGACCAAAATTACTATTTTTTAATTCTAGTATGTTATATACTAATCAATAATGAGTACCATTTTAGATAACTTTTTAAAATTATAAATAGTCCCTCAATTTTATAAAATAAAAAACTTCTCAATATATTATGTTCATGTCTAAATCAAATATCTTAATGTTACTTTTGCATGTTTACATTCCTCTCTCATAGACTATTTAAAATTTTAACATTTTTCTAAGTGAATGTTTTATCATGCTTAATAAAATAATGAAATTTACTTTGACTTTGTACACAACATAAAAAAAATTTTAATTCAATACATAGAGTTATCTGTGTCTATTTTTATTAACTAATTCATCAACCAATATAGAATCTAACTTGGTCTAGAAAGTTATAAGTGGTGTTTGGATGCTTTAATGATAACAATACAAATCATCAATATACAAGTATTCTAACTCATGCTAATCCTCATACTAATAAAGATTCTTCTGCAATATATTTTATTCATCAAAAGAGAAAATAGTCGAAATATTTGTAGTTCTTAATTAAAGAACTACAATATATGAATAAAAACTAAATTAAACCAAAGAAAAACTAACCTTATATAACAAATTGAGATCAAAGGTGCATAAAAGTCCCTTTTTGTAGAAATAAATCAAAATCCCAAAAGTCACCAATTAGAAAATTTGGATACTTCTTCACTATCTATCTATAACATGCACAACATCGTAAAGTGAACATCTTTTTGACTTTAAATTGAACAACCTAAATGAAGAAACTACAACAATAACATCTTTTTAAATAGCATCCTCATATATTTTACGTGTTGCATCCCAATTTCATCCTTAATCTTGGCACATTTTTTGTTACCTTTTACATATAATTATGTAATGGAACTTGTGAACAAAACATATGGTGCAAGAATCCAACTCTAGCCTTAAAAATCAATAGGAAAATAAGAAAGAAAATTTTCCAGAATAAGATTGTAAAATTTTGTTACCAAACATTAATCTTATTTATTAGTTAAAGTAAGAAGGGTACAAAGTCTCTCACAAAAAATCAAATAGTGTATAGATTATGTAAAATTCCTTAGTAAATATGTGTCATTCTCTACTTTTCCTTTTAGTTCTAAGTTGAGTGCATCTGAGCCAATGATAACCTGTTTGGAGGTTATTAAAAAGGAGAAAAAATGCTTGAAGAAGCTTCTAACTTAGGAGAAATAGAAAACTAAATTGTAGGATGAGAGCTAGACAAGATATTGCAAAAAAGAAACTCAACCCATAAATTGCAAAAAAACTGTTAGCAGAACTTTTATCGAACATTTTATAGGTAGTACTCAATTAGGCTTCCTAATCCATCTAAACAAAACATCAACCCATTATGGATGCATTCATCCTCTCTTTTAAACACACATCATTATTAGAACCCACATTCCTTATCAACCAAACCACAACGCACATGGTTGACAGCACAAAACCTAGCAAAATATATAACCTAAATAAAACAAAGAAAGCATAACATAAAAAATCAAGTGCAAAAGAGGGACAACTTACCTCAACAGACAACAAACCAGAGATGATGAAGAAGATCAAAAAGCTGGAAGAAGCTGATGACAGAAGCTGGAAGAAGTTAGAAGTAGAAGGAAAATCACGACGAAAAAATAACTAAGGGCTTTGTTTTCATTTTATATTTAACAATGTTTGAACATTTGGCGACGATTTCTAAATGTCGACAATTGGGAACAATTTTCCATAAACATCGTCAATGTTGAAAGGGTAGCATCTTGACCATTGGTGACGAATTAGTAAAAACGTCGCCAATTATTATCCTTCATGCTAATCTTTGGGCGATGTTTCCATAGATGTGTCACTAAAGGAGGTTTTTGGAAACAATTTTGTAAATAGTTGCCAATTATTTCCATGTATATATATTTATATATTTAACAAAATTTTTTGTAATATATAATTTATTTAAAATAGTATGGAATTTATAAAAAATAAATAGAGTTTTATATCACCACATAAATTTGTCAAGTCATATATTTTTAAGGAGAAAAATAAAAAGTATAAATTTTTGTAATATAAATTAATTTTGTGTTTTTAGTTTTATAAATTTTTTAAATAACATTATTCTTAGCTAAATTTGTAATGATCCAAATTTTTGTTACAATACTCATAATGGACCAATAAAGAGAAAAGCCTATAAAAGTATAAGTTGAGCTTAAGAAGGCTCAAGTTCATTTCTCTCTTAAACTCTTTGCCCTCTAGGTTACTATTCACTCCTAATTTTTGACACTCTTACCTTCATTATCTGACCACCATTTTTGATGACCTAAGGCTATATGGAAAGCTCTCGGGATATTCTACAAAACCCTTAAACTTGTTTCTTCCAAAACAAACCAGATTTGGAGGAATTGTGATTGAAATTTTTGGTTTATTTAGGTAAGTCACTGATCTCCTATTTTTAGTCATTTTTTGGTGAAACTAACACTACCATAGTGTATAACAACCCTAAAAATGCAGAAAATGAGGAAAACATGACACCAATCTACCTATTTTGCTGGTAAACGAAAATGGATCACCTTTGAGCTTTAAACCTTTGATTCTCACAAAATCGGGAGGATTTTTTATGTAACACTAATGTCAGTTGATTCCTAGAGATAAGCTCATCATTTTTAGTTAGGTGGTGAAGATCATCGGTACTCTAATGCCAGTGTGTGTACCCCACGTTCCAATGATGGTGGTGATTTTTTGACCAGCATAGAAATGGTCAAATATAATTTTAAAAATTCTCAAATATTATGTAGATCAATTTTCATAAAAGCAACACATTGAAATTCTTCATAGTTTGTGAGATAAAAATTTAAAAAGGGTTATGTTCTTATATAAATGTATAAATTTGATTAATTGAGTTGTTCTTGATTAAAATTGAGAATATCTTGATGTAATGAGTATAAATGAGGATGTATGGGTTAGAAATTGGCATACTTGAATTATGATTGGATTTATTATGAATTTTTGTGATGTAAATGTGGACTCAATTGGGTATGGACATGTACTTAGGAGGCCCAAATTAAGTTGTGATTACTAGTGGTTATAAAAGTGTCTTTTCATTGTAGAAATGACCCTCCTTTCAGAAGGGGGATGTCCATTTTACAAGGAAAATTCTGCCAAATTTTTAGTAGTCTCCTCCTAAAACATGACATCGTCGTTTTTTTAAATAGAAAATAAAGCTCCTTAGTATTAAGTCATGGTCCTATTCTTAAGGTATCTAAATTTGGTTTAAGTTTTAAATCCTAATGATCATTCCTTCTTTCCTTTCTATAGATCAATCAGGAGTAGAACCCTCCACTTCAAAACACTAAGTTCGACGTGAAGGAATGCATTCTACCTGTGAGTTAAATTCAGGGTTATAAACATGCATTAGAATTTTATATTCATCATGGAAATCAACATCATTTTCATATGCATGCATGACATTCATATATATGGATTGACACATGTATATATTTTTAGTTGTGCAATGTTGTGTTTGTCTTGATATGTGATGATGTGGAGGATTGTTGTCATATGAGTTACCTGGTGGGTGTCACTAGTCTATGCGCATAGTGAGTTAATTGGTTGGGTATAGATTTGGGTCAGTATTGGATCCATTCATTGAGATACGATGTGGTTGAGGTGGTTCGATCGAGCAACAATCATGTCATAGTGCGGCTATGATAGTTCGGTTGAATATGGCTCTCAGATGACAGTCCACTACATTGGATCAAGTGACCCGTGTGGAACAAGAGAGCCCCTATGGCTATAGTCTATAGATAATGGGTATATCATAGAGTCATTCATTAGTCGTCCACTATTATCTGTGATTGTGATGATTATAAGACATGATATTATTAAAGGAAATGCGTACATGTTTATAAATACAATTATTATGTTATAAAATTACATTATAGATGTAATACATTATAAATATATACATATATATGTATCATTTGAAATCCTTAAGAGAGCATACCCTAACCATAGTATTAATTCACTCAACAAGGTCTGACTCCCCTCAACTATTTTTCTAGATCTTCTTTTCAGATCTCTTTTAACAGGGTACTTCGTCGGTCTTCTTCCTCTCTGGTGATTGGATGTATATTTGTTAGTGACCTTTGACTCTAGAGCCGCAATAGCCTTGTATATATTGGATTTCCCTTGTATTAACTATCTTAATATTATAGCACATTGAGTATTGTATATTGTTAGAACTATTTGATTATTATCAGCATGAGTTGATCATTTTGAAAGCTCATCTTTATCATGGATATAGGGATTTGATGGCATTTTAAGCTTGCTAAAGGTCTAGTAAACCTTAAGTTTACTATTCATTTAGCGCTAATCAAGATCCAAAGTTAGGTTGTTATAAAATTTTTTTAGACTTACAATCACTGTCAATAATATTTAATTTAACTTTTAAGAATATGATTTAATATTTGATATCATATTTTCCATTTTTACTATATTGTAATTATTTTTAATTATATTGCAATTAATATAACTATAAATGGCAACTAATATAACGTTATATGAATGTATAGATAATAACTGTAATTAGTATAATGATTTATGAATGTATAGATAATAGAATAAATTTCTCATTCCTTACTTACGTAATATATTAGTCTATTTAATCATAATTCTGTATTTATTATAAATAAATTCTATACTTTTATATAAAATTTATATATTATATATAATTTCTACAATATATAGAGTGTAACATATAGGAATAAGGTTTGGAGACAAATTATAAAAATTGTCGCAAAGGTTTCACATTTTCGTCGCAAAGTTCAAGCCAAAATCATGTCGTTCTATGAAATTAAAAACCTAGTTACCTAAATAGAAGAAATAAATTGAAACCTCCCCTGCTAAAAGAGTCTCCAGATGCTTCCTAATTAAGCCCGAACCATTGAAGGCAATCTTCTTCTTCGAGTTAGTCAAGTTGCCAGGTATGGATTCCTTTGTCTTGCTTCACACCTTTTCTTCTTCTTTTCACCTTTGGTAGTTGTTCTGCAATAGTAGTCATTAGCTTTCTCTCGGAGGAGTCACCAATCACTCATATCTCAAGTGAAACCTAACCTTGTCTTCTGAAATTAATTGATTCTTTTGTACTAACTTGGTGTCTTCTTGTTTAATCTATATTTGTGAATATCATATTTCTCTCTAATATCTAATCAAAAACCTCACAAATAATTAAGATTTTAATCTTAATGTATCCATTTATATTTAAAGTTTAAACTAAGAAACTTGAATCAAACTAATAAAAGTAAAATAAAAGGTAAAAAGGAGTGAGAGAAGTTTTTTTCAAGGAATATCATGTAAGTAAGGAACTTACATAATCATGTTGGAGGTTTTCTTGTGAGGGTTTAGCTTTATCAACTTACCGGAATGGTCTTCCATTCCACAAAAGACATCTTAATACTTAAGGATGTTGATTTAATGTCTCCTTAAAAATTGATTGCAGTTTGATATGATGATTGCCCGTATATTGGAGAAACTTATAGCTTATTTTTAAAGGATTATTTTTTATAACATCAACGAGAGCTTGCTTAAGGAACTCTACACATGAACTTCTCGATTAGTGGATCATCACCATCATTCATTTTTTACAATGAGAAGCTTAAGCTAAATTTATTTTTATAATAGTAGTAAATTACATTTTTTCGTGAGGTTATTGAAGTAAACACATCATTAATTTAAATTGAAGAAGCTAACCTTATTTTAGACTTGAATTTCAAAAGAAACAAGGTTAAGGGTACGGGGAGCTAACGATAGGATACATATAATTTTTTATATTTTTAGTAAAATTTTCATAAATATGATATTCATAAATCTAGAGAAATATGATATTCAATAGGTTATAAACTCAATTTTAACAAGTTATATTGACTTATTAACGGTGAGTGGCAAACATAAAATGCGCTTGTGTAGGGAATTTTTGGATGGTTCAAAATTTAAGTTCCAATAATCTTTATTTCTTTTTTGAATATTTTGTTACTTTCATATAACTTCATATAACTTTTATTTTCCTTATTAAATTGTACACTTTGCTTCTATATAGATTATAGAAGATCACTTGTTTTGTTTCTATTGTTTTTTTACAATAAAACTATTAACATAAATTCATCGCAGAATGTCAATGTGGCATCTAGTTTTTGATGGAAAAAATGAGCTCCAATAGGAGGAATGTGGCTAAATTATCCCCGATGAAGAACAAATATATGAACAACAAATCTCCTCATCAAAGTCTAATCACCGTTTGCCTTCAATGGTCAATCATCTTTTTCAAGGTTTTTAATGTCATCCGAATTACCTCTCTTTCTTTATTATTTGTATCTCATTTTTTATTAGAAACCTATTAGATGAATGTATGATCATATATACTAAGTGTTGTGCAAAGCGTCCTCAAATCTTAAAGAGAACATAGATAAAAATGAAGGCTATGCCGATGTCTCGAGGGTCTGTACAGGATTAGGGAAAACAGTTAATTTGAAACAGTCGTCGATTGTAAAAACTATGTTTGTTTATTATGACAATGTTGTAGTCATTCAAACCAGTATGCATCTATTCGAATTTGACTTCCTTATATCGTTTTAGCTTTTTAATTTCTATATTGTTTGTTTCTTAGGTGAAATGTATGCTACATGCATTTCATCTAATTAAGTGATCTATAATGTATATGGGAAATCATTTATTATATCTTCTACTAGTTTAGTTAAAGACAAAAAGTTGCTGGAAGAGGGTGTCAATAAACCAACTCCTGGTGGAAGATCTTTCAATGATTCAATTGATGCCTTCGAACATGCAAGGAGCCTTCTTAGGAATCCAAACATAGGGAATTCCTTTACCTTATCTACCGAGTCTTATGTTACTTAGAATCCAGAAAAATATTTATTTCTTTTTCTTTTGGAAGGAATAGGCTTGAAACTTTATTTATTGTTTGTCTGTAAGAATTGTTAAATTTCTTATTAAATCTTTTATTATTTACCATATATCATTATATTATATTACTTACCATTTATCAATATGTATTGTTTTTTAAAAATCATATATCATTATATTACAAATTTCATATTAAAAGTATCTGAAAATTTTGTGACACCATATAAAATTGTCAAATCATATAATTTAGAAAAGAAAAATAAAAAGGATAAATCAATATTGATTAACTTTTAGTTTATAGTTTCATACATTATTGAAATGAATTGACATTTTTATTAACTAAAATTATTATTACACTTACAATCATTATCAATAATATTAAATTTGATTTTTCTCAATATGATATTCAATCACAAAATAATCAAGTCAAAATTAGTCAATTCATAATTATAAATAAGAGAGTTATTTTGTTATTAAAGCTTTTGGAGATGATTTTAAAAATCGTCACCAAAAGCCCTACTTTTTGCGACAATTTAAAAAGTTGTTGCCAAAGGATAGCCTTTTAGCGACAAAATAATAGACCATCGCAAAAAGATGAGCCTTTTATGACAATTCCAAGAAAGCATTGCAAAAGGCCTGTAATTAGCGATGCTTTTGTAAAACATTAAAACGAAAAGGCTTTGGCTACGTTTTTAAAGATTGTTGCCAAAAGTTAACTTTTAGTGATGATTTTGAAACCTTCTAAAAAAAAAAGTAGAAAAACTCAACTTTGTTATAGCGACTAACCATGAGTTCTAGCTCTTGGACACTTTTGGACGAAGAATTTTTCAAATTAAAAGGTTAGTATTTTCATTAGACCTTGCCCGGACTTGGAAAATCTAAATTTTATTAATATTTATACTTAAGTAAAATTTATTTTATTTAAAATTAACAACGAAAATAGAAATACAACAGATTTTCTATTTTAATTTTTAAGCTTTTGAGATTAAAAAAAACTAGAATGTGAAATTTAGATAGGTGGATTATGAAGCAATTTTCGAGAGAGAGCATAAAGTGCTAGTTGTCTACGTGGACCTATCCAAAGATCGATCAGATTTATCGGGATTGTAATATACTTAGCTAATCATATAGAACAGTGAGAAGATGCTTTCATTCTATTCCCAGATAGGAATAGCAAATAACGTAGCATTGAAATTTCTCTTTTTTTTAGGATTATAGGACTAGCATACAACATAGCGGGGAAATCTTAGTTGAATCTCACGAATTCGATTTGATTCGGGGTGACACAAAAGGAGCAAAGCGTCCTAAAACCTATTTTCCCTTTTTGATTACTGTAAACTTTGTTGAAAGGAAATTAAAAAAAGATATACTTTAAATATTGTTGTAAGATTAGAATACGACAAACTTTAAGATAAATATGAAACAACATCAAACATGGAACCAAAGTTATGGATTTCGTACTGTTTCGGCTAGTATCGATTGGAAAACGGTACGAAATCAATAAACAACAGTACCGGCCTCAAATACTAGTCGGTATCGGCGTTTACCGGTTGGTAACGGTCGGAACAAAAAATTCCAGTCGATACTGTAAGTTTCGAAAATTGCAAGGGCTAAATTGCCCC
>JANZXR010000002.1:16155369-16190386 GCA_027575705.1 Erythroxylum echinodendron | reverse complement strand
ATTTTGGGTAAGAAGTTTTGCGTTGTGTTTGTGAACATACGGTGTTGGATTGGATGGTGGATTTGGGTAACAAATTTTGCGTGGATGTTGAATTTTGGCTGGGAATGGATATTGAAGTTCAAAATCATAAATAGTTTTTGTGAATGTTGAACTGAAATTAGATTTGGATTTTGGAAGTGGAATGTCGAATGTATAATTTTTTGACTTGTGACTTATGGTGATATTGAATAAGAATTATTGATGAATGAGATTGAATTTGAGCGATTGTTATTTTATATTAATCATCATTATTATTTATTATTAAGATTTTTGAAAACATAGTTGATGCAAACAGTAAACTAGTAAAGTATACAGTATAAATGTACAATATACCAATAAACTATTTTACAAATTTTAAAAACTTTAGGAACTATTTTATAAATTTTAAAAATTACCCAAAACGGTATCCGGTACCTGTACAATTTCATTCCAAAATTCAATCTGGTCTCAAGCCCGGTAAGGTATTCATAACTTTGCATGGAACGCTATTATCTAATATCCTTCTAAATTCTGAGAACCTTCCGATTTTTTTAAACATGGAAACATAATTAATTATTTTTACTGTATCATATCGTGGAAACTTAAATTTAGTCAGTGGAGAGAAATTGTGCAAATGATTTTGGGATTATTTAATTTACATGTCCTAATGTAATAAGGGAAATCCTTATCTTTATGTGTTTTGTTTTCCTTATTTAACTATATTAGGATATTTGTATAATTTACAATTGATAATTGGACCATTAGAGCACTTTGCATATTTAAAAGCATTCGTGTAAACATTTACAGTCTACATTTTGTTTGAGCGCAGTTAGAACATTAATGACGAAAAATTAATCATAATATTGTAACATGCACTTCATATGTTTCTATTAAAAAATAAATTCAAATGAATTATCATTACAGTTTTAAAAAAAGAAATGTTAATTTAAATTAAAAAATGAAGCAAGCAAAAAACAAAGGGAGTACCCTTAACCATCCTTGCATACATATGTAGGGAGTATCAATTAAGTAAAAGAAAACATTATACTAAGAGAATCAACCAAGATCTTGGAGTTCAGTTAGCTAGATGTTCAATGAGGATTAGATGTTTGTGCTGCACTTCTGGTTGAGATTTTAGAATCAGCTCCCTAAGATCCTTGATGATCTCCAATGTTATAGAATCCATGGAGGAATTTTTGTTTGCAAACCTACTGGAGTTTCTTTCTTTCCATAATGTATATACACAAAGCCCCAAATATAGGTTATGGATTAGCTTGTAAGGACTTAAGTGAACTGTCAGGTTAATCAATTTTTGGGTAATCTTAGTGAACGAGTTCCCTGGATCAAGCCATAGACATTTTTTGGTGACATATCCCATATGTTGCTATTGTAAGGACATGTAAAAAGATGTGATATCTTGTTTCCGACATATATTGCCCGCTTTTAGATATGTCACTCTATCATAGGTATTGAGTTTATTTTTTATTGTTAACCATAGTATAAAGGATATTCTTAGCGTTAAAGCCTTATTCCAAATGATCATGTGCCAATCAACCTTGGGGCTTTTTCTTCTTAATAGATCTTTGGTGATTTTATTGGTAAGTTTATGGATAGGTTAGTCTTTCCAGTAGAAGGTATCAAAATAGTTTAGGTTGAGGGGTAAGCAGGTTGTAAGTGTCTTTGGCTATGAGGGAATTGCTAAGATGTATCATTGATCATTGAGCAGAGTCTCATGTTGAGAGAAGAGATTTGTGGACTGCTTAAAAAGTGTAAAGATTGCAAAAGTTTTCGAAGGCCTGACCAGTTGTCAAACCAAACAGATATTAGTTTGTCATTCTCGATTATTCGTGAGTAGGCCCAGTCCTAAGCAAAGGCAAGAATAACACCTGCTTAGGGCCCACTATCATAGGTAACTGAAAGGGCTTATATTTTGTCTCATTTTATTCCTTATGAGACAAAAAGGACCCCTATTTTACCTTTTTTTTGTTTTTATGATGGACCACTCTTAACTCTCATAAAGAACAAAAAGAGGCAAAATAATGACTATTTTTTCCTTTGCCCAGGGCCTATAAAACATCAAGAACAATCCTATACGTGAGACTTCATCTTGAACCTTATCTGTCAGCTTCAATAGTTGGTTAAGGAAATGAGAATATGAGGTACTTTGTCTAATTCCCCATATACTTTTGCCTTTGAGGAAATAAGATTGTAACCACATTATTCATAGTGAGCTTTTATCTATTAATATCCACTAGGATCTTTTAAGTACCAATGCCTAATTTGTGATCTTAATTGGACTGATGTTCAGTCCACCTTCATCTTGGGGATGACATAAGTCTGTTCATTTCACTTTGGCTGATCTTTTAGCACCATTTGGATAGTTCCATAGAAAATTTTTTAGTAGCCTTTCAATTGATTTATTTATACCTTGAGAAAGGAAGATGTGGGAACTCCAATATATGTATAATGAGTTTACCGCTAATTTGATAGGTTGCAGCTTACCAGCATAACAAAGAAATTTGTTTATCCATAAGCTGATCTTCTTCTGAATTTTCTTTAAAAGTGGTTTGTATTCTATGAAGTTGAGTCTTTTGGTTGAAGCAGGTAGTCCCTAGTACATGAGAGCTGGTTTTTTAAATTTATTCTAGCAGTTTGAGTGATGAGTGGTTCCAAAGTATTGGCACTTTTGGAAAGAAGGAAGTGACTCCTATTTGGGTTATTTTTCAGTTCAGAAAAACTCTTGAATGTGTCAAGAGCTTTCATGAAAGTTTGAACAGAGTCTATCTTTGACCTGCAAAATACGTTATATATACCCTGCAAATTATCATTATATTCACTTATATATATATATATATATATATATATATATATAGAGAGAGAGAGAGAGAGAGAGAGAGAGAGAGAGAGAGAGAGAGAGAGAGAGAGTTATGTTAAGAGTGAATGAGATAGTTTGTACAAGGTTTTACATAAATAATCTTTTTATAGAGAGAGTTTAACAGTAGATTACCAGAGAAGTTCAACTTTAAAATAAAGGAGGGATGTCTCAATTCTCGCCTAACACTTCCTTTTTTGAACTATAAATTACTGCAGAGAATGAACTATAGAATCTTTATGAACTAAAATATAATTATGACATTAACGAAACATAGAGAGATGATCAGGCTTTGTCTTGTAGTTGTTGGGACACAATTTTTTATACAATTTCTTTTATGCCTCTAATGACAATGTTCTGCTTAAAAAGTGGACATAGATAATAAATAAGAGATTGATAGAGATTTGAATCACAGATTTCTCAATTTTGACATAAGATACTTACTCGAATAAGTACATTAAATCAAGAATTCTTATAATTTCTCATATTTATAGACTTAATTCAATTCCGTGAAATTTTTCATTCACATCTTTTCCATCAAGAACATTCTATAAAACTCATGAGCTTTAAAAGTTGGAGTATTCTACTTTCATACAATTAACAAAGTTCAACAAGTACAAGATATTTCACAATCAGGAGAATGGCATTATTTATAGTAGTGGTCCTTATGTTAGTGTATATCCCATGAACCAATTATAGAATGTACTGTAATTTATCAGTTGATATTTAGGTAATGTCAGACTTCGACCTTATTTAATATTAGGTAGTTATAATGTCTTGCTAGATACCACTTATAACTTGTGAGCTTAAAAGAAGCTTGGGCCCATTACTAATATTAAATAAGTCTACAAGGTCGCACACTAAAAGACTGAACATTCATTGGGCTTGAAGAGGTTTTGGATTTTTGCGCCTTAGGGTTTTTACTATATATATAGACATATAGTATGAATTAAGATAAGTCAGACTCATCTGCCTAAAAGAAATCCTAATGACGTTGTCCTCCTTAAGTGATAGAGAGAGAGAGGTTTCAAGAGTGGTGCTAGCACACCAGAAGCGTTTGTTCAATCTCACGAGGGTGTGGATACCGATAAAAGCGTGACATTTGACGTGCTCTTCTGACACTACAAGCTTCTTTGTTATTATTGTTACAAAAGGAATAATCTGATATAAATTTAATTTCGATGTTCACATGGGTTGGTATTCATATTTGCAAAATTTTGGTAAATATTATTGCATGCTGATAGTTAAATTGCTAACACCTTGTGTATCGTATTAACAATCAAAAGATAGCCAAAAGGGTATGTGAAAATTAAAGATGGTTTATTTGATTATTATACATAAATTTTGGGTTCATGGTATACATCAGTACTCTATTATATTTCTCGTCCTTAGTTAAAATAAATATGTTTCGCTCTTTAAAATTTAAAGTATATGCTCTTCTACAAATTTTAACAATTACTTGTTTTGATTCTACATATTGATCATTATGAACTAAAATAATATTTTGGTAGAATATTCATATTATGTAGAATATCTTGACTCTCAACAGTTACAAGTATATATAAAAATAGAGTGCTCATGACATTTATATGTGGGATGAAGTAAATCCTCATTTAATTTGACCTTTTTCATTAGATGGAACTCATACATGTTCTGTAGTAGCCCTATAAATACTTCTCCTATATGAAATGTCCTTAATGTTAGTTGAGTATTAGGCTCTCCAATTGATTGACCTGTAATAATATTTACATCTTCTCCTAATTCCATCAATGTCGCTATAAGTAGGACTTTAACCATAAAGTAATCGACATATCCAAGATTTTCTCCTACAAGTAAAAGGAGATTGAACAAATATGGTTGTATTCTAAAGATTATGCATTGATTGACAAGCCTAATCTTGACATCTTAATTTCGAATGGCTATGTATCCACTACAATAAAATAGGCTATAGGCTACAAACAATAATTGTTTAAAAATGTCAAGTATTATATTCATGACATTATTAAATTGTCGTTAAAAATTTCACCAATTTCCCGCTGCAAAATAATTTAGGTGAAGTTTTCTCCAATCATAGACAAAGTCAAATTATTATCTACAAATCATTTTCATACCTAAAATACCACCAATATGTAGCTACGTATCAAGAAAAAAATCAGTATTGGCATGAAAAAAGTTTATGCCAGAGATAGACAACGAAAAAAATAACAAATATTATTTAGCTATGTTCTATGTTATCATAATTATAGATTATTTGCTATGTTTTGATAATTTTATAAGTATGCATTTTTAACTATGAACGTGAGAAAGTGTAGCCTAAAATTGTTTGCAATATTTTGCTTAGTATGTAATAATAAGCATTTTGCATCATTTTTTATAAAACATTTAAAGAGTTTTTTGATGCTATTTTAAAAAAAAGTTAAAACTGTTATTATCTTCTATTTTGGTTTTTGGTTATTATTATTATTTGTATTGTTATTTAGATAAGTCATATTTTAATGCTCATCATTAATTTTGTTCAATATTCTTATTAAGTTGAGGGCTAATAAAGCAAATAAATATTAAGTTGTAGAAAGTTATTGTTAATTCAACTATCGATGCATCCAATATATGGTAATCCATCAAATTATATTAACAAAACTAATGAAAAATATAACATATATAGTTGATACTTTATCTAAGTATTCGTTATTGTTTGTTCCATAAATTGAAATGTATCTATTCATAATGTCAAATATTGTAGAAAAAAGTCTTATCCAAATTGATACCCCTGTAATAAATAACAAGCTTGGTTCAAGTCAACTAAAATTATTATAAGAAAATTTATATACTAATTATATATTAAAAACTAAAGCAAATACCATATAATTTTACCATTCTTAACATGCGTAGTTAAAATGTTACTTATCAATTTATAGGTATGATGGTCAATCAGTTGCATTTTTATCCATTTTTTAATTTGAGAAAAAAATATTAAAGTTAAAATATAGTATACATAAGAAGGGTTAGAATAAGGATGGGACTTAGGATAGTGAGAGTATAACTTGCAAATAAAAATCTTATAATGTCAAACAACTACTAATGAGTTTGACTCTTGATTATGAGTTGTTTTCATTTTTGATTTGCTCACCCTTGCCTTCTCACATTTTCCCTAAATTCAAGAAAAAAACAGTTAAACCATTCATTCATATGACAAGATTAATGTAAGCAAATGTTAAGGGAAAAAAATCAAACCTAAACTTTTAGGTAAGACCAATAGTTGCATGAACTATTCTATCTTTATTCAATTATTCTTTCTACCATATGGCTTTATGCCTGTGCATCTGAAGCAAAGGACCTATAATACTAATGAAACTTGAAATAGCTAAATGCACCATAAAATCAAAATAAAAACTAGTTTAAGCTTACAAAGAATCAAAGCAATCTCTGTTTTTTCCATTTGTTCAAGTTCTTCTAGTTACTATAAAAGAAATCACATTTGGCTATAAAAAAATCATTGTTAAAAGTCCTAAAATTGTCACTAATAGTAATTAGCAATGATTTATATTTGTCACCAAAAACGTTGCCAAATCCCCATATCTGGAAATGTAGCTAAAAAGTTTTGGCTAAACGAATATCTTACATATTCACTCTACAAGACAATAAATGATGGTTGTGAGGAGTTTTCATTTATCCTCTGTTCACCTTAGCCTTCTCACATTTTCCTAAATAAAGAAAAAAGATAGTCATTATATCATCTAACAAGATTAATGGACGCAAATGTGAAGGGAAAGAAAACAAACCTGAATATTGGGAGAGGCCCAATAATCAAAAAAAATTTTCCAATTTTCTTGAGATATCTATTCTAGAACATGTCTCTTTGCCTCTGCATCAGAAGAAAAAGATTTGTAATATTGATGTAGTCAATAACGATGATCCCTAGTCCTTTGTTTCAACAATGAAGTGACATATTTTGAAATGCTAGGGTTATCGATAACAACGACATTCAATTTCATCTGTGAATAATAAGTAAAAGTGTAATTAATCTTAAAATAAGTGAAACAATATTGCATATAGTTAAATAAGTTGTAAATTTACCAAAACTTTATCCAAAGCATTCTCCAACAAGTTATTTTCCTTCAACTCCTTGGCATGTTTTAGGTAAGGTAATTCTATTATGGCAGTTATCTCCAACTCACTAGACAATTTTGCTGATTGAATCTTGTCTATTGGATGACCTTGCAAAGTATCAATATGTACTGTATCAATATGTACTAACAACTTCTTGTTCGTTGCAATTCACAACTCTTTTTCTGATGTTGGTATTAGAACCAGACAATAAATGAATATTGATAAGAAAATACGCAATAAACATGTAAATATATATTTGAGCATAAGTCTATTTATAGGTGTTAAAGATTAACAAATCTGCAGATCCCTCTGTACTATTTAAGGTAGATGGAGGTTGTTGCTGAATTGTTTCATTGATGGATGAGGTCATTGTTATTATTAGCTAGGAACTAATTGATCTAGTTGTTGTTAAATAGGAACAATTTCAGTATAACATGACTTAATCATCAATAATCAACATTAGCATAACTAAATTATCAATAATTCGCATTAGCATAACCAACCATCAATAATCTGCATTAACATAACTTAATTATCAGCAATCCACATTAACATAACTCAATCATCAACAATCCACATTAACATAACTCAAAAATCAACAATACACATTAACATAAGTCAAACATCAATAATTTGCATTAACATAACTCAATTATCAATAATCTACATTAATATAACTCAATCATCTTGCATCAACATGACCCAAACATTACAATACGCATTAACAAAAGTCAAATATCAACAAGCTGTATTAACATAACTCAAACATTAACAATACGCATTAACATAAATATTACCAACATTAAATTTCAAACAACATAAAGAACACTTTTATTACCTTCAATTATCATGATCAAGTTATTTAAAATCATTATCATTAATTGCATTATGATTCGACTCTTCATCACTATTATATTACAATGAGTTTGAAATGAGTTTTATTCCAATTAAATGAGTTTTATGAATATGGATATGGAATGTTTGTGGTTCTTTTCAACGAGGCACATCTTTTATTAGTTATGGAGATGATCTCAATACTTTCTTACGTTGGATGCATCAATGCTAATATCTATTTACATCCTTTAGGAAATGTCTTTTTACAATTCAATTTAGGAAATATCTCTCTTTCCTTAGTTTCTTAATTATGTCAATAGTCTTTTATGGAGACTTTTCATTATGAGCAAAGTTTTGGTTTACGAAACATGTCACAAGGTAACACTCTCTTAGGTGTTTATTAAACACCCAAGACATTTTTTAACAAGAACGTGTATTATCTACAAAATTTTCACTTCTACTCGAGAAAACTACCTTTAAACTAGTCCGGTAACAACATGTAGATCAACCACAATTATTTAATTACATATATCAAAAAATAAGGTTTTTGAAAGATGGTTTTATGTCTTTTGTTTGTACACAAAATCGACGGTATCACTCATCCTAAAAAAGGTATTATATTATATTCATATATATTTAAAATACTTAAATAAGTCACATTTTAATTTAGATTGATGTTAACTATATTTATCTTGAAAATTAACTATTTGCTATAGATATTCATCAATTCCAGTTATCAATTAAAATATACTTCGTAGGTACTATCAAATGGAACTAAAGCGTACTAGTCATGCTTCAAGTCTTATAAAATGTAATCCATAGAATCAGAAATGTTATAAATTTCATTATAACTTTGCTGCCTAGTAAACCGTTAGCAGAATCACAAAAGATAGTGAAATACCTTAGACTAAGAGAACTAAACTATTCTTCTCTTTCCTTAGCAATGGCGCCAAAAACTTGATTGGGGTAAGTAACCCTTCATATTTTGCAAGAGCATGGTTCATAACGTAGTATTAAAGGTGTCGATCCCTCAAGGAAGGAGAGTAATCTAATCCACAATCTAAGGCCAAAAAAACTATAAAATTGGAAATAAAAGATGTAATAGAAATTAATTACGAAAATTGAGTTCAACCAATCAAATAAGAAATTAAACACAAAAGTATTAACAACTGAGCAATATGCAATCACAATAGAAATTAACCTAAGGAATTTACTAAGTTATGATAAAGGAGATTTTACTTATCATTAATGCTAACCTAGCCAATTATGTGTCAATCGAGTGTCGATTCTAGACTATCCTAGGGCTGATTACTCTCTCTCAAGTTATAATCATTAAACCCTAAATTATAAAGTCTATTTAGATTATGGAATTTGCAATCTCTTAATTCATAAATTATCCAAAACCCTAATTAGATCTGAAACACTCTAATAAACTATCGAAATATCACACGGGATCCCCCTCCACATAATTACTAATATGATTTTACACAGTTTCTATTAAATCGCCTAACTCTCATTAATCTGATTTAATCGTTTTTCATTCAATTCACTCTCTCAATTTATTACCAAATAATGCAAGATTGCAATCATATCACGACATTCATCTAATAAATAAAATCAATTAAATTATCATTAAATCAAAATAAAATCCCAAAAGGGAGTTTAGAGCATCATCAATATTCCAAATCCTATCATCATACTATCCATCTCAATTCTATAAATAAATAAAATCAAAACAAAAATGAAATAACGACTTAAAATAGATGATGAAAGGCAGCAACGTTGGGAAACCTCCTGATCTGGGAAGCTCGTCGAGTCAGCTTCGTCTTCCTTTTCTTCCTCTTCCTTCTTCTTCTCTCTCTCTCGGTATTCTCTCTTTAGGTTTTCAATTGTGTTTGATGCCAAAAGCTCCTTTGTCCTCTTAATTTTCTTTAAATAGTCAATATGTTTTGGGTAATTCTAGGGTCTTTTTGGGGTCCAAAGGTCCAAAAAGCCCCTCAAAATGTGAAGTTTGTAAGCGACTGCGCATCTGCTCGATCAAGCCACAATCGTGACCCACATATGAGCCTTTTATCACGATCATGGTTCGTTATTTCGATCTGAATGTATTCTAAAACTCCTCCATTCTTTGATACTGACCTTGAAACGCTAGCAAACACATCAAGGTTCCTCAAAAACATAATATTTAAGCTCAAAAGCTTGCACTAACCCATAAAACACTTAAAACACAAATAATTAACAAACTAACACAATTCTAACCTAAATATATACTAAATGATCGAATTAATAGCTAAACACATATTAAACTATGCCCTAAAACACGATGTAATTTAAACTTATCAACATCCTAATACTTAAACGTTTGCTTGTTCTCAAGTAAACAAAACAACAAACAACACAAAGCACACAATGCAATAATGAGGCAATGGCTTCAACATCACGAAAAAAATTTAATTCTAAACACAATCATTCAAGTTGTTCCAAATTATTAACATGTAAAATCCACATCTACAAACTCTGGACTAAATATACATATTACTCAAAGCTTAAACGTCAATTTTATTCACCCCTTTCAATTGTACACACACATTAATAATTTTTTGGTCAATCAAACCTTGTAATTAAACCTAAGTATGTTTTCATGAAAATTTAAGCTACTTACAAGTTTGGTAGGTTTTTATTAGAAAACATTCTTTTTTTGTTACTTTTTGTGGACATGGAGCTAGTCTTTTTACATGGAGCCAAACATTGGTGATGAATGTCAATCTGGTTACTCGACTAAGTCATGTTTTTAGTAAGTTCTTTAATTGGAACATCATTATAGCCTTTTGATGAGAAGCCACACATTTGTCCTGTATGTCGATCCAGTTACTCGGCTATGTCACATTCTCAAATGGCTACTAACTCTATTCATAACCCGAAGGCTAACGTAATAGTTATTTATTTAAAATTTACGAACACTTTTTCTTTCCTTTTTTTCTAATGCCTACCTTGTTGCTTTAGCTAATTGTTTTTATGAAAAAATACTAGCAAAGCAACTCAGTCAAAAACCAAAAATTATGAATGAATGTGACAACTTATAGGGTGATAAACTAACACTAAATCCTAATTATTTTGACCCAAATCACTAATTTTTGTGAGCTAATGACTCTTCACAACCTAATAGATTATGTTTAAAACTAAATCGATTTAGTTCCATCTAAGTCATCAATACATTCAAATAATTCGCAATATACTACCTAAACATACTAACATAACAATATGAAAAATTCACACTTAAAACAAAACACACAACCCTCCCCACACTTAAACAATACATTGTCCTCAATGTGAGAAGGAGACAAATAAACACACATGGAAGGAAATAACATAAAATAAAATAAAATAGAAATAATGACTAAATTTAAAATAAAAGGATTAGAAACAAAACCTTACGATGATGGAGATGATGATGGTGAGGTGTTGAGACCAAATCTGCTTGACATTCGAGATTGTTGTCTTATCTTGGAATTGATTAAAGAGAGTCAGAGAATTAGTAATCCCATTTCATTTCAAATCATTAAAATTATTTAAAATTCAAATCAAACCTAACTAAACATACTAATTTAAATCTAACTACTGAACGTGTTAATTTATAGTCATTAGCTTGACCTTGTATCATTAGAAATTCATCCAGGATCAATTATGAGGGGCTAGCTTCCGCCCTTTTCATTCAACATCAGTTTTGTAGCCTAGTAAGCTATAAATTGCAAAATGATTATAAGGACAATATTGATAAAATTATGAAAACCAATTAAGCTCAACAATATCCTTTTTCTCAAGTGAACTGTTAACAAAGCAGGGAATAACAAAACTCCCTTAATCTTCCATAGAATCTAGCAATTTGCCCGACAAGAGGGTAAGTTGTTCTCTTCTAGGTTCTTCCTCATTCGCCCTCATCTCCTCTTCTTCTTTAACTTCTTGAACAAAGACTTTCATAGCTTCTTCAAACTTGATGTTCGTTGTCAACTATTCTTCGTCCTCTCGTTCCTTCAAAGATTCAAGCACATCAATTTTTCTAAATGAGTTTCCCCCTCTAAATTTTTTAATACGTCGTTCATGTTGAATGTCACTTGGTCATCACTAATATGAATGATAAGGTTCTCTTCATAGACATCTACCTAATTTTTTTCGATGTTTAAGAACTGTATACTAAGATCTAGGGAATGATAAGGAGGGTTGTCATTCTTTTCTTCATCCTCTTTCTTCATCTCTTTGGTCTTCTACAAGATAAGTTTCAGCTTGATTTTCCATTAGTTTTTCTTGCTCTTTCCCATTTCTAAGTATGATAGTCTCATATTGCTCTCATTGATGTAATTCCATATTAGTCAAAGAGTCTTCCACACTTCTCTTAAAAAATTCACTGGAAAGTTGTCTCACTTGAATCTCCAGATTGTAAATAAAGGAGGCATGATTTTCCATTACTTGATCAAATTGCTCTTCCAATCTCTTCTAGGTCTCTTCCTTGTCTGTTAACTTATCCATGATTTTGTCTAATTTGGAATTCCATGAACTAGACTCATCTTACTAAAATCTTAATAGGTCTTGATGTCCTATGTGAGTACTTACATTGTTAGACCAATAAAAATTTGGGTGATTTTGCTACCCCAAAGTGTACGTGTTCATATAAAGATGATGATTTTCCCAACTAAATTAGGGCTCATTGAAATTTGCAAGAGTCTTTTGCTCCCTATAATATATATCCTCCGTGATAGTTCTTTTTATCTCTATTTGATATCTAATTTTCTAGATTCTTCATCGCTGCTTTGTGATGTCCAAATCAATGTGTTTTTGACTTTTGGCCTAAAATTCCCACACCTTTTTTTCCTTCTTTGATTGGGTACCACAATCACAAAAGATAGTGAAATGCCTTACTAAACTATTCTTCGTCTTCCCCAGTAACGGGGCCAAAAACTTGATCGGGGTAAGTTTTAATCTTATAAACCCTCAATATTTTGTAAACGCACGGTTCGTAGCGTAGTATTAAAGATGTCGATCTCACGAGGAAGGAGAGTAATCTAATCCTAAAATATAAGGCCAGAAAACTATAAAATTCAAAATAAAATATGTAATAGAAATTAATTACGAGAATTGAGTTCAACCAATCAAATAAGAAATTAAACACAAAATTATTAACAAGTGAGCAATATGCAATCACAACAGAAATTAACCAAAGGAATTTACTAATTTATGAGAAAGGGAATTTTAATTATCATTAATGCTAACCTAGTCGATTATGTGTCAATGGAGTGTCGGTTCCAGACTATCCTAAGGCTGATTACTCTCTTTAGAGTTATAACTATTAAACCCTAATCAGATTATAGAATTTGTGTTCTTTCAATTCATAAATTATCCAAAACCTAATTAGATTTGAAGCACTCTAATAAACTATCAGAACATCACACGGGATCTCTCTCTTCATAATTATCGATATGATTTGACACAGTTTTTATTAAATCACCCAACTCTTATTAATCTGATTTAATCATTTTTCATTCATTTCACCCTCTCAGTTTATTACCGAATTATGCAAGAATGCAATCAAATCACAAGATTCACACAATTGACTAAATTATCATTAAATCAAAATAGAATCCCGAAAGAGAGTTTAGAACATCATCAACATTCCAAATCCTATCATCATGCTATCCATATCAATTCTATACATAAATAAAATTGAAACGAAAAGGAAATAATGACTTAGAGTAGACAACGAAAGGCTACGACGTCGAGAAATCTCCTGATCTAGGAAGCTCGTCAAGTAAGCTTTGTCTTCCTCTTCTTTCTCTTCCTTTTTCTTCTTTCTCTTTCTCAGTATTCTCTCTTTAGGTTTTCAAGTGTGGCTAATGCAAAAAGCTCCTTTGTCCTCTTAATTTTCTTTAAATAGTCTTTTATGTTTTGGATAACCCTAGGTCTTTTCGGGGTCCAAAAGTTTCAAAAAGTCCCTTAAAGCATGAAGTTCGTAAGCGACTACACGTTGGCTCGATGCAGGCCACAATTCTAGCCCACATCTGAGCCTTTTATCATGATCGTAGGCCATTATTTCCACCCAAATGTCTTTTGAAACTCCTCCATTCTTCGATACTGACCATAAAATACTAGCAAACACATCAAGGTACCTCAAAAACATAATATTTAAGTTAAAAAACTTGTACTAACCTATAAAACACTTAAAACACAAATAATTAACAAACTAGCACAATTCTAACCTAAACACATACTAAATGATAGAATTAACGGCTAAACACATATCAAACTATGCCCTAAAATACGATGCAATTTACATTTATCATTAATGCAGGGGAAGTTTGAAATAAGCATGATATGAGAATTACTATTCTTTCTCGGATTACAAATCAGACAAACAAAAAAAGGAATCTTCATTAGCTAAGACAAATATAAAAAGGAACTCATCAAAAGATATCATTTTGACAATGCCAAACCGATGGTTACTCCCATGAACACTGTAACTAAACTACATAATGACGAAGAATGCAAAGCTACAAATGAGACAAAGTATAGAGGAATTATTGGATCACTACTACATCTTACAAGCTCAAGACCAGACATTATTCTTAGTATGCATCTCTATGCATGCTTTCAATCAAATATGAAAGAAAGCCACCTTCAAACAGTCAAAAGAATCTTTTGATATCTCCACAGAACTATGGATTTTGGACTATGGTATCCAAAAACTGATTCATTTGACATAGTAAGCTATTGTGATGCAGATTATAAAGGTGATATAGTCAATCAAAAAGCACAAGTGTTCATTATCAGTTTTTTGGAGGATGCCTAGTATCTTGGTCGTGCAAAAAGCAAAAATGCACAACACTTTTGACAACTGAAGCAGAATACATAGTAGCTGCCAACTGTTTTGCTCAAATTTTATGGGTGAAGCATCAACTACAAGATTTTTCTCTAAACTTTTCCCATATTCCTATATTATGTGCTAATACTAGTGTTATAAATCTTTCTAAAATCCTATGCATCATTTTAGGACTAAGCATATGGAAATCAAACATCATTTTCTTAAAGATCATATTTTATAAGGAACTATTGATATTTTGCATGTTAATACTGAGAATCAAGTAGCTAAAATTTTCACTAAGCCACTCTCTGAAGATAGATTTTGCGTGTTAAGAAAAGAGCTTGGTATGTGCAAACTCTCTGATATTATTTCTGTATGAATTTTCTCTACTACTTATCTTTTCATTTCATTTAGCTGGCCCCTATTCTGATTCCTTAGAAACTCCTCTTAGTTTAGTAGGCTCCGTAGAGTCTAGAAGGCCCCATTCAGTTTAGAAGCCTCCTCTTAGGTTAGTAGGTTTCTTCTATCTATATTAGTAGGCTCCTATTATTTTTAGAAGGTTTCTCTCAGGTTGACTTTCTAAGTGACATATGTCCTAAAAATAGGGAGTCATTTATGGTGTCATTTTAGCTTTTTGAAAAATGCGTGCAGCTTGACAAATCTACGTATGTGTCTGTCAGAAGGTACGCAATCGGTTATGCTTCCTCTTCTGGCCTATACGTCTACTCATCCTGTCACAAGATCAATGCTCAGGAATCACTTAATATACTCTAAGTAAACTTCTCTCGTCTTCTTTATTATTCTCTCTACACCCTAACTCTCTGCATCCTTATTGCCTTTTGTTTTCACTCTCAAACTTCACCAATCTCATCTACAATGGTAAGAACAAAATCAAAAGGACAGAAGAAATTTTTGGCCTCAACTTCTAGCCATGGCTAAACACCTTGTCATGAACAAACCTTTGCTTCTAATTCCTTATCTTTGTCTCCCATAGTAGGTCCTCTGTACACTACTATCGGACCTGTCTCTATCTCCTTAAAACTTCAAACTTTGGAAATACCCAGTCAGGAGACCCCAAAAGACAAGAAAAGGAAGATTGTTTACTTTTAGATGACAAAGAAGAAACAATCAAAAAATAATATGCTTCTGACGAAGAAGAAGAAGAAGAAGAAGAAGAAGAAGAAGAAGAAGAAGAAGAAGAAGAAGAAAGTGAAAAAGAAGAAGAGACTTTCAGTAAGGGGGAGTTACTAAAAAAAGGTGAGATTCCATATGCCTATTCTCTCCCTACCTATTCCTAATCAAAACACTTTCGCAAATCCTAAATCTGGTCCTAAATAGAAGAAAGTGCCTGAAGTGCACTGGGTAATGAATGACGTTGGTTCAGATGAAGAACCTTATTGATTGGAAAGAAGACCACGAACTAGAGGAAATGTTACAAAACAAACTCCACAAAAAGAAACTGCTGAGGTAGAAGAAAAAGAAAAGGAAGAATCAAAGAAAAGAAAAAGGGAAGAAATAAGAAAAGGCAAAGAGCCTTTGGCCGAAGAAAATAATTAGGATGTCATTACAAGGAATAAGCTATTCCTTGAAGACACTTTATGCGAAGAAATCCATAAGGCCAAAAGAGTAAAATTGAAGAAACTAACCACTCTTCATAAGGGGGAGGTTTTAGTACCAGTGAAATTATTCCAGACCATGGAGGCTGAAGCAAGAAACAAGATGCACTACAAGAAGAGAAAGGTGGTAGTTAGACGCATCTTACCTCTCCATCTAATTAATGATATAGGTATTCCCATCACTCCCTATTTTCTTGCTATTGGTTGGGAGAATTTCTTAAGCTTGGACAAAACTGTGAGTGATGAACGGGTCAAATGTTTTTTACACACATATGAAAAAGGAAGAAATTAATGGGAAGCTGGCAGTCATCTCCTGGGTACACAATTGCGAGATTTTGGTTACAAAGAAAATCTTAGGAAATATTCTGAGTGTAATTCTTGAAGGTAGGATAGACCTTCCTTGTCATAATTAGGACATTGTTGACATTGATCTGAGAGAAGTATTGAACTTTATTTGCATGAATATTGAAAATGCCCATGAAAGGAGACCTTAGTGCAGACACTTGGAACTTCTGCCAAGATGCCTTGCATCTATTTTAGCTACCTCCATTTTTCCAAGGAGTAGTATAGTAGAGAGGTGTAGTCTCCTGGACACATATGTGGTTTGCAATTTGTTAAAGGACCATAAGATGAATCTCCCGGCAATGATCTTGAAGCTCATGGTAGAAAAAGGAAGTCATAAGAACACAATTGTTGGTCTACTTTATTGAATGTTGTTAACTAAGATTTTCGCATATTTGGAGTGTTTTTTGATAACCTTAAATGGTACGACCCAATAAAGTTTCATTCTTCCATTCTTACCAATTTGGTGACAAAATGAAGGACAACATGTGGGTTGAAAAGAAGTTAGAAAGAGTTGCAGGCATCTTGAGTCCAACCCCACAAAAGTCAGCCCCTACTCCACTCCAAAACACGAATGACCTAATCTTGCAAAAATTGAGGGACATTCGCTCTAATCAGGATCAAATACAAGAACAAATTGATAACTTCCAAAACCAAGTCTTAGATTTGCAAATTCTTATTCGAAAAAATCCTCACTAACTGTGTCAATTGATTTTTTTCTTATTTTTCTATTTTATTTCACTTCCTCCCTATACTCGATTACTTTTGATAATGACAAAGGGGGAGAGTTTATGTGGATATATTTTTTGCATCTTTGCATATTTCTGCATATATGATGATATATTTCTCATTATATATTTCTCAATGCTACCTCAATTATATATGAGATTGATTCTGGTGTTGTGTGAAAATATGTGATATATAAACGATAGGTTCCTTTCTTAAAAGAGAGGCTCCTTTTAAATGTATAAACATACAAAAGTTACGGGTATCTTTCGAAATCATCTATTATCTTCTTGAATTTTGAAAAATATATCTATTATTGCTTCTCATCATAAAAAAGGAGGAGAATGTTAGCTCAAGGTTTATATTTAATGCTTTTGATGATAAATATATAATATTTCAAAATTCAAATTGGATTTATTTCCTTGTATAGATAATTTTATTTTTTAAGGAAATAAAATCATAGAAAATTTACTTCCTTTCTTATAGGAACTTCATTATGAACTTACCTTATTAGAAATTGTTTATTTGAAAGGATCCTACTAATTATGAAAGTCGTAAATTAGCCCCGTGATTACTAGAAGACTTTTGGCAAAGATGACATCGAAGTTACTCGGATTTAAATTCATCTAGTTGACTAAAGATGCAAGCGAAGCAACAGCTAGTTGAAGAAATTTACTATTTAAAAAAGAGCAACAGCACTTGTAAAAAAATGAGCAATAACACTTGTAAAAAAATGAACATGCACGGACTTTTCAAACATTCGAGTAACATATATATTTTTTAGATTCATATTATTCTTATTATGCCTTAGAAAGTGAAATCACTCTATTAAGAGAGAAATTTTTATTTGAGAACTTACCTTTGATTTTACATTTTATTCTTTTATAAGCTTTTAGAAGCTTGTTATACACTTATAGCGTAGAAGCTTGAAGCACCTTGAAAAATATGCACTTGTGAGCTTGAAGAGGCTCATCAAAATACTATTTGGTTTTTATAGTGAAACACCCAAATTGGATACTTAGGGATTGGATGTAAGCTTAGGTTATAAGTCGAACCAGTATAAATCAACTACACCTTCTCTCTCTTCTCTTAACTTTTAAAATTTTGCATTATATTACATGTGTGTTTATTTCAGTAAAAGGCTCCTTCACTTTGTAACAGGTTCCTTCTGATTTCAACTTGCAAAAGGTTCTTTTCAATTTTAACAGGCGCCTTGTGTTTTAAATTGTTTTTAACAGAACTTTTTGTTTAGCAAGCTCCTGTCGTTTAACAAGCTTTTTATCACTTAATATGCTCCTTTTGTTTAAATAGGATCTTATCGCACAACAGGCTCCTACTGTTTTAATTATAGACAAACTCCTTTCATTTCTTTTTGGACTAAAAGTAACTTGTAAAATTTTTTAAATCATACACAATTCACCCCCTGCGTGTATTTGCTTTATCAATATACAATAATGTCAACATAGGTTGTGTGTTTCAATGAATCTGTTTGTGCGATTTCTTATCGTCAATCAATTAATCCCTTTCTTTTAACAGTCATATTTTTCTATTTTCGCACTTAGCCTTTAAAAAATGACAACTTTTTTGCATTGAGAAATGATTGCTGGGCTGAAATAGCTTGTAATTCTTTAATTTTGTGATGTACTGAAAATGGTTATTAGGTGTTGTTCTTTAAGTAATGTTCATACCATTAAGCAAAATATTAATTATTGGATATAAAAGCAACCTAACCCGTCTACTTCACTTTTATTATTTGATTTTTTTCAAATTAACAAGGAATTTGCTACTACTTTTATTGATCGCAACCTTAGAATGTGAGCTGGTTTTATTAATCTTTAAGGGTGAGTGGTAAACTTAGAATATGCTTGTGTGGAGGATATTTGCTTTTTCTATGAATATTTATTAATTGCATATAACTTCATATAATTTTTCATTTCCTTATTAAATTGTACACTCTGCTTCTATATAGATTATAGAAGATTACTTGTTTTTCTTTCTATTGACTTTTCATAATAAAACTGTTAACATAAATTCATTGCAGAATGTTGACGTGGTGACTAGTTTATGATGATAGAAATGAGCTTTGCTAGGAGGAATATGGAAAAATTATCCGTAATGAAGAACAAATCAATTCACAATAAATCTCCTCATCAAAGACTAATCACCGTTTGTTCATTGGACGATCTTCTTCTTTAAGGATTTTAGTATCATCTGAATGACCTCTCTTGCTTTATTATTTGTATCTCATTTTCTATTAAGAAGCTATTAGACAAGTGTTTGATTGTATATACTATGTGTTTTGTAAAGCTTCCTCAAATCTTCAAGAGAACATAGATTGAGATGGAGGTGATGGCAATATCTCGATGGTCCGTATAGGATTAGGGATTGGTTGTTCTAGAACAGTCGTCCATTACAAAAACTATGTTTGTTCATTTTGATGATGATGAATTCATTAAATTGGGTATAATTGTGTTCAAATTTAGGTTCCTTATATCATTTGATTTAGCTTTGATTGTTCTATACTATTTATTCCTTAGGTGAAATGGGCGGTACATGTGGTTTATCTAATTCAGTGATCCAAATTATTTCTGGGAAATTATTTACTGTATCTTCTATTAGTTCAGTTAAAGTCAAGGAGTTGTTGGAAGAGAGGGTCAATAAACCAACTCTTAAGGGAATATCTTTAGTTGTTTCAATTAAAACCTTTAAACGTGCAAGGAGCTTACTTAGGAATTCAGATTTAGGAAAGTCTTTTACCTTATCTACCGAGTCTCCTGACATTTAGAATCTAGAAAAATAATTATTTCTTTTTATTGTCGAATGAATAGGAGTGAAACTTTATTCATTGTTTTGTCTGTAAGAATTGTAAAACTTTTAATTAAAATCTTTTATTACTTACCATATATCATTATGTTATATTACTCACTATATATCAATATATTAATTGTTTTTCTGTATTAATTATATATCGTTATATTATAATCTTCATGTTAACACTATTTGAAAATTTTATGGCACCTTATAATATTGTCAAATCATATAATTTAAAAGAAAAATAAAAAGTTTAAATATATGTAATATTAATTAATTTTGAATTTATAGTTTCATAAATTATTGAAATGATATGACATTTTTGTTAGCTAAATTTATTTTTAAAATTACAATCTTTTTCAATAATATTAAATTTAAATTTTCTCAATATGATATTCAATCACAAAATGATCAAGTCAAAGTCAGTGAATTCATAATTATAAATAAGAGATTTATTTTTTATTTTAATCATCACCAAAAGTACGGATTTTAGCAACAATTTAAATTTTCATCGTCAAAGGATAGCCCTTTGGCGATGAAAAAAAAATAAACCGTCTAAAGAAAGATGAGCATTTTGCAACAGTTCCAGAAAAGCATCTTCAAAGGCTTATAATTAGCGACGCTTTTGTAAAACATCGTAAAATGGAAAGGCTTTGGCGATGATTTTGACTTTTAGTGACGATTTTGAAATCGTCATAAAAAGAATGTAGCAAATACTCAACTTTGTTATGGCGACTTTTAGTATCTTACATCATAATTGCTTAAAAAATTAATCCAATTCACCTAAAGTTATTTACACGTCCTTTGACAAGCACTCATATATTCTAACAGGAAGAAACCATTGTTGAAGCAAATGATAATCATGGCTTTTTAAGTCAAAAACTTTTCTATCATATACATTGATACAATATGCTATATTAGAGGCATACCCTTCAAGAAATTTAATTGATACAACATGCTATATTATAGGCATACCCTTCAAGAAATTTAATTGATTTAAGATACTGACAAAAGTTTGTTTCTCATCTTTTAATGTAATGTAACAAGCAGGTGGAATCATGTATGACTCATCATCTCTTCTTTTCAAATACAAATGTTTTCTTATATTTATATCTTCCAAGTCTTATCTAACTTTTATTATGTCTTTTGATTTACCATCAATTATCATCAAAGTGCGTAAAATATTCTCATATATTATTTTTTAATAAGCATGACATTTAGCAAGGCATATTGCAAAAGATTCTTTTTTATCTCAATATTTGATATGATTCAAGAGCATATATTAACATAAAAATGCATACATTACATGCATCTCGTGCACCTTGATTCCTATTAATAGTTCAAAGTCAACAGACAAGTAAACGACGTTGTTCTGAGCTTGAAAATTTTCAACAAATAGGGTTCAAGGCCCAGTCAACCCTAGTTGGGCCCGATTGCCATCTTTAACGAATTCTAATATTTTATATAACCAATATATAAAAGAAAGACTAATTTTTGCATTATCATTAGAGACAACAAAATTAAATTAATTTATCTTAAATTAATTGATAAATTTTCATTTAATCAAAACTAAGATTAGGGGTAATAATATTTTTAGATTCAAATAATTATAAAAATAAGTCAAATAAAATTGAAATTAATAAATTAAATTATATTTATTGACTAAATTAAGACTTAATTTTTTTTTCTAAATTCTAATCCAATTGGTGAGAACTTACAGTACATGATATTGTTTTATTCTATTTTCCATTTTGCTAACAAATTTAGCATATTGGGAAAGGCCAAAAATTGAGCAGAATAAGTGGAAAATGTAGATATTCGCTACCTCTTCTTTATTATTAGAATATAGATAGTCATATCAGTTGCTGCTCACATATATCTCTATGATTTTGACTTTACTTGTTGATGAATTTTATGGTAAATTGAATTTTTAGAATAAAATTATTAACATTAATTCATTGCAAGATTTTGACATGGGGACTAGTTTTTGATGGTGGAAATAAGCTCCGTTGGGAAGAATGTGACAAATTTCTCCCTAATGAAGAACAATTGAATACAAAACCAATTTACTCATCAAACACCAATCACCGCATGTCTTCTATGACCAATCTTCTTCTTCAAGATTTTTAGTATCATCTGAAATACCTCTCTTTCTTTATTATAAGTGTCTCATTTTTTGTTGGGAAGCTATTATGTGAATATCTAATTGTATATAATATAAGTTGTGTAAAGCTTCCTCGAATCTTCAAGATAACATAGACGAAAATAGAGGTAGTGGCGATGTCTCAATGGTCCTTACAGTATTAGGAAATTTTGTTATTTTGGAATAGCCATCGATTACAAAAACTATGTTTGTTCATTGTAACGATGGAGTCATTTAATCATGTATATATTTGTTTAAAGTTGGGTTCCCTATCTTGTTTGATTTGGCTTGGATTTTTCTATGTTTTTTGCTCATTAGGTGAAATGCATGATACATACGGTTCATCTAATATAATTATCCATACTGCATATGGGAAATTATTCGTTGTATCTATTGTAAATTTAGTTAAAGCAAAGAAATTGTCAGAAGAGGGTGTCAATATACTAACACTGGAGGGAAGAATCTTGACAGTTTCAATTGATGGCTTCCAACGTGGAATGAGCCTTCTTAGGAATCAAGATATCGGAAACTCCTTTACCTTTTCTACTGAATCTAATGTCACTTGGAAAAGGAAAAAATAATTATTTCTTTTTCTTGCTAATGGAATATTATACATAAAACTTTATTTATTATTTTGTCTGTAAGAATTGTTAAACTTCTAATTAAAACCTTATAGTTCTTACCATATATCACTATATCAAATTGCTTACCTTATTTCAATATTTATATATATTACTATTTTATTGTTAATAAATATTAATGATTAAGAATAGTAGTCAACTTATATTTATGATGTTTTAGGCGCTCCATTTTATTTTCATGAAATTTTCGTATGAACGAAGGTGAGGTATCAGTAAAGAATCATTTGTGTATAAATCCATATATTTAAACAAATTTATAGAGTTTGAATGCATTATCTATTTAAACAAATTTATAAGAAGATAAATGAAAAATATGAAAAATCATATAAATGTCAATTATAATTAACCTTAAGATTATTGAGCAAACTTATCATTAAAAAATTATCTTTTCAGCATTAGTATTTTTAAGAACACTATCTAAGACAAAAATTCCTTAAGAAATACATAAGATATAAAATGTTTAATATAAATTTTTGGCAACTGTTCACATATTCGTCACCAAAAGTCCATCGTTTAACGACGATTATAGTGAATCGCCTAACATTAGTGAAGAAGTTTATAAAAATGTCACAAAATTTCTCTCTTTTTGCGACAAATTATATTTATCCTCACGAAATATATCTATTTAGCGACAAGATGGCAAAAGGTCGGAAAAAGCTAAACTTTTGTCGAAGATTTTGGGAGTGTGTCGCCAAAAGCTTACTTTTAGCAATGTTTCTAAAATCATCATAATAAAACATGGCTCAATGTCAGTTTGGTTGTAGTGACCGAATTAATATTTAATATTAATATTATTAGCCCATGATAGGTTTTCGCCCACTGTTGTGTTCTTGTGATGTAGGGTTTTCTTTTCTCTTATTTTTATTGTCTTTTTGTGCTTATCGCCCTAAAACTTCTTACGAACAATTAGCACTGGGACACGCTGTATCTTGTGATATATACTCTTGGGCAGCTGATGTGAAGAGGGAATATAGTGCTTGAAGCATGTCAAATTTTATTTACTTAACTATTGAAGACCGTGCCAAATTAACTGAAGTTGCAAGAATAAAATTCGACAAGACAAAGGAGAAAGTGAAACAACTAGAAGAAAACCGGAATCTGGCCAAAATAACTCACGGAATACAAAAAATATTCTTATCTTAACTAAAGGAAAAGTTGTTTACACAGAGAAAAATCAAAAGGAAAAAGAAAAAGGTAAGTGAAGGCAGTTTACTTGCCCGACAATTTCTCAGAATAGCCTATTCTCATTGCTGTGAACTCCGCATGTGACCGTTGCTTTAGCTCTCACTTTCTTCCAATAATACCATACGGTGGCCCCAACTCCAAAGGCCCCAGCGCCTGAAACTGCAGTCACAAGCCCTGCATCCAGAAAATAAGATAAGCAAATCCAAAACATATGTCTTGCTAGGTACACATTCGGTTTACCTGCAATGACTCCAGCGTGGCCATGCCTGGAAGTCCCATTATCTGTAAAATAACACTCAAGTCCTCAGCAATTTTTGGACTACTAAGGGTTTATCAATACAAAAGCATTGATATGATACCATTGCAGTAAGTGGTGACATTTCTCTGGTTGCATAGACACAAGAAATTCTGTGATTGAGTGTCGAATCCACAAGTTCCGGCCCCTTTTGTCATGTCCTGACACTGAAGGCAATGCGTAGTCACAGGAATATCAAAATTTACTCTAATCCCATACTCAGGAACTTGATCATAAGGAGAATTTCCCCCATTATCTCTCCAGTAGATACTAGTGTAACTTGCACAATACTTGAGCATAAGCCTGAGTGATTCAGTTGCTTTGGGTTGGTAAGTACAACAAGAACTAGCACCTAATGCGGTGGCACATCCCGGTAAGTGCCTACAAAGATAACTAGCACTGTCACAAGTGGAGTCGCAGCGATCAGGGAACCGTTCGCAGAAGATAGGCTTTGGCTCCACAATCACATTCTCCGCGCTGCAATTGAAGAAGAGATAATCATTCTGAGAGGATAGAGTCAAATGCGTGCTTGTGTCCAAGCTAAAAGGTCTTGTTGCGCGATAGTTACTTCCATCCTCACATTTCCACATGAATGGATCGGTGACTATGATATGGGGATCTGAGTAGCTTATGCTTTGTACTTGGTATTTCCCCGAAGGGGTTCGAAGCTCAAGAGAGCCCAAATCGGTGCAGACGAATATGTGCCTGTAGTAAGGACTGCCACACCCATCATCAATGCCAAAAGGGTAGTTGATTGGGATATTTCCACATGAGGTTCTACAATGGCTGGCCTGGACGGTTGTGAATCTAAAATCTGGCAAACTGGTTAACAATATGACTATGAGAACAGAACATAAAAGAGGCTCGTTTCGTGATTTTGGAATGTTGACGAAGAGTTGATCCATTAGAGATGTGATGGAAGTTTTGATGATTAATTCCAAGTGCCTTAACGAATAAATTGGTAGATGGTAGTGCAATGAATTAAAGTGGAGTCTTAATGAAGAATAAAGAATCTGTGTGTGCTTCTTTTTCACTTTTTTTTTTCTTTTGTTTTCTTTTCTTTTACATGAACACCGCTTCACCTGATGCTTTTGCTTTATGTGTTTTAGAAGGTAAACAAAAAAGAACAACACCGCAGCAGTTAGCAGGCACACAATGATTCTGTTCCCTGAAAAATAAAAGCGTTAAATCATCTGTTCTAAAGCCCAGAACAGGAGAAGTCTAAGCCCAATGCTCAACCCAACTTCTGCAGGAGTCTCCCAGTCCAGGCCTATTACATCAAAATTTTATCGAGGCTACTACAACTATTCAGGGTCAAGGGTTTTAATTCCCTTGGAGTTTGGTCAATTTCAGTGTCAGTGGCCCTTTCTTGTGGGGGACTATGGCCCCATTAAGTTGACTTGGTATTGAAACGGTGGTTGTCAAAGATGTATTATTGCGACTTATCCGATTGGTCACAGCTAAGGGCTGCGACGACTATGCAAGTCCAAGTTGCATAGCTGAGGGTTCGAAGTCCATGATCTAATTAAATACAACTTTTTGAAAAAGACAATTCGGTCATACCAAACACGGAAACACCCGACCCATCACATGTCTCGCTCAATGCTCTAAACAGTAGGTACCTTTTTTTGCTTCTACTCTTTAACATGGACAGAAATTTGAAGATTCCTCAAGGCAGCAGCCCGTTACACACAAGTTGGGAGTTGGATAAGAAATAAAACGTCTTGACAAATCCAACGACTTTGTACATGTAAAAGGTATCTATTCCATTTCTTTCAAGAATATGCTAAACAAGCTTCTGATTGAAAATTTGCCGCATGCGTCTGAAAAGTCTGGCCGTTCTTTACGATTCTATGTCCAAATTTCAACTTTTCGGCTAATTTTGCTTGCGCTGCTGACCAGAAAAAACCCATCTCCTAGTCTATACTAAAAAAAAAAAATGTTGAACTCCAACATTAGGAGTCCCCACTCCCGTGCTTTCAGGATTGGTGGAGGATGTAAATCGTTGGATGTGTCTCAACTGACCAAGGACTTGAGTTTACCCACTGATCTCACCATACAAGGAGTCCAAATCTTAAAGGTTGCTTCTAAGATTCGAACTCCCACTCTATAAGTCGCGAGCATGGAAGGCTCTACACTACCCAAGTTTTTTCCAGTTGAGCTATGCCCCAGGGGGCATCTCCTAGTCCATACTAAGAACTTATGGTACGTAATTTTATTGATTTTCTCCATCGAGGAAAGTCCATAAGATTACACCATTAGCTTTAAGGATACGAAGCTTGAGGCTACTCCAATTGGAATGGGTCCAAGTTCAGAAATTCCCAAATTTACCGCTGCTGTTTGTTGAGGGTTATTGTAATATTACAATCTGTGAACACAAAATATAGGAATAAATAAGCAACATTTAATAGACTCATCACACTAATGAAACCAAGTAACTTTCAAGCCGTATGTGACTAGTATTGTACTTTGGTAATTTACAAAGAAAAGACGAAGATCTATTACACAAGAAAACATCATTTTCCACCGCCTTTCTTCACGGAAAAGGAAACATCATTTTCCATAACCTCTTCCTCTTGGGAAAACAGATAGAAAGGAAATCCCATCTGATTTTGCTAAGATCATAAAGTTTTTAATGCTAAACACATAATATGTAGCTAACTGCAATTTCCATCTTTACATTTTTTATTTGTTATTAAAGTCGCATCATCTTAGTTATCTTTCTGCGATGCTTCCTATCATGAAAATTTTTTACTTGTTTACCAAAAGCACAATTCATCTGCTCCTAGTTTCATCATATATAGCGTGCCAAGAAAGACTTTACTATTCCAATCAAAGTTAATTTGTTTACAAACATTTAAAACAAAATTTAGTTAAAGATAAACAATTAAATGGTGCAAGAAAGATTATTTATTAAAAATTTAGATGACAAATAAATAATGTACAGTAGCAAAAGTCAATATAAGAATGTATGACAACTAGAACAAATTCAAATGTATGACTAACTAGTTTAATTCACATATGAATAAGTATCCATCTTGTTTCAAGCTTCATGAAATAAATTCAAATATTTAAGAGTAGAACTTGTGAGGATCCAATCTTATAAATTCTAAATTAAAAATGAATATTTGTAACTTATATTTAGTTAGATAGTAAATGTTTGTATCATAACTCATACTTTCTATCCTTAATACTATTTCGTGTGTTTTATTTATTTGAACTTTAATTAAGTTAGGATTCTACCTTATCTACCTAATTATTCCAATAAAAGGTATCAAACCCTAATTATCGTGTGTATATCTACTTATTGTATATTCTTAATTCTCGCAATAAGTGGATCCTGAATATCAAAAAATAAGTTACGTATTATTCATCATTTGAAGGTACTTAGTACTATTCACGCATATAATTATTATTTATATAAAATAGTGGGAGCTATTTTCCTTATCTCGAACAATATGAAATAGAGGCAATAGTAGTCAAATTTAATATAGAGAAGTTCAATAAAATTAATTGCTTATTGTGAAAGTTGAAAATGAAGGATATCCTTACAAAGGATAATTATTTTGTGACCATTAGCAGAAAGCCCATATATTTTCCATGAAATAAGAGAAAATGTTATTTTAAATCTTCATGTAGCTTTAAATAATGAAGTTTTGTCAAGCTTAAAGGAGAAACAAATAATAAAAGAGATATAAGATCATCTCACAAAGTTGTATGAGATTAAGTCACTCCATAATAAACTTTTTTCTTAATCCACTTTGTGCCTGAACATATTAATAATTTAACTATTAAATTCTGTCAGTTTACATCATTGGACTATAGAATAGGACTGCATGAACATATTGAAATTCTATTTTATAATTTACCCAATTTGTATGATTAACTATCATCAACTTAACAAATAATTTTCTTATATATATTAGTATTTAGTCTTTAATGATGTTGTAGTCACAATTATAAAGGAAGGAAGTCGAAGAAAGAATAAAGAAGATAGACAATTTGATTTAAAATAAGTCAAATTCTTAAAGGTAATAAAAGGTAGATTAACAAAACACGTCACAAGTGAGAGCCAAAATTTGGCAAATCAAATCAAAAATTAAGAAGAATTTAAAATATTATATAATCTTGATAAGAAAGGTCAGTTGAGAAAGGATTTCTAAGATTTAAATAACAAAAATTTCAATCCTTGAGAAAATTTTGCAACTATTTTAGATGATAACAATGCACTATATTGTGCAACAATAATAATAATTGAAACCAAAACAGTCATAAAAAGGTCACTACTTGGCATATAACTCTTTCACTCAAGAGCTACTTTTCATATAACCTCTAGAAGAGAATAGTTCTATCATTATGAACCTATCTTAAGAGGATTTGTATATAATTATGAGCATTTACATCTAAACGTTATTGGTATTGAAACGATTAAGTTAAAAATATATGATAGTATAATTTACACTCTTTAAGAGGTACCGACAAATGGATGGCTTAAAGAATTAATTATCTTTTAAGACTTTTGGATGTTCTTAAGTATAAACTATAAATATTCAATAAGATTTTAAAGATAATTTGAGGTGCACTTATACTTATAAAGAGAGGACAAGTGCAGACTTTTATAAATTAAGGGAAGAGATATTATTAAAAACAGAAGCATCAATCGCTTTAAATAATCTAAGTAAAAGATCTTCAATGCTATGGTGTCAAATACTTACATATATATCTATACAAAGAATAAAGATCCTTATTGAGGAAAAGTTGCTCCTTAGGCTTATAGAGATATCATTACCCCTTTTTTTAGCAGTACATTATAAGTAAGCATTATTATATAAACTTTAACACATCAAATTTACTCTTATTTATAGAAAACACTAATTTCATCCCTTATAAGAGTAAAGTACCTTGTTTTTTCCATTGATTATTATTCCAAAAAAAGTGTTTAGTGTATCTTATAAAGAGGAAATCACATATATTCTTAATCTTCAAAGTTATTAAAGCACTTGTTGAACTTAAGACTTTGGGGAAAATCAAGTTTGAGAACAAATAATAGAGGAGAATATATTGGCAATGATTTTGATGTATTATGTAAGTAAGAAGGCATCAAAGACAATTCATCGCTGCATACACTCCTTAACAAATGAAATGGTTAAGTGGATGAACAAAACAATATTAAAAAGGACAAGAGTAATGTTGAGATCTCCATGATATAATGTGCCTTGGATTCAACAAACTTAATAAATATGTTTATGCATATTAGTTTTGATGATAATGATTTTTTCATATTATTATATGTAAACAACATACTAATTATAGGCTTCAACAAAGGTTGAATTAAACAATTAAAGGCATAATTTGCTTGGGAATTTGAAATAAAGGACTTATGACTAGTAAAAAAGATTATAGGGATACAAATTTACAAAAATAAAAATAATTTTTTGCATTATAAGAAAAGCTAATTAAAAAAAGTTTTGTGATGCTTTAATATACAAAACTATAAGCCAATATCTACCCATCATCCTATTAATGTTAAGTTATCCTTTAATTTTAATTATAGAAATAAAGATGAGAGGATGAAGATGTTTTGAAATTGTATGCATTTACAGTGGAAATTTAATATTTGTCATGATTTATATAAAGCTGAATATTATAAATACACTAGGAGCAACTATATGGTGAATCATGCTATAGATTATAAGAATATTATAAAGAGAATCTCGCATTACAATATAGAGGATTAGACTTTACTATTAGAGTATATATTAATTATGCTTATGTAAGTGATCTTAATAAAATAAATAAATTCGCTACATGTTATGTGTTCACGCTTTTTGTAAGGGTGTAACTTGGGTTTTGAAGTTACTATAACTTGTGACTATGTGAACAATAAAAAAGAAATACGTAACAGCTACACAAGTCAATAAAGAAACGGTATAGTTGAAACTGGTATTGAAAAATCTCAAGTATAAAAAATAAAAGGTTTCGATATTTGATGATAGTCACAGTGTCTTGCATATAACAAAGAATCTAATATTTCATTCAAAAATCAAGAATTATGAGTTCAGTTGCACTTCATTCATGAAAAAGTGAAGCAAGGAACACTGGAAATGCAAAAAGTTCATACTAACAATAATCTAGTAGAGTTTTTGATAAAGTAGTCAATATTGACAAGTTTGTTTAATGTTGATCCTTATATAAACTGATAGACATGTAAGCAATATGACTATATCAATGTAATGTAAAGATTGACTAGTTCTCAATTAAATCTTCAAATGAGAGATTATTAGAAGAATCTTCTAAAGTCCACTTATAAATGAATTTTTTTTACATACATTGAAAAACAAAATTTAGTTAAAGACAAACGACTTGCATATTGTAAGCAAGATTATTGATGAAAAAAATCTAAATTAAGATAAATAATGAATGATGATAAAAACAAATATATTGTAATGTAGTTATTAGGATAAAATAAAATCTACAGCTATAGATAGTTTGATTCATGATAAATAATGATCCATCTTCTTATTTCAAGCATCAAGAGACAAACTTAAACATATAAGAGTAAAGCTTGTGAGGATCCAATATTATATGTTCTAAGTTACAAATATTACTTTTTGTTAGTTAATGATTATTTAATTTGTAATATATTTTTTTAATTTAAATAATTTTTTATATGTCTTATCTATTTCAATCTTAATTAAACTGTAATCATTCTTTATATGTTTAATTATTCTAACATTGGCCTAATCCCATCATCAAGTTTTAATAATTAACTAAAGGAAATATCGATTTCTCTTAATATTCAACAAACTAGTAAACTTCAAACTTTCATCCTTAACACCATCCTACTTATTGAGCACTCCATCCTATTTATTTGAGTATTTGAACATAATACCTTTTGATCTTAAGAATAGGTACATTCATCTAAAGCATGATGATAAAACTAATTTTGACATATATATAATATCCAAAGGATTCTTCTTGCCCTCAATCTTAAATAAATGGTTACCTAATTAAGTCTGTATCTATATTACATATATAAGAATTATCCACTATACACATTGCCAATTGTGTTGAATATATGATATTTAATTTAAGTAGATGCCTATTTAAAAGTACAACATTTTATTTTAAAAATAAATTTATTGTCTTTAATTTGCAACAAAGTTTCTTTAAATTATAAATGAATTGAGTTGTATCGAATTGTATTATGTTTAACTTGAATTGTTTAAACTTTCTTAATCAAATCTAACATGAACTTCTACTAACTCTAACTATAACTCTATAACTAGTGAACATGAATTTATATATAGTTCAACCTGCTCAAGAAATTTTAAGCTGTAAAACCTAAAATACGGTAATAATCTCACAAAAAACATGTTTATATTATAACCTAAGTATATAAATCTCTTTTCTAGTTTGACTATCTATCAAAAGTTCTCCTATAGTTCAGATGGCCTTAGAAATTCTCAAGGTTATATAATTAATCAAATATGTCCCTCTTTAAAGTAAATTCCAACTGTTATTCAACTATATTCTAGTCAAATATATTTACAGCAGTTTAATTATTAATATGACACTAGAATAATGGCATAGTTAACTAATTATTAAATCATAGAAACTGTTAAGACTAAATCCAAATTAGAGACATTTGAAAATAATTAAATTATAGGAGGTCTTATTATACTTATATTTTCTTAACAAATACAATTAATTTATTCATGGTCTCTAATGAGATGAAATATATTCGTCATTCATTAGTTTGAGTCTTCATTTGTTACGAAACTTAGTTCCGAATGAGTCTTATCCTACTAATTTCAAATCCATTGGTTTAATTTATATATAACCTTCAAATTTATTGAGATTAGTGCCAAAGTTCAAATACCTGTGAGTACATCTGTGGTTATGGATTTTTCAAAAACTACAAGCTCATCCAAGTTTTCTTTTAGAACCCGCATTTGTGATTACAAGGAGCATTTTGTCATATTCACCGAAATTGCAATCACATACTTTAAAAGCAAGCAAACCAAGTCAAAAGGCGTCAGAAAAAGATGAAACATTACGGTGGAACATCAAAAAGATATGAAGGTCACACAATTTTGTTGGTCCAACTTGATTTTCATAGCTTATGATAGTGGAAGACGACTAAGATGAGAAGTTCACTTTTGGATTGAAGACAATGAATGATGGTCTCCTTTATATAAAAAGAGTAGCCAAAACTTATGGGAGTTTGTCAAAAATGTATGGCCATAATGTGGTCATCCAATTAGTCGGTCTTAAAGCGGTTTGAAATCAAGAGAAAGATGTTCAACTTTGAACCACTGAAGACACATAAAAATAGATTACTTACATAATGAAAGAAAGAAAGGAAACAAATGGGTTTGAAATTAAGAAACTGTTAAATAAATGTTAATGGATGGCTTTTTTCTTGGGTGTAGCTGCACCATGGTCTTAGTCCAACAACAATTAAGGGATTCTGAAATCATTAGCTTGACATTAGAATTGAAAACTTGTTCGACAGTCCAGCTAGCACATAATTTAAAGACCAAACCCTAATTAAAATCAAGACATTAAAACTATAAATTAACAAGTATAGTTACATACACGAAGTTTGACTTTCAGAGTTTTATAACCGAATTGTGCATTCTATGTGGCACGTAACAGAATCAATCTACTTAAACAATTTATCAAATCCATAAGGCAACCAATAAATTTAATTACAAAAGCGACTCCATATGCATATATAGGTTCTCCTTCTTTTGTAATTCCTCTCTGAAGGGTTGTTATATATTGGGGATAAGAGCTGAATATGTTATTGAATTAACCTTGATTTGTTTTGCCTGATGAACATGGCATCCTCGTATTAACCAGCTTACATGTCAAGTTAAAAGAAAGGGTTTAATTAGGAAAATCATGCAGAAGCAAATAAACTTATGAGAAAAAAAGAACAGTACATCAAACTTCCTATACTGAATTAACCTGATTTTTCATATTCTCTATTATTTTTGTAAAATCTGATGAGGAAGAGGTAAAGGACAAGCTTCCCAAGCCTAAGGTGCTGACTGACTGTTTTATCCTTAGAACCACTGCCACAACAGATTTGTGAATTGTTATACATATAAATATGAGTAAAATGGTGTGAAAGGGATCTATAAGAATCAGCAAGCAGGTTCTGATGACGTTTCCCACATGGCTGGTCTAATCAATTGGCCAAATGAAATTGCATTGGGAAGAAGCTTGCAGTTTCCATTTTGTCAAATAATACAAGCTGTCAAAACCTAACCACTTCAAACCAAACCAAACTTCTTTGGCAGGCAAAGTAAGCCACGTGGGGGTTGAGTGTGTCCAACAGAGTCAACATTAATAATCTCTGTCAACCCTGTCTTTTTCTTCTACGTTGATCTTGGCTTGTTTTTTTTCTCTGGAGTTTGAAAATCTGGGGTTGTTCTCTGGGATGGGGCATTGACATTTTGATTCGCTTTCTTGTCTCCTTCCCATTCCAACCTAAACGCCTCACTATTATTTACCTCTAGAACAAAACGGAATCTTTTGAAGGTTTTGAAATTTGGTGGTGAAATTCCATTACTAGTAGGTCACAAAATATCGCACGAGCGTTCAAATGGAACACTGAAAAATAAGTGTTCAGCTTAACAAAAATCATACTTGAATTAATGTATTATGTTCAACTTATCAATATTGTAATCCTTGTACAACTTATTTTTTAATGTCGTTTCATTTCAAGTCTTAACATAGATAGTTATATAGAAGAAAATATAGTATAAAGAATCATAAAAATTCTGGTATGGTGATAACCGGGTAGCAGTTCAGATCTTGATAAACTATTTGCCCCAATTCTTTTAAAAGTAAACTCTGCATCCATCATGCTTTAAATCATAATCATGTGAGCTGAGACCATAATTAACTTCGGCCTTTTCTCGCCCAACCTTAGTTGGGTAAGGAGTCGTCTCGATACACAAATGGGAGGTTTTAGTGTTATCTTTTGGCTGAGAGAGACAATGTAGCAAAATACCGTACCGAATTTAGTATTGAATTGAGTTTTGGTATGGTATTGTATCGAAACTGATTTTTTAAGTAATTTTTTAAATTTATAAAATAGTCTTTTAATTTTTTAAAAAATTACAAAATATTTCATTGTCATATTGTATAGTTGTATTATATATTTTTAACTCTGTCTCTAAAAATCATAATAATAATTAATAATCACAATTAATATGAAATAACAATAATTTTCAGATATTTCACATATATATAATAACTGAAATTTTTATCAAAAAAGACAATCATCATTATACAAATATAAAATTAAAATCAATTCAAAGTATTTAAATATTACAATTTCAATTTTCATTAGATAATAAATAATAATTACATAAAAAATTCAATAAAAACAATAAATATCCTTAACTCTTAAATTATTACAATTTATAATAACAGTTCATGATAAGGAAACAATTAAGTAGAATTGAAACATGAAACAAAAACATGTATTATTTAATTTACTATCAATTAAATATATTATATATTTAATTAATTAAAATTAATTATTACTAAAATTATAA
>JANZXR010000002.1:16138221-16150142 GCA_027575705.1 Erythroxylum echinodendron | reverse complement strand
ATATTTTAATTTAATTTATAAAATTAATTTAATAATTAATAAATATAATTAAATTTAAAATATTTTAAAATATATTAATTTCAAATAAAATTTGATTTAATAATTAAAAATATATAGAATAAATATTAATTTTTAAATTATTTATTTATAAAAATAAAATATTTTTATTAATACTTTATTAATAAATATTATATAAAAGATTAAATAAATTTAAAGAAAATAATTTATTTTTAAGTTTAATTTAATGTGTTATGATTATTGGTAATAACAATATTTATTTTATTTTAAAATTTGAAACTAAAAAATTACAATAAAATTTTAACTAAATAATTAATTATGAAAACTTTGAAAAAAAGAAGGGGGAGGGAGGGAGAGAGTTGTTTAAAAAATGAAAATTTTGCAAAAATGTTCCTATATTTTTCAAAATTTTGAGTATACTGGTTAGTAATAGACGAAATAGAAATAGAATGGCACTGACCGATATATATACTCGATATTAAAGATGTCGGTACTATTTTATTTTGCGAACGGTACAGAACGGTATCCACTTCCGTGGTGGGAGAGTATCTTCTCTTGACGATATATGTAACATCTTATTTCTATTAATTCAATTTTATATTTCACAAAAAATAAATCATAATGATGTATTGAATTGATAGGGATTTTACATATACATCCCTCAAAAAATTTCTCATCTAAAAACGACATATTTTTATATTATATGGTAGCATATATAGAAGATCTAGACTTACGTTTAACTGAGGAGAAAATAAGAGTACATGTTCGATAAGATAAATAATAGGCATAGATTCATTGGAAAGCCAAGGGAGGGTAAGGGGACAGTTGAAAGAACGTGGTGTGTCGTTGATATTAGAGAATGCGCATTAAGGATCACAACGAGGGAAGCATTACCTGCAGCCATTGACTGCAACTGTATATATGTATATGCGAAGGCTACCTTAAGTATGCCAATTGCACATAAATATACATACCCAGACCCTGGAAGAAGTAGCTGTATAACCCTCATTGATAACGTTATCTGATAGAACTCGATTTAAAGTTTATAAATTAAATTTTAATTTATAAATTTGATTCTAATGACTTGACCTATTGCCTCGCCTGATAAGAGAATCGGACTGACCGTTGTTCGTAAGTGTCGATTACGCTGTCTTATAGTAGTACCTTACAAGCTAGGCAGCTTAATTTCTCGAATTGGAGTGGTGGGTGCCCACATACTCACGCACGTGTGTCTCTCTGCATATACTCATTCGGATCTTCCTTACCGTATTCTTTGGCAGGGCCATTTTCCACCAAAATATTGAGAAAATAAAGAACGTCGTACAAGAAAATGAAGATTAAAAATATTTTTTCCCATCATCATTGAAATTAAGGAGTTAAAATATGGACTTTTGAGCCTTAAGTATAATTTACAGAAACAAGTACCAATGTGATGGGGGACATTTGTCGTCCTTAACTTTTGTTTTCTTCTTTGTTACAATTATCTTTGGTTTGAACTTATTGGCGATAGAGGAAATCTTGGGGCTTCATCTTGAAGCATTCTTGACCATTTTACGTCACAAGCCAAGTCGGTGGTTTTACGATGTAATCACTTCATGCACGTAACGTGGGTGCATGCACTTTCCATTTTTCAATTACGGAACCCAACTTTCTAGTTTTATCTACACAAGTCGTCCTCTTATCAATAATAGTGTTCATATTTGGATTTTGAATTTTTCATTGTGGAAACAAATATATTTAAATCAATTATATCCAGAAAGAACGTTGAAAACAAGCTGTTTAACCTATATGACCATGACCCAACTTCCAACTACCATGTTGGATTTAAAGTAAAAAAAAGTTTAAGGTGCGAAGATTGCAAATAATGCTTATTACAATTTCTCATAATTGGTTTAATTGAGAAATTATTTATTTCCTGGTCTTATGTTATAACTATAAACTATCGTAATTTACAACCAATATTTCAGAAATTGTGTTGGTGAAATTTTAATATATTTTAGGAATGTATTAGTTCATCTCTTCTTTTTAAAAAAAAAAAACTTATTCATCCCCAAATCGGTATCTGAATCAAGACCAAAGGAACTAAGGCTGAAATTTTCTTTTACTAAGATGAATCTTATAAATCTTTTACGATTTTAATGTGAAAAACTTTAAATTAATCTTGACCTACACTAATTAGGTCACAAAGTTCCACGCATAGTCTGAATGTCGAAAGCAGTTTAACGCAAAATCTCTAATCTGTCATATTATTGTGGGCGCCGTATGTTTGAATAGGACGATACATAACTAGCAAGTTCATGACCAAAACAAATAAAGAAAATAATTTACACTTATTTTGTCGTCTGGATTCCAATGCCTCTCCAACTAGAGAAGAAAAAGATGTTACATTTAATCTAGATGCATGTTACTGATATGCCCCATATGATGCTTATGACCAATCACAAGTTCACAACCAAAAGCAAAGTATGTGACGTCAACAAAACCAATTGATCAATGCTCGCGTAGCCGACACCAGGACTTTCTCCCTTTCCAATTAAGGAGGTATTTCAAAGGCACGATGTTGGAGTTTCTTTGCAATCAATACCCTTTTGCCTCTCCTCTCTGGCTGGCTGGCTTGCTAGTCAAGGTAAATAAAGGAAGCTGCCAAACCACGGTGTCCTCTTCTTCTTCTTTCATTTCCTTTTCCTTAGTAATTAAGTCTTGGACATTTGATTAAGAAAGGGGACTGATAAATGAGTTACTCTATATAATCTTTGCCTGTGCAATGTTAATTTTTTTATCTTGTAATTCATTATGTAATACAATCAAATCAAAAGAATGACCGTAGCTCGACCTAGCATTTTATGCCACGTTATTAATGTCACATTCACATGTGTAATTGCCGACCTAGCCATTTTGGATCATGTTGGACACGTGTCTCGATCTAAGGTTTTGGTGGTCAACAAAGTAAAGTAGCGTGCAGAACGTCCACACAAACAATAAACAAAATATTTAAACTGTAGACAAATTTAGGAGTTTTTATTTATGTTTTTTATTTTCTGTTTTTATTATTAAATTTAATTAAAAATATGTTTATTCTAGTTTTTATTTTTAACTTCTTCCATTTTCATGAAAACTAAAACAAATTATTTTTTATTTTTCCTGATTTTATAATTTAATTCACTATCAACTAGATATATATTTATCTAATTATTTAATATATTGATTATTAGTAAAATTGTGATAATTTTAATTTAATATATATTATTTTCAATTATAAATAATTTAAATTTATTTAATTTTTGTAATTAAATTAACTTAATTAAATAATTACTAATAGATATAATTAAAATTAAGATATCTTCCTTCAAAATATATAAATTTCAAATAAAATCTTGATTTAATAATTAAAATAAATAATAATTTATAGATAAATAACAATTTATAAATTATTTTATTTTAATAAAATAAAATAACTTTTATTGATAAAATAAAAATAAAAGCTGAAATTCACAACAAAAAAATAAAAATACAACCAAATTAACAAATTCTAGTTTTTTTTTTCAAATTGTCACAGACAAATAAGAAGAGAGACACGATCAATGTGATTCTTGCCGATGATAAACACTGACAATGTGATGAACAATAAGGAATGTAAGCAATATTATATACTATTTAGTCTTTATGTAGCTTTCTTAGTTTAAAATATCACCTGTAACACCTGTTTTGGCATGTAATGGGAATTACTCTACAACGATCATGTAATTAACAAAAGTTTTAAGCTCTATCATCCATTAATTAACAAGAACATCAAGTAATTATTCTAAATTCAACCGACGTTTTATTAGTAATAGTATTGATTCAATACGAGACTGAGAACAAATTGAAAATGAATCAAAGTTTGAGACTCGTTCGTAAATAGGGACTTTGACGTCCTCCTACGTTTATATAAAAGCAAAAGACTACTGTAGTGTATTCTCTTTAGTTGTGTTGTGTTAGCCCGCAGGTAGTATTTACACTAATCAGCATCATAACTAATAAGACAAAACAAGAAAAAGAAAACGGTCAAGCGAGGGAAGTGGGTCCGAAGGCAGAAAAGAAGTCAGATCCGGAACGCGGTGGTGCTCTTTTACTACTTAATGAGGGGCCCCGCGTCTTAGACCAGCGGAGCCGGGCCGTCAAATTCGTTGACTTGGAAATCATTTTTCTCTTTAAAAATGTCTTTTCTCTATTCCTCACGTGGAACGCGCCGTACAATTCGGGGCGGTGGGAGTGGGATGATTCATCTCTCTCTCTCTCATGCCTTTCCCGTTGTATTTTTTTTTCCTTTTAATTTAAATGAATGGGTCAAATTTCTTTCTTGACGAAATGTGCACGAAACCTCCTATTTGCCCCTTTCTTTCCTTTTTAAAAATTTTTCCAATCATCAACGCAAATATTCTAACTAGGGCAATTGAGTTCAAAATAAGCATAGAATTATAAATAAGAATGTTTAAAGTTAACGATCCCTAGTAAATGGTAGCGGGTCATACACAATGTTTTGTCGCTTAAGTAAGTCTACGTGAGAAGAGTGGGACCCAGTGCCAGAATAGTACTGACGCACCATCTGACGCAATAAAATGAAATGTGAGAGAAGAAAGATTAGATTAGCACATCCGTAAAATTCTGAGGAACTGAAATTAAAATCTAGGAAAAGTCTAAATGGTCTTCCGTCCAACCCCTTTTTATAGCCGACCCTATTGCACCGGTGAAAGACTTCACAGACTTCTTCCCACATACACCAACTATAAGCTCTCTTCCTCCCTCTTTCTCTCTTCAGCTTTTATAGTCCCTGATTTACTTGGGCGCCTGCATCTGTATCTTTTCAAGTCATCGCACTCTTCTTCCCATCAATTTATGGACAAAGGATGGGGGCTTACCCTTAACTCAAATCCTCTCACTTTCTTCCCTGGAACCAAGAATCCTCCTCCTCCTCCTCCTCCTCCTCTTCCTGCTCCAACAGCCTCTGTGAACTCATTTTCCACGAGCAAGAAAAGCTTTGACATGGGTGGTAGTGGTGACTCCATTGGTATATTTCAGTTCCCGGTGAACCTTACCGGCAGGGAAAATCACGGCCGCTCTAGTCCTTCACAGCGTGACCACAACCGGGTTGCTGCTGGTGAGGTCGACTTCTTCTCCCAGAAGAAAAGGGATTCTTTCGATGAAGATAATAGTGATTCTAAAACCACAAGTTTTGTCAGTGTCAAGAAGGAGCACAATCATTCTCAGGGTGAAGCCGCTGCTCCTCCTCCAATGTCCAGTCTTGATGTAAATGTAAGAATAATCGGGATCTTTTGTCTTGTTCTGTATTTTTAATTAGATAGCTATTTATTATATAGAATTATTCATTTCTTTTGTTTCTGAATTAGACTGGGTTGCACCTTCTTACTGCTAACACTGGAAGTGATCAATCAACGGTGGATGACGGAGTATCGTCAGATGTCGATGATAAGCGATCCAAGAATGAGGTAAGACGATTGAAGAACACAACACCGAAAGGTTATCAATTTCTTGCAACTTTTGCTTGCATGCGTACAAACAAAGTTGGGATTTTTAGACTTAAAGGATTTTAGTTGTTGCAGCTGGCAAAGTTGCAAGTGGAGCTTCAAAGGATGAACACAGAAAATCAAAGGCTTAGAGACATGCTCAGCCAAGTTAGCAAGAATTATGGTGCGTTGCAAATGCATATTGTGACATTAATGCAACAACAACAGCAGAAGCAGATTAGCCATGGGGCTGAGCACACCCAAGGGAACGAGGTACTTATTGTCTATACGCATTTAACAATTAGCCACAAGAATTTCACTAAGGAAATATTGTCAATGGTTCAATTAATTAACTGTGTTAGTTCTTATCGGTGTTGCTTTCAGCTTGTTGAACTGAAGTCTGACGACAACAAACACGAGGTAGTACCGAGACAATTCATGGATCTAGGCCCTTCCGCCGAAGCTGACGACATATCTAACTCATCATCTGACGAGAGGACACGTTCAGGATCACCTCTAAAACACGGAAGGCTAGACAAGGGTCAATATGATCAAGAGAACTCTAGTCTCCGCGATGGCAAAATGGTTGGTAGAGAAAGAGACCAGAGCCCAGATGAATCTGAGTCACAAGGATGGAATCCTAACAAACTCCAGAAATTGAATTCTGGTAACAAGGGTGTTGATCAATCCACTGAAGCCACCATGAGAAGAGCCCGTGTCTCAGTTCGAGCACGATCTGAAGCTCCTATGGTACGTATGCAACAATTAGCTTTGCTCAAAACTGCTAATTTTAAATTTCGATCGGTTACGAAGATTGATAGTTTGTTCTTAAACGAACATAGATAACGGATGGGTGCCAGTGGAGAAAGTATGGACAAAAGATGGCCAAAGGAAATCCATGTCCTAGAGCTTACTATCGGTGTACAATGGCAGTTGGTTGTCCAGTTCGCAAACAAGTAAGTTAAACCTTGTGTAGTTAAACCTCTCAGTTTCACTTAAAATTAAGGACAAAACTAATCTCAATCTGGTGAATTACAGGTCCAACGTTGCGCAGATGATCGGTCAATCTTGATAACAACTTACGAAGGGAACCACAACCACCCTCTACCTCCTGCTGCAATGGCAATGGCCTCAACAACAACAGCGGCTGCAAGTATGTTGCTTTCAGGATCAATGTCGAGTGCAGATGGCCTAATGAACCCAAATTTACTGGCAAGAGCAATCCTCCCCTGCTCGTCAAGTATGGCAACGATCTCAGCTTCAGCTCCGTTCCCAACTGTAACATTGGACCTCACTCACAATCCAAACCCTTTACAATATCAACGACCACCTACTCAATTTCAAGTCCCTTTCGCTGCCCAACCACAAAACACTGGTGCCATTTCAACTCCACATTTGCCGCAGGTTCTCGGGCAAGCACTGTATAACCAGTCAAAGTTCTCCGGCCTTCAGTTGTCTCAAGATGTAGGGTCTTCACAATCAGCCCAGCAGGCACCACCCCCACCGCCAGTACAGCAGCCTTCCCTAGTTGACACAGTCAATGCTGCCACGGCTGTCATCACGGCAGATCCCAACTTCACTGCTGCTCTAGCCGCCGCCATCACCTCAATAATCAGTGGCGCTAATGGCACCACCGCCCCCACCAATCACAATAGCAATAGCAGTGGAAACAACACGAGCAACAGAAGTTAGAAATGGGTGTCTTTTGTTCTTTCTGGACAGTTTCTCACTTTATCGGGATTCGTTCTTTTTTCTTCTTTAATCTTTTAACACTTCATTAGTAACCCTTTTTCTTCTTTTCCTGGGGGGATGATGAAAATGACGTCACATGTCCATACACCCTTTCGTTGTTCTTGTTGAGAAAGGATTGGGTTAGAGCACGAAAGGTCTCATTAATTCTTTTGTTGTTAGCTCACTTTCAATAACTTGTTTCGAATTGTTCAATGAATACACCAAAAAGAGAATTAATCACTTTGATTGAGTTTATGTCTGTTCTTTACTTTTTTTTGGTCCCTGATTTTCGTTCTTTACATCTATACCTTGACTTATCATTTAGAAAGCTGTAGCCACAAGGAATGAATATATATATATATATATATATATATATTGTTGGGTTTTGCAGTCAAGAAATACGGCGGGCTAGCGATGTTTGACACGGAAAAAGAAGGCCTGAGAAGTGTGGAACGCAATGAAGGAACCTTAAATAATGGAGTGCTAATCAAAGAGGGGCATTTCCAAGAAGCTACGTCTACGTGTTTGTTGGACGAAGTCTAATCATAATTTGCGACTTGGTGACAGGTCAAATTTGGTTCAGACTAACAAGGGCAGACGGTAGAAGAGGCAAATACTCCATGTAGTTTCGTGGAGAGTAACGAGGATAAGTTGTCTTATTGGACAATTCAGATACGTTTGTTGACTTCTTGTGCACCTTTGATTGACATCACGTCACGTCATACTCATTCAATCAATCATGTGATTCTGTGCATGTTTCTCTAGTTTTTTTAGAAGGAAAATCAAGGACGTGGAGCATTGTGGGTCGCACCGTACCCCTTCCACCGTACATTACTGAACCACTTTGTTGCGCCACTTGCACATGTTTTATGTGAGTGATTTACTTCCACGAATTTGGGCAGTAACTGCTTGTCTATGCTAAATTGGACTTTTTGCCCTTCCTCGGGGAAAACACGGCTTGTTAATGTTATAAAACGACTCCCTATTCCCAAATAACCACATTGCATGAGCATGACATAAGATCAAGTTTATCAACATCTTGTGTTGCAATACTTGTTCAAGAATCCAAACTTCATACATATATATATGTATATATCTACCGAGTATCCTTTGGAACCATAAACTTTTTTCTACATTTAAGACATTGAGGGTCGACTCATTAAAAGTTTTCCCTTCATAAGCTTTTTGGTATTGTTCTCCTCAGGACATACGTAAGTTTGAATTCTATTTGACATTAATGAGGGAGGGATAAATACTTGTGTATTGATTAAATTTAGAAATCGGTGGTTGAGAGTTTGAAATTATGTGAGGGAGGGATGAATACTTGTGTACTGATTAATTTTAGAAATGGGGGGTTGAGAGTTTGAAATTATGTTTGTATAAACTTAAGTAGTCTCACTAATATGTGAGATTGAGTTTCAATTATATTATTATGGGTTAATTGTCAAAAGTTTTTCAATTTTACTCAATAATTTTACAATACTAACTTGAATTTTAAAAAGTAGAATTAAAATACTCAAAACTTTCTTTACAAAAATAACCCGACATTAAATTCTCTATTAATATTAATGATTTTACCACGTGACTGTCAAATAGGATAATGATATCATTTATGATATCTGTTATTTAATAAAAATATGTTAAATTCATAGGCAGTTTTGCCCATTGCCCCGCTAACTACTTATCCAAATGAGCCATATTATAAACAATTTCAATCCCATAAATCTTACAATAATTTATCTTGTTCTTGACAATCTTCAACAAATAGTGATCTTGAATCACGAGCTACAAGAAAAATAAGTTTTTGCGACAGAAATTATCGACGGAAAATAAAAATTTTTTGTCAGAAAACAAACTTGGCGACAGAAATTATCGACGGAAAAAAAACATCAGAGAAACAACCATTGGTAAATTTAGCGACGAAAGTTTGTGTATATGTCGATACTTTTAGTGACGAAATTTTAGATCTATGTCGGTAAGTTAAAGAAAATTTACTGATGAATTTATAATATTTCGTCACTACTTTGCGGATGAAATCCCAATACTTCATCGGTGAATTTGTTGATAGTAAATCGTAAGTCCATCGCTAAAGTTACCGACGAATATATAACAATTCGTTGCTAAAGTTACTGACAAACATGAACCATCGCTAATTTTTACTGATGGACTGATATATTTCGTCAGAAACTTACAGACGAATTTATTTATTTCAGCCCTAATTAGCGATAGAATGGTATGTACCGATGAAAGGTATCGTCCCGTCGCTAATTACCTACGAAATATTGTAGTTCCGTAAATAATTTTAACTTTGATAAATTTCTACCCCCATTCCTCACTTTCTACCCGAGTTTTCTATTCATAATCTTATGATTTTTTTTTGTAAATTTAATTTCTGTAAATAATATGACATTGATTGATAAATAAAAAGTAAAAATTATCCTGATTGTTGATATAATAAAAAATTAAAATGCACATGAATAAGTATTTTGAAATAATTGTAAATTAAGAATTTATACAAAAACTTAAAAGTATCAAAACATCAAATACATTCACTTATCCATATAAGTTATGGTGAAGGTGGATGTTTTGATTGTTGTGATGAGGTCTTGTCCCTCTCCTTTAACTGATTTATCTTATTATGGAGTTGGGCTATGTACTCCATCGACTGTTACAATTGAGTTGCCAACCTCTCTATTGTGCTCTTAAGCTGAATGATTTTTTCATTTAATGTGGACCGACTACTAGATGCAGCAGTAGTGGATGTGGATGATTGCGAATAACATATGTTCGCAAATAAATCTAAGCTGAAAATCCTTCCATTGTGGTCCCTACCACCCACTACATCAAGATATGCTTGACTCTCATCAATAGTTTCAGAGTTCTGAGACTGTCATTTAATGTTTTCTTGTATTTAGTCATATCATTATAAATGTTTATGTTAATAAGTAACACTTTTTAAGAATTAATATTAAAGTATAGATTTTACATACATGAAGTTGTCTAGATCGGGTGTTGATGAAGGTCACACCATCATGTTTCTTGGTATAAGTGTGCAAAAAGAGCTGGCGTGGGGTAGGCTTCCTACCCATAGACTTTTCTTGCATTAGAATAAATTGTTAAAAGTGAACTACAATTTACAAAAGTTTTGGAAAAATTTCCTCTATTTTTATGATATTTACCCCCTGTTAGACAAAAAAATTTAGCTAAATAACACAGTAATTAATGGCACCAGACATTTATAACATTATTATTCTCTATAATGCACATATATTTTCATTTGAAGTTTCATACATCAAATTACATTGAAATCAAATTTCATACATTAAAGTAAAAAAATCAGAACATAAGTGTAAAGTTTTGATACTTACAAGTTGAAGTGCATGCTCTTAGTGGGTCAAAAAACCTCCAATGTTTACAAGTCGACTCTCTTTGTCTGGTCTTTTACTTCTGTTGGCATAATTGCACTCTGAAATAGATATTGCCTCAGGTGATGCCCAATACTATTTCCAACGACTCCATATGCCCAATACTATATGATGTTCGTGCACTATTTTTGTGTATCAAAGCAAGAAAGGCTCTATAATATGTACAAGTTCGCCTCACCCATACATTATAAATTACAACATCAAATTTTGAATCCCAAAAAATTTCTTTCTAAAAAAAAAATTATAAGTACTTATAAATGACAATATTTATCTAATTAACATATAAAATTAGATAAAAAAGATTAAAGAATATATTTTGTGTATCTCAAACTCCTGATAATAAAAATCTTTTGTCGGCTGAGAGACATTCTTCCATATATAACCCTCAAGATCTATCCTTTCCTTGAACTTGGATGAGAAATTTCTTGAGCACGTTCCAGATGGAACCAACCTAATATGTAAGTTATTTTTGATCATTTTCAAATTAAAACCTATAAATTTAGTATAAATCTATAATGTTATCATGTAGTACAAAATTTTTAAATTTTGCTTATAAATTATTGACAGTTGTGATGTACATCCTTCCATTAACTCCTTTAACTCCAAGATGGAGATCACCTTCTTCATCTACAATGTTTACCGTTGATCACTACAATAAAATTGCGTATTAGCGTCGGAATATTTCCGACAGCAAAAAATCCGTCGATAATTACCAATGGAACGTCGCTAATCCGTAGGAAAATAGAATGTTTTACTAACGGAAAAAAAATCCGTCGGCAATACTGTAAGAAAAAATTTAGCGCAAAATCTCCGACAGAAAATAGCGACGCCAAAGGTCTCAGTGACGGGAAAAAATACGGGAATCGTTCCTGCAATTTAATTGCTTCGCCATTTACCGACGGTATAGCACTTACAAGTTGAAGATTTTCCGTCGCAATTTGATACTTACAAGTTGAAGTGCATGCTCTTAGTGGGTCAAAAAACCTCCAATGTTTACAAGTCAACTCTCTTTGTCTGGTCCTTTACTTCTGTTGGCATAATTGCACTCTGAAATAGATATTGCCTCAGGTGATGCCCAATACTATTGCTAACGACTCCATATTTCTTCAGATATATATGATTTTCGTGCACTATTTTTGTGTATCAAAGCAAGAAAGGCTCTATAATATGTACGAGCTCGCCTCATCCATACATTATAAATTACAACATCAAATTTTGAATCCCAAAAAATTTCTTTCTAAAA
>JANZXR010000002.1:16124564-16138121 GCA_027575705.1 Erythroxylum echinodendron | reverse complement strand
GATGAATGCATGCATAATCTGCAACTGAACATGTTTTGTTGTGTAAAAGGTTTTCTGCTTGTTACTTAGTTATAAATCTGTTACCCACGAGCTTCAAGCTCACCTCCCCCCCTCCAACTTCTGTCCAAATTCAGGTGAAGCTCAAGAGAGTGAATAAGTCAAGATGCAAGGTAGCACAAGTCTGCAAATGTCTTTTGTAATACTTAGGATTGATTTTTGGCGGTTAAGGCTTTAGCCTCCTTTCAAGCTGTATTGGTCTTAATGTACTGATGTATTAAGACTTGTAAGGGTACTAAAGCTTTATAAGTGAATACTCATTTGAAGTATGCATTTTATTTTTGCGCATGATTATGATCAAGGTTAAGTTTTTAAGTTGTATGTGTTGAGCCAAATGATTTTTTAGGAGTGAGAAAAGATTAATAGTCACGTTTAGGTGATTCTGATATAAGTTTGGAATAAATGAGAGCAGTTGAAAAAGGTTAATAGATTGCATCGAAGAAGAAAGATACTAAGGAAAAATGCAGAGGTTAAGTATCCTTTGTGATGACATCACACACAGAGGCTAGGAAAGCTTAGAAGCATATAAGTATCCTCTGTGCTGACGTCACAACACAGAGGCAAGGAGGATATAAGAGTATAAGTATCCTCTGTGATGACGTCAGAACACAGAGGAAAGGAGAGTCCAAGAGTATCCTCTGGGTCATTGTTCACAGACATTGTCTATGTTACTGTTCACAGACTTTGTCTGTGTTACGGTTCACAGAATTCGTCTGTGTTATTGATAGCGTTATCATCTGAGTTACTATACACAGACTTCATCTGTGTTACTGTTTACAGACTTCATAAAAATGAGATACAAGACAGAAATGAGATGGAAGGAATAAGACAGAAGAAAAATGAGACTCAAGACAAAAAGGAGACGGAAGGAAAATGAGACGCATGACAGAAATGAGGCGGAAGAAAAATCAGACGATAGACATGTGACGAGGGGAAGCTGAAAATGAGACTTAAGCAATGAGACGAAAAAAAATGATAGACCCTTCAGAAGATAAAGTCGACCTTCGAGGTCTTCACGAAAGTTGTAGAGATTGAAGTGCTCTTTAAATCTATCCAAAGAAACCTTAGATTGGATTCCTATAGGAAAAGTTATACTAATAGCCCCGAGGCAGGGATATGTGCAAGGTATTGAGAAGATGACCCAATAGTGATAAGTCTGATGATGTTTCCGAAGGTTAGGCTCTAGGGAGTGGGTTCTCACAGAGTTGGTACTCGAGCAAGCATGAATAATCATATATGAGAAGTTAGGCTCCAGAAACAGGGCCTAGCAGAGTTGGTATCAGAGCATGAAAGCAAGTCTGAGTCAGACACTAGAAACGGGGTCGGACACAAGTGGTGAAGGCGGATGCCCTGACTAATACGATGAGGTATTGTCCCTCCCCTTTAATTGATCCATCTTATTATGAAGTTGGGCTATATACTCCATCGATTGTTACAATTGAGTTTCCAATGTCTCTACTATGCTCTTAAGCTGGAGTACTCTCTCATTTAATGCAGACTGCCTACTAGATCCAGTTACATTGGATATGTAGGATTGCGAATAACAAGTGTTTGTAAATGAATCAAAGCAACAGTTTTAGAGTTCTGAGACTATTGTTCATTGCTTTCTTGTATTTGTATAATTATAATTTTTTATTTTAATAAGTGATACTATTTACGAATTAATATTAAGGTATAGATTTTACATACATGAATTTGTCTGCATTGAGTGTTGACAAAGGTCACACCATCATCTTTTTTGGTATGAGTGTGCAAAAAGAGCTAGTGTCATGTAGGCTTTCTACTATTAGACTTTTCCTGCATCAAAATAAATTGTTATAAGTGAACTACAATTTACAAAAATTTTGGTAGAATTCTCTCTATTTTATGATATTTACCAGCTATTAGACAAAACAATTTAACTCAACAACACATCCATTAATGACACTCGACATTTATAACAACATTATTCTCTATAATGACCATATAATTGCATTTTAAATTTCATACATCAAATTATGTTGAAATCAAATTTAATACATTAAAGTATAAAAATCAGAATATAAGTGTAAAGTTTTGATACTTACAAGTTGAAGTGCATGCTCTTGGTAGGTTAAAAATCTTCCAGTGTGTACGGGTAGACTCTCTACGTCTGGTCCTCCACGTCTATTGGCAAAATTACGCTCTAAAATGGATATTGCCTCAGGTGATGCCCAATACTATTGCTAATGACTCAATATTTCTTCAAATATATATGATGGTCAAACACCATTCTTATGTATCGAAACAAGAAAGTCTCTATAATGTGTATGAGCTCACCTCTCCCATACATTATAAATTACAACATCAAATTTTGGATCCCAAAAAATTCTTTATGAAAAAATAAAAATAAACCATAAGTTTTTTTAAAGCTATAAAAGATGAATGCTTTATGGAATTTATTAAGTTTCATAAGAGATTTAAAAATGAAACCCTCTATTGCATTACTTAAGGGTGATTATGGTATGAAACTTGATAATGAGAAGTTTGAGACTTTTATAAAGAGAATGATATCTTTTGAATTAAAATTTAAATGTTAGAACCCCTCTAAAAAATGGAGTTAGTAAAAGGAAAAATGGGACAATTCAAGACATGGATAGGATATAATAAATAAATTAATGACCTCCTAAAGTATTTTTTTGATAGAAGTTATAATAACTGCATGTCACATAGCCAATATAGTCTTATAAGATCAACTATGGATAAACTATCATATGAGTTTTAGTAATGGAAGAATCCAATGATTAGTTATTTCAAAGCAATTGGTTATAAGTATTATATTTTGAACATTAATAAAATTTTTATTTAAAATTATGGATGGAAGAATTGTGGTGTTAGTTATTATTTAATTAGCGGAGCATGTAAAGTGTTTAATAGGAAAACTCTTATTATTGAATTTTAGGCATATTGTTTTGATGAATCTAAACCTCTTACCTATGAGAAAATTCTTGAAGAGGATGAAAAATATCTAACTAAGGAATTGAAGAAATTAGTCCCTAAAGAGAACAAATATGATCACTAAGGCACCTTACAAGAGCTAGGCGTTGAATCAAGTTAGGGAGATATGAAGGAAGAGATGCTTATAATATATTAGAAACAAAAGAAGGTCATCTTCTAAATTAAATGATAAATGATGTTTAACAAGAGGATATTACCAAAGCTTATTCTAAAAATATGTCACTTATTGTTTTGATTTTTTAAATTGAACCTAGGACTATGGAAGAAGCCCTTAGTGATATAAGCTGGTTTATTACTATAAATTAAAAATTAAATCAATTTGGAAGAAGTGCAAACCATAAAAATACATTTTAAATATTTTTATTCAAGAAGAAGTTTATATATTTTAATTAACTATTTGGTTTTGAAAATCATGATGCACCTAACCATATGTATAAATTGCCTAAAGCATTATACATTTTAAAATAATCTCCTAGGAAAGCAAATGATTATCTCAAAATTCAAACTCAATTGTATAATTAAGTTTGAGTGAGACTTAAGAGATTAACAATAAAAGGTCATAAAAACAAACTCTTAAGTAATAATGAGAAGTTAGGGCTAGTATGGGACAATAGTAATGAGTGTAATAAGTGACAACAATGCGAATGACAAGGAAGTGAAGAACAAACTTAAGGAAACTAATGAACCACTAAATGATTCTAAAGTTGAGAAAACTTTAAGATATTTTTCTTTAAAATCATTTTAAAGTTGCTTTGGATTATGGCAATAGAAACTATTGAACCACTAAATGGTATAAAATCATTCTATAAACTAATGAACCACTAAAAGAAACATTCCACATTATATACGATGTTAGAGACTTCTTATAGAACATTCATCGAACACTTGGTACCCTATTGAAATTCATCCCTACTTTGTTTCAAAACTACTGTCTTCTTCCATTATTCACCAACTTAACCACAACACAAAAACAATTACCCATTAACGACCCAAATAATCCCTTAAAACTCAATCCACAGTAACACCAGCACATTGAGCATACAAAAGTTTATAGACAAAAATTGAAGGCACAAAAATTAACCCAAGGGCAACAAATGGACAACTAACTTAGAGACAGAAAACCCAAGATAATGGAAGCGGTTGGTAGAAGAACAAATGAAGATGAACAGATGGAAGAAGACAATGTCCAGAACAAAGGATCGACAGAGAAGAAGAGAACAACAAAAATGAAAGATAGAGGAGGCTTCAATGTTTATTTTCTTCCTAGAAGAAACGAAGTCATTTAACTTTAAATGTAAACAATTTCATTTTCATTTACCAACAGAATAATATTTCCGTTGGTATATCATTGACAAGCATTTCTTACATTGGCAAACTCTGATTCTTATTCTTACTACCAACAATTACTGCCTATTTTTACGACGATCTTCACTATTTCGTCGCTAAAATTGTGCAAATAAATTCCCCCCACATTTTGCAACAAAATTTTTTTCCATAGCAATATACAATTTTCCTCGAAAATTTTACCTACAAAGCTCAATTTGTGTCCCTAATTTACTACGAAATTTGGTCTTTCGGTAATATTTTATCACTAATTTGTAATTTTCTTGTAGTTCACTATCACTCACATGATTGTGTTACTAATTTTTTATAATCTAAAATCCTTAGCTTTGTAATATAAAAGGCATTTATAAAGAGGAGACGAGGGAGAAGTGGCTAAAGTCAAAAGCTACAACCAAAGTTAGAGTTGAAGACACAATTATGAACTTATAACAATGAATACAGAAATAGTACTTCAAGAGATCTAATAGAGAGCAAGCTTTCACCAAAGATTCAAAGGGATTTCATTAGAGAGATGGGGATATATATCTATAAATTCTTTTCATTTTATTGCTTTTTTTGAAATTTTGATGTTTATTTCTTTTTCTATATTTAGTAACTAAGTTTGTTTGGTGCATAAGTAGGATAGGCCTTGATTTAGGATGGATACTATGACTTGATCATTTATTTAATATAATTTAATTAATTGATTTATTGAGAATTAGTTATATGTTTCATTCTTGAATTAATATGTTTGAGATATTAGTACAATTTTTGATTTCATAAGATTAAGATTGAGAAAATCTTTTATATAAATAGATCTACCACAATTGAAAGGAGAAAAATGCAAACCTAGAGATATGTCATCATAAATCCCTTAGATTTAGGGTCAAACCTAATAGAGAGATTTATAAATCGGAGTAATATGATCTTAGGGGTTATAATTAGAAACTAGTTTCAGTTAATTAATCAAGGATTAGCTTTTAATAATCTTTAGAAAGATATTAACATAAGATAGGAATTTCTATGGTCAAATGATCAATAGTTAAATAGTATAATAAAGGTTATCACCTAAGAAATCCTAGAGGGATTCATTACTTAGGTACTATTGATTTAATATTGAATTAATCTTTGTAATATATTTGTATTGATTCATTATTATGTTAAATTTTATTTTAGTTTAGTTTTAAATTAAATAATCATCTTATAGGATGGTTAGAAAATATAAAAGAGGCCATTACTAGTACTTGTAATCCATGTAGGATTAGCCCATACTTGTTAGTTCTAACTATAGCTACACCGTACAGTTGTGGTTTAAAATTACTTTAATCATATTTCATTATAGTAAATAAAGGAATCAACTACATATAGTCCAATTTAAATTTCTAATTAAAAAAGAAGGTAAAAAGAAAATTTATGAAATAAACATATTTAAGAAAATTTCCTTATTTGAAACCATATTCCAGAGCCCATCACAAGGATTATCACATCCATATGGTTAGTTTTGTAATAGGAAATACAAGAAATCAAACGAGCATGTGGTCAGTCATGAGCGTGTAATATACTTTTCTAGTTTATCAATTCCATATTGAACAAAAAAATAAACACCCTCTTTTTAGATTTATAATACATTTCCTAAGTTGGATAACTATTAAAAAAATAATTAATCATATTGCAATGTTAACCTTAATTAGCCAAAATGCAATAGTATATCAACATGTTAAAATGAGAAACTTCAAACTTAACAACACTATGCCATAATACAAATAATACCATACTTTAATATAGATAATTGATAGATCTATATTTTAAATATTACTTGAAGCTAATTTACTTTGTACTTGACATATTTATAACATGTTTTATATAGATTTTACTATGTTTTTCTATGTTTAGTCTATTATCTTATAGGATGATTTTGAGGAAGTAATATAAGATTTATTATAAATTTCTTCATATCTAATTGAAGTTATTTCAGAGTCATTAGAAAGATAACTTACTGAAAAAGAAGTTTATATAAGACAAGAGAGCTAATTATAACTTGAAGACGTTTAAAAATGGTGAAGTTAAAGGAAATAATAATAACTACACCTATCTTTTGCAAATGTCCTGAAGCTAAGATATAGCATATGACTGGCATCAAACTTATCTTTGAAGTTATATAAAAGAGAAGCAAACTAAGACTGATAATAGTAATGAAAGGTGTCAGGTGCTGGTATCCAAACAGGGAAAGATAAAAATGTGTGATTCTTCAAGTTTAAGCAATCTAGGACTTTACTATTATAAATATATCTATAAGTGCTTGTTTAAAAATACTTTTAAGGACAATTCCAACTAGTTATAGCCTTCTTTAGTTGAGATTTTCCATAGTTTTCTTCTTTCTTTACATTCGAAGAAGATTAGGAGTAAAGATTGGAGAAGCTAGTAACATCTTCTATCTCTCTTTCTTATACTTGTCTTTTTATGCTAAGATTAATGTGTTTTTGTTTAGTTTTTATTACATTTAGTGTCCATAAAATATAGTTAGGTTTAAGGATGTAGTTTGTAAGGATTTATTTAATTATTCATATAAGTGTTAATTATTTCAAATGTTGAATTTATTTTCTTTGATCTTAATGTTGGATTTGTGATTAGCCACTATAGATTCAATGTTAGGGATTGTATAAAGGAATAGTAGGAGAAGTATGATCCATACACAAGGAGAATAAATACTTTAAGCTAGAAAACAATGGTATCCTAGACTTTAGTGATAACCATAGTAATTAACTATACTTATTGAGTTTTAATAGGCTATATTACATATAGACAGGTGGTAGTTACCTATTAGACATACTTGTGTGCCTAGATTAAGGGCATAAATATATTAGGTTAATTGTTATTTCAACTTATATAATTAATTGTATATGGCAATCAAATTTTCATATAAATGAACTGCGAATCCTTAAAGTTTGTTGTATTGATTTCTTTCATTAGTTATTTGATTTGTTTAAGTTAGTTCTTTAGTTTAATTATCTTCAATCAACTTATTAGTTTTATTTAGTTTCTTTGTTTAACTAAGATTAATAAGATTAATGACTAGTTCATTATGGGATTGATACTCTAAAATCACTCTAATTTTAGTAAGATATCTATAATTAACTCTATCCACTTGCAAACATAAAGTAGATTTGTAATACCACAACTACATAGTATCATTACTAGTCTTATGATCCAAGGATACTATCTGATGTACCATATTAGTAACATCTTGACTTTAATTTGTCAATACCATAATTAAGTATAAAAAAGACCGTGTCTTAATACATATGATACCACAAATCTAAACATTCAGTTCCACGTCTTAACAATTTATGCGTCATATATGAATATATTATTTTATACATTTTCTAAACAGTAAATGTTATCTATCTAATTTTTTAAATAAGAAATTAGGTAAAAGAGATAGATCCACCTCTAGTCTAAGAAATATTTAAAAAGACCTTAATCTTTAAATTTCTCAAAAAATCTCCTATTTTTTAGTTTTTAAAAAGGACCTTTTTTTATACTTCTATTAAGAAATAACAATGAAACACAAGCAATATTAACATCAGATGTGGACTAATTAAATGTTGCTAATATGGTAACCTAACTCAACTCTTTGACTCAACTTGAACTAATTCAATTTAACTTATATTAAAATTGTAATATAATTATAATAAATTATGAGTTTGAGTCATATTTAATTAAATTAGTTTGAGTTTAAGAGTTGATTAAATTATTTAAACAACATGTTATTAGTACAATTGTGATGTTCATTGTGCATATATTTCATTGTTATTTTTTAATGGAAGTCTAAAAGAAAGGTTTTTGGGGAAAATAAAAAATAAGAAAAGTAATTTTAAAATTTTAAAGATTAAAGGTTCAAAAGTTTCTTAAACTATAATGGAGTCTATGTCTTTTACCCTAAGAAACATGTCTAATATATGATCTAACATGGTTAACATCAATGTACTTTATGCAAAGAGGTTATTTCCCTGATTCAAACCTGTGACCATATGGTCACAAAGGAGCAAGTTTTACCAGTTCCTCCACGGCTCTCCCTCTATGTTATGGTTAACATGTTATTAATCTTAATATTTCCATAAAATTTATGACATTATGGCTAGTACTTTACTAATGTAGATGATGAGCAATACATAAATAAAAATCAAACATCCTAAATTCAATGGTACATAGGGAATTTTAGTGTTATGAATTATTGAGTCAGATACAAAATATAATGTTTTTATGTCACAAAATGCCATCATCCTTACATACATACATAACCCTATATAGTTTATCAGTAAATAGTTAAGTCAGCAAATCCTTTCTTTATAGGACTTTGTTAATCATCCTAATTAGTTAATGAAGAAATAAAAGGTCTAAGTTATCATTATTAGTGGCGATGAGTATAGTGCATCGTTGGATGGGGATGATCAATAAAGGCCTTTAGAAAAGGAAGTAGTGGACAAAAAAGTTCCATAATAAACTACTAAGAGTTATGAAGACATTTATGGGTAAAGAAATTTTGTTTTGTAATACATTTTATGTTTGATTTCCTCATTAGATTGACTCAAGTGTTTTATGACACTTAAATGTATATACTTAAATGGAGGTGGGATATTTGACTACCATTTATGTACATCTTGTCATTTTCATTATTCAAATCTTGCGGCAAATTCTTAAATTTTTTACAAATATTAAGATTAACAACAAGTTAACCATGTTTATTCATACCTTCATACATTATATTTCTTTTGTTTACAAAAAATAGATAGATTACATTTAATCTTAAACTATATCAGAAATATGATATTCATATACAATGCATAAATAATTGGGGAGTGGTATTGAATGTATGGATCTGTAGTATTATATTTATATATGGTAATTTTTACACTTAATCATGCTATTCTCATATTAATCATGTGGAATAGTGTATTAGCATATCCAAGAACATTGTTTTTTAACTAATTGTGTTCATTAGTGCACGATTAATCACACTCCCTTGTGAGTAGTCATATTTACCGTCACACTACTAACCACACAACAGTATTAATGTCCAGGCTAGGCTCTAAAATGCGGTGTCAAATAAAACATGTGTTTATTTCATGATTTTTCTATTTGTTTGTCTTTCTCCTACCAAAATTAGAATTTTCATGTGTTTAAGTGATTTCTAGATTCACCAAAATAGAGGACAAATTTTTTATTTTGATGCATTTTAATTTTCCTACTTTTGTCTATTAATGTTTTTTTATGGATTACCTTACACCTTCAGTATAGTATAGTGCTTAATTTTAGTGATCTATTGTGTTATACAATTCTTATTCCTTCCACTATCAAGTTCCTAGTAAAGTCCTCTTAATTTTTCACTATGTATTCCAATAAATGAAAATTTCCAACCCAAAGCAAATGTAAGAAGTTTTTTTTGGTATATTTCTTATTGAAAACTTGTCATCACAAGGAATAAAAAATCTCGTGTTATAAAATTTTTATTCCTTCCACTCTCTAGTTCCAAGCAAAGCCCTCATGATTTTTCATTATGTATTTCAACAAATGAAAATGCCAACCCAAAGAAAATGTAAGAAGTGTTTTTTTAGTACATCACTTATTGCAAACTTGTCGTAAGGAATATACTTGAAAAAATATTTACTGCTCATTCTTTAAGATCTTATGCTTTACTTATTCTTATGGAAATTGTATTTGATAGGTAATATATACTTCTCCTTTTCTTGTACTTCTGTATGTTTGAATTACTAATTATATCTCCTTTCTAAAAATATAAAAGACAATTTTATAGATTGATCAATCTTAGCTTTTAGACACCTTAAAATGGGGAACTCTTGTGCTAGTAACGCATCAAAAGCAGATCTTAAAAGAATATAAATCACTGTCAAATTGGGGAATTAGAAACCTAATAAAGGAGGGAGAAGAAAAGGAGATGTTAATAGAAATAATCCAGGGCAAAGGATTATCATAGGATAATAAGTTATTGATGTAACCATTCCTAGGATATCCCTATTACTATAACTTTAGGGCTAAAATTTCAGGTCCTCCTAATAATCGTAATATGTAAATTTATAACACAATTGAGGATTATATTGTTAATGATATGTATAAATGTTTCAATGTTAATTAACTTTTAATATTGCAAGTTTCTAAATTTTCTTTCATTTAAATATGGTTAATGCAATAGGATCCCAAGTTATGGTGATTGGTGTACTTACCCCTTTAACTATTGTCATAAAATCATATTAAAACCATTGTACCTTAGATAATTCCTTAATTTGAATCAACAAATGAAAATATTGTAGTCATTATATATTTTTAATCCCTAATCAATAGTTTCATTTATGCTAATAGGAACCTCAAAAACTTCCAATATATAATAAAAATACATTCAAACATTGATAAATATGGCAAATAAATGGAACCTTTTATAGGCTTCATTATATGCACTTTGTTTGAGAAAAAGAACTAGTTTGTTATTCTAAATTTAATATCATTAGGACTATGCTAAAAATAAGGTAATCAATCACTAATAAACTACTAATAAAAAATAAAAAAGTGTTTATTTTTGAAATGGCATACTTTGACCATTACGAATACAACCAAAATAATCTGTATCATTAGGTGCCTCAGCTAATCTCTTTTATTATATTCAAAAATCACCACTTCATCTTCCTCAGAATAACTTGTATGAAAAAAAAGAAAAATATAGAATGAGACATTCTTAAGTAATTAAAATATTATAAAGCCAAAAATAATCCATAAGGTAATAAAAAAATCTTCAGATAAAACATTGGTATAAATACATTCCTTTATCATAATATTAATTTTGATAAAAGATAGAATGGACATATATAAATATTAAGAAACAGAGATAAGTTATTTATGGATATATATTCATTATAATCATACTTTTGATCAGGTATATACCTAGCGAAAGTATTATCCACCCTTATATAACTATGGTAGTGAGAATGCAATAATATTTCTCATTATTTTACACAACGTAACTTCGATGGACGTAACGTTTTATTATAATATGAGTTTTGAGAGGAGAAATAATGGAGAAACACAAAAATAGGGTCATAGTGAAAAGACCTTTTGTAGGTATATATTCATTACTTAATATATAATCAATTATTGTATTTATGCTATAACAGCCCGGACCATCCCGCTCATAGATATTGTTCATTTTGGGCCTTGGCCCAGCCAAGTTCTCACGGTTTTGCTCTTCCCAATCTTGAAAAAACACGTCTATGAGGGAGAGGTTTCCATAGCCTTATAAGACTTACTTTGTTCCCCTCTCTAATATTTGCATTCAAAATTTGGAGGCATTATCTTTATAGGGAGACTTACCATATATACACCGACCATAAGAGTCTGAAGTACCTAATAAAACTGAAGAAGCTAAATCTTAGACAAAGAAGATTGTTGGAATTGATTAAGGATTATGATTTAATAATCGACTATCATCTGGGAAAAGAAAACATGGTAGCCGATGCATTAAGTCGTAAATCCTATTCAGCAGCAACTGTTAGGCAAGATCCTTATATGACACATTTTAATGAGTGTGCAGAGCCTTGGGGTTAGACTCTCAGTGGGAGAGGATGATGGAACATTGCTAGCACGGTTTGAAGTTCGACCTACATTATTTGACGAGAACAGGAGATTGTACGCTGACGATCCCAAGTTAAAAGTCATTTGGGAGAAATTGTCATTTGAAGAGAGTGAGGGGCTTAGACTAAAAGAAGATGAGGTGTTAGTCTTCAGAGACAGAGTCTGCGTATCGAATGACCTGGGCCTCAGACGAGCTATCTTAGAGGAAGCTCACAACTCGGCTTATGCTATGCATCCTGGCCGCAACAAGATGTATCGAACTCTTAAAGGTAATTATTAGTAGCCAAGGATGAAAACAGAGATAGCAAAATATATGGCCAGATGCCTTCCCTGTCAACAAATTAAGGTAGAGCATCAAAAACTAGCAGGTGTGTTACAGTCCTTGCGTATTCCGGAATGGAAGTGGGAGTATGTTACAATGGATTTTGTAGTTGGCCTACCTCGTACATCAAAGGGACACGATGCTATTTGGTTTATAGTGGATAGATTGATAGATTCTACTCATTTTCTGCCTATCCACACAACCTATTCATTAGAGAAATTAGTAAAGTTGTATATCGATGAGATTGTAAAGCTGCACGGGGTGCCAATTTTTATGGTATCAGATAGGGATTTGAGATTTACCTCACGATTTTGACCAAAATTCTAGGAATCTTTAGGGACTAAACTGAAGTTTAGTACTTCCTTCTACCCTCAAACTGATGGACAATCAGAGAGGACCATTCAGATACTGGAGGACATACTGAGAGCATATGTGATGGAGTTCCAAGGGAGTTAGGACCAGCACTTGCCTTTGATAGAGTTTACTTATAACAATAGTTACAAGACAAGTATCGATATGCCACCATATGAAGCACTTTATGCGAGGAAATACAGGCCACCACTATATTGGGATGAAGTTGGCACAGCCAAAATCGAACGAGCCGAATTGATAGAAATCACCATTCAGAAGATAAAAGTCATTCGAGAGAAAATAAAAGTCGCCCAAGTTCCTCAAAAGAGTTATGTAGATAAGAGGTGATGGCCATTAGAGTTTGCAGTTGGTGACAGGGTTTTTCTTCGGGTGTCACCATGGAAAAGTATTATCAGATTTCAGAGTTGAGGGAAGATGAACCCTCAATATATTGGACCTTTCCGTATCCTGGAGCGTGTCGGGATGGTGGCATATCGGTTGGAATTGCCATCGGACTTGGATACGATCCATAATATGTTCCATATGTCAATGCTTAAAAAGTACTTACCGAACCCATCTCATATTTTGAGACACCTCGAGTAGAGATAAAAAAAAACTTCAGTTTTGAGGTAAAACTAGTTCAGATTTTGGATCAACAGATAAAGAAATTATGCAGAAAGGTGGTACCCACGGTTAAAGTCCTATGGAAGAGCAATAAGGTCAAGGAGATGACATGAAAACATGAGGATGCTATGAGACGTCAGTACCACCATCTATTTGTATTCCCAACTTAGAAGTTTCGAGGAAGAAACTCTTTTGGGGGGGGGAGGCCCATTGGCCTCATCGAACCTCTTTCTTAGTTCTTCCCAGAGTTCTTTAGCTGTGGA
>JANZXR010000002.1:16105605-16124464 GCA_027575705.1 Erythroxylum echinodendron | reverse complement strand
TCTGTATTGTGACGTCAGCACAGAGGATAATTATACGCTTCTAAGCTTTCCTAGCCTCTATGTGTGACGTCATCACATAGGATCCTTAGCCTCTATGTTTTTCCTTAACATTATTCTTTTTCGAAGCAATCTATTAAACCTTTTTGGCGTCTCTCATTTATTCCAAACTTAAATCAGAATCACCTAGATGTGATCACTAATTTCTCTTACTCCGTAATCATTTGGATCTTAATCAGAAATAAAAATCACCTACAGATTCATATGAATACATAACTCATTCATTCATTTGAATAAATATCTGTCTTACAAAACTTTTAATTCCTTACAAGTCTCAACTATATCAGTATTCATATACAATATAACTTGAGAAGAAGACTAAAGCCTTGGATATCAGTGATCTGTTCTAACTATTACAAAAGACTTTTACAGACTTGAGCTGCCTTTCATCCTAACTTAGTCACTCTCTTGAACTTCACCTGAGTTTGGACAGAAGTGGAGGGGGTGAGTATAAAGCTCATGGAAAATAGGCTTATAACACAGAACAAGCAGAAAATTGTTTACACAGTTAAAACATTCTTAGTTTCAAAACATGCATGCATTCATCATATCAGACAATTCATGAGCACTTAAGCACATCAGAATGGTTCAGGTGGATCCAAACAGAACGTACTACACATTTCCCCGAAGGATCCTGTGTAGCTATGAACAGAATGTACTAGGCAATTCCATTTTCTGATCTTGCGTAGCCGTGAACAGAGGGGAGTCCTGAAAGGAGCTCCATGTCATTAGCAGGCAGGCAAGAGAAGCCTTTAGACAAGTGCACTGTCTTAACAGAGGGGACCACCACAAACCCATATAATCAAAGAATTTTCATGCTCTTGAAAACTGATTGCCCAAAATGGCAGTTTTTGAAGTTCTTGCTTTACAGATCTGAAACTTGTTTTCAAAAATATGCAACTTTTTACAAAAATCAGTCTTAAGAAACTCGGTTTCACAAAGTGTTCAACTTTGAAGAAAACATATTTGTTTGAAAACATGTAGCAACAATTAACAGTTTGTGCCGTAACATAATAGATCAACATACAACACATATATGCAAAAATCGTAGTTATTGAAAACAAACACTTTTGGCTTATCTCTTCATTATAAAACTGTAACCCACCTTAAGATCTTTGCTTGCTTCTTTATCTGGCTTATGGATGCCTTGCCTCTTATTTTCCTTTCCTCTCTTGAACCCCTCCTTGATTTCTTCCATAACAGAACCATAACTCCTATTTAACAACAATATCTACAATTTGCTAACTCAAAATGTACATTCTAAAATGACTTACTGCGATTCTTCACCAAGTAATGAGATTCTTAACTCCACCGAAAGCTCCTTCTTCCTTCTTTCTTTTTCCTCTCTTGCATGCACTCGGATATTCTCTCTTTAACCTGTACAGATGTTTCAACTTAGCTCTCAACTCTATTCTTTCACTCTCATCCGAAAGCTCCCTTCTTTTCTTCTGTTCTTCTTTTTGCCTTCATTCACGCTGCTTTTCTGCCACTAAGAACAAGTCCACCATACCATTCCCAAAAGTCCACTTTACCCTTGGCTCTTAAAATATATACTGAACATGCCCTCAATTTCCTCTCAATGCATTTACTCCATAAGTTATTATACTTAAGCTAATGAAAAAAAAAATTCAAGGGGCTGATAGATGATCATGATAATCAGCAGCTTAAACTCTTCTTTTTGGCAGTTTAAATTGGACTATGAGCTCAGGACTAAGAAGTACACCTTGAGTGAGTTGATGAATACCCTCAAAAGTACAGAGGGGATATTAAATATTAAGGCCAATGGTCCAAAGGCTAATGTTTTCTTCTAAGCCCAAGGGCAAGGGCAAGAAAAAAAGAAGGGTGCAAATAAATGGAAGCCCCAAACAGGGGTCTAGGCTCAACCCATTAAAAAGATGGCTAAAGAGGACAACAAGGGAAAGTGTTTCCTTTATGGTGAGAAGGGCCACTGGAAGAGTAACTATGCGGTATACCTTAAGAGCCTGAAGAGCAAACAAGTTATAGGTTTCCTATGTTTGTTAAAAACTAGAAATGTGGTAGATTCTTAGATATTAGATTTAGGAGCCACTAACCATGTTTGCAATTCCATACGTGGGTTGCAGCAAAGGAAAAGACTACCTAAAGGCCAGTTTCAATTCAAGATAGTGAATTATTCTACATTTCAGCAGAAGCAATAGGAGCAGTTATCTTATACTTTCCCAGTAGGCATAGGTTATTCTACATCCTAATGGTTGTAAGGAACATTATTTCTATTTTTTGTTTAACAAAATTTGGTTATTCCTTATATTTTGAAAAGTTGTTTTAATATATGAGAATAAGGATTTTATTTGTACTGTAGTAATTAAATAGGGATTGTTCTTTATAGAATGTATGACAGGCTCACTAAACACGACAAAATTAATAAAATCAAGAAAATACAATAACTCTAACATTAATTCAAAATATCTGTGGCACTTAAGGATGGGTCATATCAATCAGAAAAGATTTGATTGGTCAGTGAAGGATGAGATCCTCATGGGTTTAGCAATGGTCCATTACCCACCTGAGAGTCTTGTATTGAAGGAAAGATGACCAAAGCTTCATTTCCTTCTAAAGGAAACATATTTGAATCTATGTTGGACGTGGTACACACTGATGTTTGTGGGCCCATGAACGTATAAGCTAGAGGAGGTTATGAATACTTCATAACCTTTATAGATGATTACTCTAAGCATGGCTGTCTATATTTGATGCATAAAAAAAGTGAGTCCTATAAAAGGTTCAAGGAATTCAAAGCTAAAGCTGGGAAGCAATTTGGCAAGCCACTAAAACAACTTCGATCAGATCAAGGTGGTGAGTACTTATATGGAGAGTTGCAACAATTCCTAAATGACAATGGAATTGTTTCTAACTTGTCAGCTGCCAAAACACCTCATCAGAATGGTGTACCTAAGAGGAGGAATAGAACTCTATTAGAAATGGTAAGATCAATGATGCCTTATGCTAGCCTTCTAGAATCATGATGTGGATATGCCATACAAACGACAACTTATCTTCTTAACTTTGCTCAATTCAAAATCGGTGCGTAAAACACCTAAGCAGTTGTGGACTGGACGAACGCCTTCATTATGGCATTTGAGGACTTGGGGCTATCCAACCTATGTTCTAAGGCTTGAATCCATAAAGATAGAACTAAGGTCAGAAGTATATTTATTTGAAAAATATACTATAGGTGTTACTTTTATAGTCCTCATGAAAGGAAGGTATTTGTCGACAAATGCAACTTACTTGGAGGAAGTATCTATGAGAAATCACAGCGGAAGAAGTGAAATAGTAATTAAAGAGTTAGCTATTTCATCCAAACCAAAAGTTGATTTGGATATAGCAAAACAAGATATCAAAATGGATTTAAGAGTTGAATCGGAAGAGTAGCCTGAGTGTTAAATAATACCTAGACGTAGTAGGAGGGTTGTGAGACAACCAGATAGATATCTAGGTCTAGGGGAAGGCATAATTACCATCTCAGATCAAGAAGTAACGAATTACATTACTTATACACAGGATATTAATGACGTTTATATGAAAAAATGAGTTAAGGCATTAGAATCAAAAACAGATTCCATGTATGCCAATGAAGTCTAGATCCTTATAGATCTACCACCTTGTGTAAAATACATTGGGTGTAAATGGATCTTTAAAAGGAAGAAACAATCAGATAGAAAGGTAGAGACCTTTAAAGCTAGATTGGTAGCTAAAGGTAAACTCAAAAGAATGGTATAGATTATGAGGAGACTTTTTCTCCAGTTGCCATGCTTAAGTTCATCAAAATTCTTTTGACCATAGTAGCCTATTTTGATTATAAAATATGAAAAATGGATGTCAATACCACATTTCTTAATAGGGATCTTGAGGAGACCATTTATATGGCCTAACTAAAAGGATTCGTTAAGTCAAGTAATGAGCATATGGTATGCAAATTGTAAAGGTCCATTTATGGGCTTAAACAAGTTTCTAAGTTTTGGAACATTAGGTTTAAAAAGGTTATCAAAACGTATGGGTTCATACAAAACCTAAATGAGCCTTGTGTCTATTGAAGGATACAAGAAGGTAAGGTTAATTTCCTAATTTTACATGTTGATGACATTCTACTCATTGGGAATGATGTAGGAATGTTATCTACAGTTAAAGGATGGCTGAATGAACAGTTCTTAATGAAGGATTTTGGAGAGGCTAGCTATGTTATAGGGATCAAGCTTATAAAGGCTTGTATGAATAAGCAGATAGCCTTGTCTCAACTAAGCTACATTGGAGCATGCTTAATAAGTTTGACATGCAAGATTCCAAGAGGGGTTTCACACTTACTATACATGGAATCAAACTTTCAAAGGAGCAAACACCTCAGACCCAAAAGGAGGTTGAACTTCTGCGCAACATTCTATATGCTTCAACAGTTGGAAGTTTAATGTCTGTTGTGCTTTGCAATAATTTGGATATCTGTTTACATAGTGGGGCTAGTAAGTAGATTCTAGTCTATTCCGGGAATATAGCATTGGACTGCCATCAAATACATATTAAAGTATCTTCGTAGGATGAAAAACTTAATGCTTGTTTATCTTCGTAGGATGAAAAAATTAATGCTTGTTTACTCCAGAAATGACCTTATTCTGACAAGATACATATTTTGATTTCTAATCAGATGTCGATTTTAGGAAATCAACTTATGGTTCTATATCTACTTTAGGAGGTGGAGCCATAGTCTGGAGGAGTGTCAAGCAATCTTGTATTGTTGATTCGACTATGGAGGCTAAGTATGTTGCTGCTTATGAGCCAACAAAGGAAGCAGTCTAGCTCCACAAGTTCCTAAAGAATTTGGAGGTAGCTCGTGAAACGGAATAGGCCATACACTTTATTGTTATAATAGTGGGGCAACAGCTAGTTCTAAAGAACCTCAGAAACACAAAGTCACCAAACACATTTAGAGAAAGTATCGTCCCATAAGGGAGATAACACAATGTGGTGAGGTGGATATGGTAAAGATTCCTATAGATCCAAACCTTGCTGATCCATTCACAACGACACTGTTATGGAAGAGCTTCGAGGGTCACCTAGAAGGCATGGGAATGAGGGATATGTCAAACTTGCTTTAGGGCAAGTGGGAGATTGTTAGGTTTATGTAAATATAGTGTATTGGAAAGCAGGTATATTTACATATAACTTAATTTTATTCTAGTTACAATATTGTAATGAGAATATTTATTATTAATAAAACAAAAGAAGTAGACTTTATTTGTCTGAGCATTATATAACTAGTCATAAGGTACCAAGATTCTTTTGTAAGTAATTTACATATACATGGAGATGTATAGGAAATATGTATGATATTAGAATCCAAATTAATTGATTCACAGTCGAATAATCAAGTTGGTCATTTGATTATGGTTCAGACTGTAATATTGTGATTTACCTCCGTGTAAGTAAAAGAGTTTACTTAAGGTAATGATGAGTTTCATATCATGATAGTAGTAGACTATCAGTAATAGCACTGTTAAATGAATCTGGAATCTTATCTGTCTTTTAAAGAATAAAGTAGGTCATCACTTTAATCTTAAAACATAAACCTTAGCATTCGTTTATTACGAAACACAATCTTAATGAGTGGTGAACATATTTATGTTTTGTTATAATCCTTGATATAATCGGAATGGATTTTTACAGGGTATGAATCTAGTGTCTACATGTTAGAATTATTATTTGAAACTTGTAGTAGGGAGCATTTACTTAAATAAAGAGTTTATAATGATATCATTTCATCTAGATGTTTTACGGATATTGGTGATTAAACTGATGCTAGCAGTTTAATGGACTAGCTACCCATCAAGTCTTAACATCAAGATTAGATCTTATGTGTTAATCACCGTATGGAATAAAATGGGAGATTTAGAAGATAAAGCCAATATAAAGACAAAATGGTAATTTTTCTCTTTATTATGTGGATGGCTATAATATGGTTCATGATAGAGCTTTCGATTTGACATCATTTTCTCATAATTTTAAGTAATTTAAGAGTTTAGTGAAGCGTATCTAATGGAATGAAATTTGGTTAATGAGTCGGAATTAATGCTAGTGAGAATTAAATTAGTATCGGGCTTATTGGACCTTGAATTATTCCAGTCTAACAAGATTCCCCATTTGGCTTATGGGAAGATTACTAAATAAAGTAAGCAAAATAAACGGAGGTTATTGTAAAGAAAATGAGACTGTTTGGAGAGAAATAGACGAATTGGATTTAGTCCAATAAGACTGGTGCAATTTAATTAAGAGTTAATTAAATAGAGTTTAAGCCTATAATTAAATGTTAGGCTTACACTAATTAATTGTTAATTATAAGTCTAGAGGATTATTTAATATTAAGCTGGATTTTGTTTTAAATAAAGCAAGCAAGTCTTAGCACCAAGATTAGATCTTATTTGTTAATCACCATATAGAGTAAAACGGGACATCTAGAAGGAAAAACCAATATAAGGGAAAAACGGTAATTTTACCCTTTGCTGTGCAAATGGCCATAATAAGGTTCATAATAGGGTTTGCAATTGGAAAACTTATTTGAAATATATGTTCTCAAATTATTTAGTAATTCAAGAGTTCAACTAATTGTCTTTAGTGGAATGACATTTAGTTAATAAGCTAGAATTAATTCTAATGAGATTAAATTAATTCTGGGCTTATTGGAGCTTGAATTATCAAAGTCAAATAAGATTCCCCACTTGGCTTCAAGGAAGTTTATCAAACAAAGTAAGAAATATAAATGGAGGTTTTAAAGCCCATGAGTGAATGTTAGGCCTGCACTAATTAATGGTTAATAGAAGCCCAAATGAACATTTAGAAATGGGTTAGACTTTGATTTAATTTGATTAATTAAATTAAAACAAAATTCTTAAAGAAATGGAAGGTGCAATTTTAGTTTTATTAGGGCTAAATGTGCAGCGGCACATTTAGCATTGAACTACAAAATAAATATGGTATTTATCATGCTTTATCATCATTACATGGAGTAATGATCTTATCATTAAATGGTTTAATGGTTGTCTTTTAATGATGGTATGTAACTTAACCTTTTTAACATTCATTTGTTTAAAGATGAAAGTGGTGCATTTAATGGATCATCTTCCTTCTGTCATCACTAAAACTGAAATTAACATTGCATTTTAGGCTATTGGTCTTTTCATATAGGCATCTTAAAACAAATGGGAAGAGTCTCATTTAATGGCTTCATTGTGTTTGATTAAAGAATGAAGTGATGCATTGAATGCTTTCCACTTCTTTCTTTTCATGCATAACTAAATTTGATAAAGTGTAAGAGAAGGGTTCTTGCATTTTATGGACTCTCTCTCCTTCCTTGTATATGTTAGCCAAAATTTGCATGAGAGGTGTCTCATCTTTGGCTTCTTTCTTTCAAGAAAAATCTCCTCCAAATATTTCTTCTCCTTTCCCACCAAAAAATCTTGTTAACCTAGTTCTCAAAGAAGAAAAAATGGTAGATCAGATTGGTGGAGGATACAACAACAAGGAGAGGATACATCGACAAAGGAAAGGATTCAAAACCAAGGCTAAAGAAGGAGAGGATAGCGAAGCGAGAAGTTAAAACTATAGTAAAAGGAGTTAGTAACATAATCTCCATCATGTTCTTATGATAATTATTTTCCATATACCATCTCATATACAGCTTGGCATATTGATTTGGTTATCTTGCTTCTGTTGTGTTTTGATTTCTAAAATTTTTTTGAAATCTAATGTTGCAACCAAATCACCTTTGAATCGAAATTAGGAAGTTAGCCTTTCATAAGTCTCAGAAGAAAATGCTTCAACTCTATGAAAATTACTCCAACCATAACCCCCTTTGGTTCAACAATGCGCAGGCTCTCTTCCTAACTACTGTTAATTGATTTGACAAATAAACATTTGTCCACCTTAATGTTCATAACTCCTTTTGCCGCAAACTCTCTTCTGTTTTCTCCTCATGCCACTCTTTGTTTCTACCGCTAGCCCTCTCCACTATTCCATGATGTGATGAATTAATATTGATGTCCATGCTCAGTATTCACGCTTGTTTATAACCCTATAACCTTCCCCTACTGAACGCTGTGTTTTACTCTTTGTTTTGTTACTGTTTTCTTCATTCATTGCTCTTTGCATTTTTTTCTTTTAATTTTCTTTTTGTATTTTAATTTTCTTTTTTTGTTCTTGAAGACAAGTGAAAATTAATCTTTGAAAAACGACCCAAAGATAATGCTTTCGACTCACTTTAATTTATTTGTTTTCAAATTATACCTAAAATCATATATGAATTAAATTAAGTATTGTATCATTAATCACCAGGTGTAAATGATTAAATGTATAAATAATTAAACAAATATCAATTAAGCAATCTCTCAATCTATAAAATCAGTCCACTAGTTCAACTAGTCATGAAGTTATCCTATGGGTAATCAACTAATTCTCCAAGATCTCTCTCTAACTAATCAATTAACTTGATGAATGTAAGTATATAGCGTGCCAATTCTCATTGTACATCCCTACACAATTTACTCAACTCAATTTCTTAATATATTACAAGGTATAAGCTCAACATTCATCAAAAAGATCGTTCATTCAAATCAACAAAATAGGAATTCAACAAGTAGTTCAAAAGTAATATCTACAAATAACTTAGCCACTCATAATTTAATTAACATCCCCAATAACCAAACAATCCATAATAAAGATGCTAAAAGAGAAAAATGAAATAACAAAGTAGATGAAGCAAGTTCCTTCTCTTCTTTGCTCAAATCTGAAAATTCTGGAGTTGGTATGCTCCTTCTCTCTAGGCTCTAAATCTTTTTTTTTTTTAGCTTAAGAAGGCAAGTTCTTACAATACTCTCTTCAGCCCTAGGGATTTCTTCCATTATATATTCATAAAAACCTAAAAATAAATGAAACCCACATGGCTCTTCGGGCTAAAGATCTTACGATCGTGCTAATTAGCATGAATCCCACGATCATGGGTTCTTGTCTTACAATTACTCCACTTCTCTTCTCCTCTCTTGGTCCCTAGCTTAATCAAAAAGGTAGCCACCCTCCATTCCTACATCAAAATGATCAATTCTTACCCTAAATCAACATTAAATATAAAAGAACAACCATGAAGATCAAACTAAGCAAAAACATATAAAATAAGTCTTAAAACACAATAGAAATAATCTATTATGTAGGAAACACATGCCAAATACTTAGAAAAATACACACAAATGCAAAACTATCAACTTCCCCACACTTAAATCTTTGCTTATCCTTAAGCAAAATCAAACACAACCAATCAATTATATCACTTCATTTTCATAAAGATCAAAACATGCAATCCATTAAAGTTTGGCCAACTCAAATGTCAAACTACTACACATATAATGACTACTTGTCATTAGTGTAATAAGCAAGGTCAACTTATGGCAACATCACTCAAAAGTAAGTATAAATCCAAATTAAATCTTCCTTACAGTTTCGCTCATTTCTCTCAAGTGTTTGATGGTTAGTGTTCTGCTCAAGCTCCCTATCGGAAACTACACTACTATAGGCTTGCTAATACAGTAACTCTCCTCTATAATGATTACATGCATAAATAAATTAAAAGGATTTGCTTCAGGTTGTAATGTGGTAAGGGTTAAGGTGGGTCAAAAGGGGTAAAGGGTTTAACATAAACATTCTTAAAGTAATAAGTGAACAAAGGGATAACAAAACATATTTCTGAGATACAAAAATGGAATACTACAAGAAAAATGTTGTTTTACGATGGAAATAACCAATGAAAAATGTGAATATTCCATGGGTAACTTAGTTTAGTGACGAACTTTACCGACGGACAAAGGCATCATAGGAACAACCATAGATAATAATTCCCAATAGAAAACAAAATTTTCGTCGATAACAACAAACATTCCGTTGGTAAATATGTTGACAATTTCTTCTGCGGTTGACTGTCGGTAAATTTACCTACAGAATAATAATTTCCATCGGTGAATTTATCGATAGTTTACGATTTTCCGTTAGTACGTTTGTTAAAACATTACCGATAGTTGCGTTTATTCTGTTGCTGATTTTACCAAAAGTTAATTTTTGTTGCCAAATTTACATGAAATTGGTTATTCTGTCTGAGATTACCAACGGTTAGTTATCAAATTTTCATCAACAAATCAACTAGAAAATTTAAAAAAAATACTGTTAATACGATCAATAAATTTTAGTTCATGATGTTATAGTTGATGTATAATTTAACCAATTATGAATTTAATAGTATACATTTAATTTGTTTAAATAGAAATTTGATTAATTATATAAAGTTAAAAATATCTTAATTGATAATAAAAACATTAAATCGTACATAATAAATTTGTCTAATAATTTTTCTTAATTCAAATGAAATGAATAAAAATACACTATTGATGCTACTGTACTGGACATAGAGGATTGCAAATAACATGTATTTTCAAACAAACCTAAGCTGAATATCCTTCCATGGTGGTCCCTACCACTTACTGCATGAAGATAGGTTTGAGTCTCATCAACATCTTCAGACTGTTGAGTTTGTCGTTGAATAATTTCTTGTTTATGGTCCTATCAGAAGGCAATGTTTATATTAGCAAGTGATAATTATTAAACATTAATATTAAACCACAAATTTAACATACATTTAGTTCTCTATAATGACTGTTGACGAATGCCACACCGTCATGCTTTGTAGTGTGAGTTTGCAAAAAGAGCTGATGGGGTATAGGTCTCATGTCTACAGACTTTTCCCGCATAAGAATAAAATGTTATAAGTGAACTAGAATTTATAAAAATTTTGACAGGGATTCCTCTTTTTTATAATATTATCCCCTACTGAACAAAGAAAAAAGTCAACAACACAGCCACATATGGCATGAGATATTTATAACATTATCATTCTTTAGAATACACATATTTTCATTTTAAAATTTACACATCAAATACAATTAAAATACAACAAAGTAAAGAAATTAGAATATAAATGTAAATAGTAGGTACTTATAAGTCTCTCTGTATGCTTGTGGCGGGTAATAGATCCTCCCATATGTACAGGAAGACTATCTCTCCCCCGACCCTCTATGTCTATTAGTTGAATTACGCTCTGAAATGGACATTGCCTCAAGTGATGTCCAATACTGCTGCCAACGACTCCATATCTATTCAGAAATGCAAGGTGATCATACACCAGCCCTGTATATCACAGCAACAAAGTGTTGATAACATGTACATGCTTGTCTCTCCCATACTTAAAAAATGATCGCATCAAATTGAGAATCCCAAAAAAGTTCTATCTGAAACAAATGGTAAAACATTCAATAAATAATTATGATGTAATAATTTATCTAATTAATTTATAAAATTGTTAATTAAAAAAGAAAATAATAACTTTTGTTATACCTTAAATTGTTGATAGTAAAATTTCTTTGTGGCTTGAGAGATATTCTTCCATATATAACCCTCAAGATCAATCTTCTCCTTAAATTTGGATGTCATGTTTCTTGAGCACTCTCCCAATGGAATCAACCTAATATAAAACAAATAAATTTATACCATTTTTAAAATTTAAAACTATAACTTAATTATAAACATATAGTGTTTTATGTATTTTCACTTACATATTATTGACAATTGTCATGTAAGTTCTTCCATCAGGTCTCTCATCTCTAGGCTATTGGCTGCCTCTTTCATCCGCATTATTTACCTCTCATATCCCTGTTGGTATAGGGGTAGTGAATGTTATAGGGGTGGTGGATGGTGTAGCAGTAGGTACAAAAGGTGATGCCTCATCAGCAAGTGTAGTAGCTGGAAGGGGAGGAGGTGATTTAGCTTCAACCGGTACACCAAAGATGCTTCGCCTGTGCAGTAAATACCTCCGAATTGTGGTCTGGATCTTGATCTCATTATATCCTATATTCTCTTTATTTAAACCTAAAATTAATATTTGATTGAATTTTCTAGAAATATTACAATTTGATTCCAATATTTTATACAACATATAAAAATGAAATAATTGATTTGCTGAATATAATATTCAATTACAAACACAAATTAATCACTATCATCACTTAATTGTAAATCAAAATCATCTTCTTTTTCTAAAAAATTTAAATCAAAATCAGGTTCTTCTTCATTTCTCTAGCCCTCCTCATCCTTTCCAGGTAAAATTTCAATATATTCATTACATGGATCGTTCAAAGGTTCATTATCTTCATGTACTACATATGCATTTATTTCATAAGTATCTTCTTGAAATGCTTCACTTTCAATTCGCTGTTCTCCTTTTCCATGTGATTTATGAACATCTCTAGGTTTAACTTTGCAAACAGCCAACCAATCTGACTTATCTTCTTGTAAGCCAGGAAAAGGGACATAATACACCTGGATCATTTGCATTGCCAATATGAAAGGTTCAAATTGTCAAAATCTTCTTCATTTGTTGATTTTAACTATATTGTATTGGCTATACACTTTTGTACCAACATTTGGACTTGAATCAAACTAGTCAAACTAAAATATCACACTTCACTTTATTGGCAATACAGGGTAATCAATTTCAAGTATCTCAATAATTTTTCCATAGTGATCCATCAATTCTCCCTATATGCAAAAACTCACTATTTATTGTTACCATACTATGACCATGATATTCTGTATGATATTTGTATTCATTAGCGAAATACACTGGATATGATTTAATAGTATGCAAAGGTCCCTTCAAAAGATCATATATCAACTTGTTCTTTATTAGATTTTCTAAGACCTACTGAAAAGAAAATATCATATTAAATGGTATAATGTCATTTGAACACTTAAATATTATAATTCATTCATCTCAATATTTGTAAGTGAAGACTTACATATTGTTTGAACTATTGAGGAAAGTGTCTTCTAACTTTTTTATTGATATCATCCTATGTTTTGTCGGGCATAAGCTTGCATAACAATTCCTCGTATAATCTAAAGATATTATTTTGTATTTCAGTTATGAATAACACTAAATTTCAAAACCTAAATAATCACCTTACAATATGAAAGGTTGAAGCTCTTGGCAGTTTAATAAAATGTAACTATGGGTAGCTTTAATTTTTTTTCCTCTGTTAACATTATTCTTATTAAACATCCATTTGTTTGTCCAGGATATCTGAAAATGGATAAGTTACCATTAACATCACTAGTTCTTTCCCAGTCATCATTATAAAAAACTTTTCTTTCTCTTGTGTCAACATGCGGCTTAAAATAATGTGAACAAAATGTACTAGCTTCGTCCACTAAATAAGCATTACATATCGAACCTTTAACTTTAGCCTTGTTTTTCACATTTTTTTCAAGTGATGCAAATAACTATTTGAGAGAATAGGGTTATACCAATTTAGTTATTAAGACATGCTATGACTTCAATTACAATCATTTTTGTAAGATTACCTCTCAAATGGATATATCCTACAATATTAAAATAGACTGAATAGTTTACTGTGATGTGCTAAATGGGCAGGTACATGATCCATCCAGTCAAGGAATCTTGGAGAAAATATCCCTTCCAACTTGCACAAAATTATTAGAATTTCACTTTCTTGTTTTTCTATTTTTACCAACTTAATTTTAGATGATGTTAAGTTTTTGAAACACAAACTTAATTTAGTTATTACCTCCCAAAACTTATTTAGTAGCAACTCCCAAAATACAATTAGAATTAGCCTTTTCATAAACATATGACAATCATGACTTTTTATCCCAAATAATTTATACTTCCTCATGTCTAAACACCTTGCCAAGTTTGAAACACAACCATTGACAAACTTTAGAATTTTCAACCATTCACACAATATTCCTTATGTTTTTTGTCCAAAGCGTAACATGCTTTCAGATATTTATTGGTACGAAGATCTTTATGTAACTCATTCCTCATACAAAAAAGTTTCTAATCAGCTTGTGATTTTGCATTGTCTTTTGTCCCCCTTTAATGTTCATTATGGTATTGAACAAATTGTCAAAAAGTATTTTTTTAATAGGCATCATATTTAGATTATGACGTATCAAATTAGTTTTCCAATAAGAAAATACCAAATATGTTTCATTTTCTCCAGCAAAAGTTTCTGTTAATGCTCATATTAATTTCATCAGCTTCAAATTCTGCAACTTTCAGCAAACCTAATTCCTCAATCTCTTGTGATATCTCTTCACAACCTTTGTGAGGGGAAGAGGTATTTTTACCATCCTATTCTTAATGAACTTTTGTTTATTGCATCTAAATGGATTATTTGGAGGAAGAAATTTTTTGTGGTTGTCAAACGAACATATTTTTCCCCCTGTTTGGAAGATAAAACTCATCAAAATCATTGCCACAATAAGAACAAGCCAATTTCCCTATTGTGCTCAATCCAAACAACTTCGCGCATGTCAGAAAATCGCTAATGGTCTACATCAAGGTTTCTCTCAACATAAAATTTTGTTTCATGGACACGTTATATATCTCAACACTATATTCCCAAAGATGTTCAAATATCAATAGTTGTAAAACTACAACAATTTTATGCTTTGGATTTGTAAGCCTTGGCGTAATCACAGTCAAGAACATATATGAATCTTTCATACGCACCCATAGAGACAAATTATAAGGAGTAATTATGATTAGCAATGATGAATATTGCTGTATGGATTGACCAAAAGGTTGGAATCCATTTGTTGACAATCCCAGCTTAACATTTCAACTTTTAGCTACAAACTCATAATAGGTGTCCTTGAAATGTTTCCATGCTAGTGCATCTGATCGATGACTTATTATTCCATCTGACTGTTCATGTTCATTATGCCATCTCATGTGAGATTCAGTAACATCAAAAGCATATAGTTTTTGAAATCTCGAAGTTAGCAGGAAATAATTCATCTGCTTCCAGGGTACTAATTTATATTTCATAGAACACTTTTTAGCCTTCAACTTAGGTTCACCATAAAATTTGTATTTTTGTAATTCCATGCCATCTCCCCAATACTACGTACATCCCAATTTATAATAATCAATCTTTTCAAAAGGCAAACCAAGATCCCTAATAAGTATCTTCATATTGTAAAAACTATTAACCATTGTATAATCAGGAGGCAATGATTCATTATACCATCTAAGAATTTTATCAAAACTATGATAAAAAATATGCCCTTCAGCCTTTATGTTCAATATTCGAGCAATTGAAAACAATTGAGTCATTCTCTCATAGTTTGTCCATAATTCTTAGTCAGTTGAGTGTAGTAAGTCGAAAAACAATTTTTAATATGGGTTTGGTTCTTTTTTAAGATTTTCAATATTTTCCTGAAAGGTATAACCAACTTCAAGGTTCTCGCTGTGACTCCTACGATCATGGAAATTTTCACCAATAACCCTCACAAGAGATGTATCATGGGTTTCCAGCATATATGCCGTCCTAAGGGTTTATTACAGAAGGAATTGTCATGTTTATAAAACGTATCAATTCCTTGTGTTAATACTAAGTTTGCATTAATTACATCAAAGTTGAAGTATTAATCGATTGAATTAATCACCTACAATTTATTTTAAAACTATGGTACGTGGCATTGTTTACACTTGTGAATCAAGAAAACATTTTCTTCCTATGACTCCTAGGCTTGTGGAATTTTTCACCGATATGTTGGGTTCGCCATGGTTGCTTGCATCTTATTCATGCAAATGTAGCGTAATTGTCAAAAATTAAGATTCCAACAACGTGACAATACCAAATCCGTAAGATCTAACATGCATGCAAGGATATGTAAAGAACATGAAACAACAAAATGCTTTACCTTGTGCATATCCTCCTTTCTTGTTTCTTCTCCTTGTTCCAATTGTTATAAACACCAAACCCTTCCTTGATCACCCAAGAACACACAAAGAAGGGAGATGAAACAATGTGTAAGGGTTTTAGAACACCAAACTTGATGAATTCAAGTAGATGTTCAATATGGGAGATAGATCAAGTTTATCTTGCATGTATGTAAGATTTATACAATAATTACAAAAATTTACATGAAGATAACTGAAGAACACTTCTCACTCTCTTTAGAACTCTTCTAGAACCCTTTCTCTATAAATTATGTAAGAAATGAAGGCAAGTTGTGTACATAAGTGAAGAACTCACATATATATCATTTCATGCCTTGTGTTACGATCGTGGCATGTCTCGCCTTCGGCTATAATTATGGCATGCTTAAAATAGACCATACACACTTATTTTTCATCAGATCTTTTATGCATATGGCCCTTAGGTTCCTGGCTATTTAAGACATTTAAATTAACTCTTAATTCAAATACATCATGAAGGGTTTTATGATGCCTATTTGTCAAAATATAAGTGGATTAACACACAACCTCTTTGATTGTTAATTATCCAACTTATGAAAATTTTTGTAGGCAATTATCATGCAATTTGTCCTTTAACCATACTATACCCCACTTGGTTTGGAGTACGGGCAGTGTGTCAACTCCCACTTGACTGATTACGTCACATCTAGTCCAACGGATGTTAGTTCTTGTCCTGGGATCTCATTGCTCTATGTGTCATTGAAGACCGACAAGAGGTTGTGGGTATCATCTCCTTCTATTAGGAGTGGTGAATCCTTTATTAGCTATCCAATTACCTTCGAATACAAATAGTTGTACCCAATCACTAACCTAAGAGCGACCTCGTCTTGATTTTTTAATTCCATCCGAATTAGTCAAGTATAAATAGAATTAATTCCAGTATATATTCATTAGGATTTTAGAACTTGAATAAAAATACATCATCACTATTAATAAGTACATCCTACAATCCATAAACCTTCGAGTTATGTATCATCACTATTTAAACCTTCGACGAATGTTGAAAAGTAGAAAAAAACTTCCAACAATTAACCACAATATTTTCAAGAAGAATTTGATAAGGAAAAAACAAATCATAAATAATTGGACAACTGAAATATTTCACCAAAAGCCTCTAAGCCTGCAATAGAATAGATTTATTATTGACATGCCATGAAGCTACTTACAATACCTTCTTTACACCATTAGGATTTCAGAACTTGAATAAAATTACATCATCATTATTAATGCATACATCCTAAAATCCATGAACCTTCTAGTTATACATCATCACTATTTAAACCTTCAAGGAATGTTGAAAAGTACAAAAACAAAAACTTCCAACAATTAACCACAATACAGTCAAAAAGAATAAGATAAGAAAACCCAAATCATACACTACTTACAATAAATAAGATCATAAAACAAAGAAAGATTTCAAGAACCTAACAATAAGGTGATGACAAGAACCACAACAATAACTAGGACACAAATTCTTAAAAAACAAAACATACAAACTCTCAAATGAAACCCATAAAAAATTAACTGTCTAAAAAAATCTCACATAAAAAAATGCATCCTTAAACAAATTCAAGCATATCATTAAAATAAGGGGATCAACCTTAGCAAGCATTAGACGATTGGGATTCTAACTTGAATTAAGAGAAAAGAAGGGCCTAATTTAACCTTTTTATTCTAAATTTACTCGGTTAAGCTCCTCTTATTAGCTGTTCTTTTGTACCTAGTTATTTCTTCAAACTATGAAGCTAGGGCAGTTAAAGTCATTACGTTATCACCAAAGTTGAAGATTTTTTAACGTATTTAAAATCAAAATAGGTTCTATTGATCACTTTCAATTTGTGTATTGTTCAACACGGATTTCGATTACAATTTCAATTACAAACAATGCATAAATACGAATTTTATTTCTAGTTTTGAGCCTTCAACTAAAATGAAGAAATATTAGATGTTAGAATACGTAGTTAATCATATAGTGACTAAAATTGATAATAAAACATCTTAAAAGCATCCCTTTTTATACAGTGAAATGTGATAAAAATTTTAATTATAAGTTCAACAAGTATACATATTTAAATTAAGACCCTAACTACTAATATTATATGATTCTTAATTAGTTAGATAATTATTGGGCCCCGATTCTTTTTCTTACTAAATAAACATGTGTTCAGTTTATTTTAAGGTTGAGTTTGACTAATTTTTTTTGGTTAGGATTTAATTAGAATGTCTGTGGGTGGAGGATTTTATTTTTTAGATTGATGGAATTAAAAGGAGAAATTAAGATTAAGTTAGAGAATTTTATGGTGTTAGTTAAATTAAAAGAACAAGATTGTATAAGGACAATTTGGGAAGATCACTTAAGTTGTTAAAGGTTAAGTCTTATAAGGAGGGGTATTTAGGTCATTTTTAGCTTCTTGTAAAAGAAAGAGAGAAAGAAAAGCATGGCTTTGTCTTGTTTGAAAGAAGACAACGAATTTTACAAAGAAAAGAAAGGGAGCGAGTTTCGGTTGAGAGTGAGGAGAAGAAGAGAAGAAGAAGAGGTTAGGGTTTCATCTTTTCTTACTTTAGAAAAGTGTTTTTGAGAGTTTAACAAGAGGGAAAAAGAAAGAGGAAGGTTTAATCTTCCATTAAAGAAAAGAAGCAAATTTTGTGGGTGGAGTTTCAAGGTGAGTTTTGTCTAAATCTTTTGGAATTTTTGATGGATTTTGGCTCAAATGACTTAGGGAAAAGCATGGGTATGGTCGTTCTAAGATTAATTTCATGTTTTTGTTTCCTTAGGTTTTCCAATTTTTGAATCTCTTGTGATTTAGGGTTTTTGTGCTTTTGAAGAAGAACAAGTAAGGCAAGATGAGCTAGAGGAAAGGCCACTTGAACAAGCCTAGAGCAAAAGGATTTAAG
>JANZXR010000002.1:16092114-16102507 GCA_027575705.1 Erythroxylum echinodendron | reverse complement strand
AATCCATAATATATCATATTAAACTCCAAAAATTTCTAATTCATAAATTCTAATTTATTTCCATGCTTGATAATCTAGTAAAATAAAAAATTAAAAGAAAATAAAAATAGAAAAATCCTAAAAGCGGGATCCAACATGGCTGTACCCAATTTCTAGTTTTTCACAGGATAGGTTTTCGGGTCAATCTTATATGGCCATTCTGACATAGAAACTGAGGTTTCTAGGCAATATGTTCTTCTAAACAAATGCTCCTCTATGTCTTAAGTTTCTAATGAAATAAAGTTAATACAATGTGTTTCATTATTCCCAAAGTTATACCCAAAATACCATAGATTGTTCTCAAATGGGGACAACAACTAGCACTCAACTTCAAGTCAAATTTCAAATCCATTAGAGAAAGAAATAAAATTCTATTCCTTCATGAAAATTGTAGAAATAGTTTAATCTACAATTAAAATCATCCCATTTGGATATCTACATATCAAGATATGGGTAAAGTACTGATGTCTATTCAGTAGAACTACTACAATAAACTCTCTTCAATCTTATAATACAAAAGTAAAATCAAAGACACATGAAAATTAACCAGCAATGTCCCGTTTTCATCTGGGATACTTCTCTTAAAAAAATTCAATCATTAGACAACACATAACTTACTATCTTACATACATTAAAACTGAAACAACATTTGCCAAACCAAAATTATTTTTTCAGCACCCAATTATCAACATCATAATAAATGCTTGATACCAATTAAATAATCATCAAACTTGTATTATGATAGGTGTGCATCAGGATATGTTTTTATAGGTAATTGGTATGGTAATTGGAATGTGTTTTCTAGCAGAATTGTTGATTATTGTTCTTGTTTAGGATTCATTCTGTATGTTTTCATTAAGTTTGATTTCCATTGTTGTTCTTGTGTGTTTATTGCTAACTGGGGGTAAGAATTGACTATTTTTGTGTAGGAAAGAAGAAGGAGTAACTTGGAGGTTAAACAAAAGATTAAAGAAGAGAAGACAAGAAGAGAGCATCTGTGACAACCCATAGACGTGGGAATCATTCAAATTCCCACGTGACGTGGGAATGATAGAAGAAATGAGGAGTGTGTCTTTGTGTAATTCCCATGCTCGTGGGAATCATGTAAATTCCCATAGACGTGGAAATTGTAATCTGAGGCAATTTGCGAGGCTTTATTAAACCTAGGATTTTTGGACTATAAAAACCTCATTAAGCCTCCATCTTCAATGGAGACAACACCCACCTATAAAAACACTATCCTTGAGTGAAGAACACATGTTTGGAGCATTGAGGAAGGATTGAAGACAAGGATCATCATCAAGATTGGAAAAAATAGCACATTAGATCCAATCTAGGATCAAATAGATAGGGAATGATTTTTTCTCGAATGAAATAGAAACGAAACCAGACTGATCGATAATCAAGGAATAGGAAAGCGACCAAGTCACTAATGACGAAATTAGTTCCCTATGGATGAGTAATGGGAAGTGATGGAGTCCTTCTATTTAATTTTCTATCATTCTAATCTCTTCTATTCTTTGTAAAAATGGTTTATTTGACTGTTGATGATGTTATGGAGACCATGTTAGGCTGATTTCATTTTAGGGATTGCTTTTGAATTATTTTGTTAAAACTCCTATTTTATTGAATTGAATACAATTGTCTTTGTTGATTGTTATTTTTAATTGTCATCTTGCAACAAATCGAGAGAGTGAGTGCGTTGAAATTCATGTAGGATTGTACAACGAGAGTTGGCAACTTATAAACTAGCAATCATTGTGTTAATTGAATAATTAGGAGAGAGATCTCAATTAGTCAATTGATCACCCATAGGATAGCTTAATAACTAGTTGAATCGATCAAGTCATTGGGTAGGTTGAGAGATCATTCAATCAATTCCCATTAATTCGATTAGGGAAAAATAGTTAAACCTTAAGAGAGGGTAATTAGTACATAGGAAAATCTAGGGTGAGACACAATTCAATCAATAAAATAGGAGGGAGACAAAACAAGGAAAAAGTAATCTCTAGCATTTAGATCCTTAAATTCAAATTTTCTACAATTGTGGCTTTATCCATTGTTTACCTTGGTCTCTTTTAATTTGAATTTAATTTTAATTCAGATTATTTGAATTTCAAATTTAGTTTCTTAAATAAAGTTGTGTATAAATTAAACGGTATATAGGCATCAATCCCTGTGGGAACGATATCCGCTTTTTTTACTAAAAGTCAAGACCTGTTCACTTGCAGTTTTTGAGTGTAAAATAAATAGATATGTTTTACCTTCAACATATTAATAGATGCTATCAAGTTTAGAATTCCCTTCCCTATTTAAATTCAAATTCAATTTGAAAAGTACCAGTAAATCAATATAACCTCAAGATAAAAACAAAGTGATTTTCGGACAGCAGTATGGATTCCACTTTGAACTAGTTTCTTAGTTGTTTTGTGTAAGGTTAAAGTATAATTTTCTTGTAACAAGTTGGCTAGGATTAAGACTACAATGTAGAGAGTAAAGAAGAAAAAATTCAGTGGAGAAGAGAATGAAGGAAGTAGAAACTTAGCTATTAGAATTGCCTATCAATAAGCTAGATGTCATCAAATTACAAAGCCATATATGTTAAGGCATGTAATGCCATTTGCCTAATTAAGATGCTGCCACTAATCCAAACATTTAGTTTCCATTTTTCTTTTAAATAATTAGTCCATGTGTCGCTCTAAGATTGGTCCACTTGTCACATAATAATTGGTCCATTTGAATGTCTCTCAATTATAGGCTTAATGACCCTAATTTTTCATGTATCAAATTGTTCTATCAATTGACATTTTCATAATCCAAATGTCCATTTTAATACCTCAATTCTCTAATGGTATTTATTAATTCCAACTTACTAAATATGGTACATTAAACTAAAATTCAAGACATATGCAATTTACAATCATATCACAATTTTAACACCTCTCACATATACTTTAATGAATGTGTAACATTTCAACTAGGGTATAACTTGGGGTCTTACAATTCACTCTTTACTTAAGTAGCCTAATTCGAGTTAAAGCATGCATTCAATCTCATTCTAACGAGCATGATAGAATCTCATGGCAAAACAAATCAAAATGATTCAAGTGTGGTTCTATTGCTTAACATAAAACAACATAAAACAACCTAATATACCTAAAACATACATCCTATTTAACAAAATGCAAACAATGACTAAAACAGACTAAAACATTTCAATTAACAAAGAAAATGTCACCTTCCCTTATTTAGAGAACACATTGTCCTCAATGTGACAAAGCAATCACAAAATAAGGTAAAATGACATCAAACCAAACAAACAGATAAAACAACTAACAAGGTAAATAAAACAATGTAAAAAGTTTAGAGTAAGAAAGCTCATGGAGATTGTGGCAGTGAAGGCATAGGAGAAAGGACTTCAATGTTATTCCTCTGGATGAACTTAAGGAATTCTTCTTGATGTACCACTACTCCTTATGCACTTGTCTCATTTGGGTGCCGAGCTCATTAATTTTAAGCGTCATTTGTTAATGGTTAAAGGTCATTTGGTTGAGGATTTGCTGGAATTTGTCGACCTCTACTGCTGTGGTTGGCCACTACTTCTTCTTGGGGCTCTAAAGGCTCTTGAGATGTGGATGGTTGAGAAGTGGCTACATCCTTGCTCTTCCTATTCTTTACTATAGTGCATATATGAGAATTTCAGAGCTCTATAGAATGAGGCTTCAAAATTTTAGAGCGTCTCAAATAAGATATGTCAAACATATCATATCTAGTAGTATACACACTATCCACATCAAGATTGTAATATAAAGCCAAAGTAGTAACAATGTATGACATGCCCAAATATGAGCTTTTCTTATTAACACAACTCATAATAGATCGAAAAATTTGATAAGGGGTATTTATTTTGATTTTACTATCCATGCACCAAAGGAAGAAAAGTTCCTTAGTCGAGCACTTATTGCTTTCGGTTTTGTTAAAACCATTAGGCAAATAAACTTATGAAGAAGTAAGTGCTCAGTGCTACGAATTAAAGTATTAGGTGCATTCTTAAAGTCAAAATTGTTTTCACTTATAAGAATTTTCCAATAATCATCCACATAAAAATTGTCATAATCATCAAAAACTTTAGTGTTCGATAAATCAAAAAGTGCACGAATGACAGTATAATCAAGTTCATACGTATGACCATCTATCCTAAACCAGAATGTATCTATTTTGGGATTGTAGAGTAGTGAAAAATTCTACCTTCATCATGGGATATATCGGAACATCACAATGAATTAACTGGCCCCAACTAATATTCGCAGCTAATCTTTCAATATTACACCTTAATCCTAGAGTTTCTAACCGTTTGAAATCAAAATATCTAGGAGGCATTAATTCTCTATCCTTAAAGTCCTAAAATTGCATACCTTCTTATTCTAAAAAAATAGGGAATAGGGCACGAAAAATGACCTCCATATCTAGTTGACCTTCTCTAGAGACTTAAAGGTGTAATTAGTTAGTTGGGCTTTGGGCTACAAGTTTCTTTAAAGCCATTAAAGTAGAAAAATCTGCAAAAATTAAGCAAGAGAGAGGTGAGCACGTTTTACTGAGAGAGAGAAAATGTTACCAAATCCTTAGATTCTTGAGTGATTAATGTGAAATAAGTGTAAATGATTGAAGAATGATGGAAGAAGTAGAGAAAATACTAAGATTTGGGGGAAAGATGAAGGATTTGAGAGGTTTGGAGAGTGGGTGTCATGTTTTTTATAGCAAGAATGTGAAAAATTGAAGGATATAGAAAGAAGAAAGAAGGGGTGGGGATTTAAATTTTTTTCGATTGGGGTATCCCATGATCGTGGATTCCCAGTCTTTCCCACGATTATGAGATACCCTATTTGAAAAAAATTTAAATCCCTGTCTTTCCCATGATCATGGGTTAAGGCTCCAGAAAGATTTTAGAGAGCCTTCCCATAATCGTGGGTTAAGGCTTCAGAAGGATTTTGTAGAGCCTTCCCATGGTCGTGCGAAAGAAACACATTCCCACAATCGTAGGTTACTCCAACTTTCCTAACTTCTTAGCCCTCTTGCAAGCTTAAAATACATTCTCAACATTTAAGCAACCTACAAACACATTAAAATCATCTAACTTATAAGAAATTTGAAGAGAAAATAAGTTAAAACTCAAAAAAAATCCAAATAAACACCAAGAAAATTCAAATCAAACATAATCACAACCAAATAAATCAAGCAAACAAGTAAACAAAGACAAGCAAAAGAAAGGTAAACATGCTAAGTTAAGGTCATTAGGTTGACCATTCCACATGCATTCATGAAAGAGTGGAAGAAAGGAAGGAGATGACTTCCCTTTCTTGTGAGTATGTCCCTCCATAGTATGGATTGTATCTATGCCCATTAACCTTGAATGCTCCACCTTTGTCATTTTCTAACTCCAAAGCTCTATAGGGAAACACTTGAAGGATCTTGTGCCATACAAAAGTCAATATGGTGTGGTACCTATCGGTGTTTTGAAGGCTATCATGTAAGCCTATAAGGTGTCATCTAGCTTCAAAGCCCAATCTTTTCTTAAAGTGCTCACTACCTTCTCCAAAATCTTCTTCAACTCTCTGTTCATCACCTCCAGTTGGCCACTAGTTTGGTGGTTGTAAGGGGTAGCCACTCTATGATGAACATTGTATCTTCTCAGAAGAGGCCCAAATGGTTTGTTGCAGAAATGGCTCCCTCTATCACTTATGATCGCTCTAGGCACCTGTAACATCCCATTACACTATATTAAGGAGTAAGACCCTAGAATATTCTGCATGAGAGATTAATGAGAGGTTAGAAAGAGCATTTCATGCTCATGCATACTATGACATACACATATATATGTGAATATTAATTTTTGCACATTAAAATGATTATATATGCATTCATTGACATTTCTGGGTATAATTGATTTAGAAATGTGAATTCTGTTATGAATTGTGGCTTATTTGTCTTGAAAATTAAATTGGTGTGTATAAGTATTGATTTAGAATTTTTGGTGAAATTTAGGAAATTATTGGAAATGTCAGGTATTTTGGATTGGGAAGATGCCAAGTGGTAGGAAAAGTGATAAATGGAAGTAGAATTAAGAGTCAATTGGTAGTGGAAAATTTTGTTAAATGACATTTGGATTTAATGACATATGTCAGTGAAATTTGGAGACAATTGGGCCAGAAATTGGAGTTGATTGGACTAGTTAATGAAAGAGCCTAATCCAAACCAATAGAGATAGGACATATGGCAAGTGGCATGTGTCACTTTCCAAGCCATGTCTTTTAATCCCATGATTCTTTGATATTGAAAGACCCAATTGTTATTTTGTTTATCTTGCTTTTTGGTTTTCTCTTTGTAGCTTCCTTCTGCATCTCTTCTCTTATTTTCTTCATCACCCATGACACATATTCACCACCATCCACGTGACCCTTGCTTTCACCCTTCCGTACAACCATCATTTCATTATCTCTTTCATTTTCTAATAAAGACCTAACCTTCCACCTTGGAATGGTGATGTATGTGGGTTGTCAAATGAGCTAGGGTTTTCTTCGTGTTCTTGAAAGGTTTGAATATTTTGAAGCTAAAGCAAGTAAGTTGTGTTTTAATCTTTATGGGTAGTGTTAAATGAAGCATTTAGGGTGTGTAATTTAAAATTATGATCATGTTCATGAATGGGGTTTTTTGTGTTAAATAGGTGGTAGAATATTAAAGAGATCATGTTTTAATTTTTGATGAGTTAATGTTATGTATGAGTTATCTTAGTAAGAAACCAATTTGTTGATAAATTATGAGTTGTGTTAAATGAGGTTTTGATAATAGTGTATAGTTGATAAACGAAGAGATGTTTATATCATCTTATTGTGTTAATGATGAGTGCAGATAATTGAAAGATGAGTTCATGCGTAAGTGTTCTTAATTTGAAGTTATGAAAGCTATGATTCTAGTTTATTTGTAAGGAATAGATAGAGAAATTGAAGATATAAGAAATGTGTTAGAGTCATACTCTTGAAATGAGAAGAAGTAGGATGATAGTTTTGAGATAAAGTAGAGACGGAAATAATGATGAAGTGTGTTGAAATATGTTAGATGGAGTGTTTTTACTAAACAGACAATAGTATTTTGACCATATATTGATCTGTAGATATCAAAATGAGATGATTTTTAATTTATATTAAACTAGAGACATATGGCTACAATTTGCATGAAGGAATTGAAATTTTGTCATTATAGGTCTTGAAATTTAGATTGAAGTTGAGTTCTGGCATAGGCTACAGTACTACCCTTGATAGAAATCATCTCTTATTTTTATCGAATAAACTGTATTGATGTAGGCCGAATCAGATAAAGTTATCTTCATAAACATTGTAGCTTATTCTCTTAAATTTATATTAGTGTAAAGTTTGTAATTTTTGATATTGGAATTGAGAGATATGAGTTTTACAAGTTGGAGTATACTAATCCTTCAATTATGGGAGTGCACTCAAACGTGCATAGTCTGTGGTATTTTGAACATAACACATAGAATAATGAACCAAATTGAATGATTTTTATTTAATTTGAAACTTAAGACATAAAGGAACATTTTTTTAGAGAATGTATTGCTTAAATACCTCATTTTTATATGTCAAATTGGCTATGCGAATTAGCCTAAAAATCTTCATGAGAAAATATGGGAAAAGTTGGTTAAATGTATGATAAGATTGTTTGATGAATTATGAATGAGGAATTATGGAAACGGAATAGGATTTCATGAATGAATAGAATAGGTAGGAAATGTTGAATTAAATGTGTAGAGGTTTGAGTGTTTAATGCAATCAGTTTGGTCATTGAATTTAGTTGATGTTGAATGAAAGGGTTAAGATGAGTAAAGTGTATTTTGGAGTAAAGAATGCTTGGAAGGTGTTGTAAATTGTTTCTAAAGTGTATCAAAGAAGCATACCTGAGAATTCATCATTGAACATGCATAATACATGATACATTTATAAATGTGCTTATTCATTTGAATGTGCAATGAAAATGATGTGATTGCATATAAAAGAGTTTGTTGAACTATCACTTCCAGACATTGCCGGGACTTAAAGACAATAAAATAAAGGGAGCAATTGTGAGTAACCTAAGATGGTCTCACCTTGAATGTTTTTTTGTTAAATTATGTACTTAATTATTGTGATGTGTATGAACTGATTTCCGAACATCCAATGTCCGAGGCATTTGTTACATGATTAAAAAATTGAAAGTGCTACTTGAATGTGAATGTGATTGACTAAATGATTGTCAACTAGTATGTTGAATACCAGACTAAAATCGATGAAAAATGTGAATGTGAAAGAATGAGCATAATGATTGAAAATGCAAATGTGAATGTGAAAGAATGAGCATAATGATTGAAAATGCATGGTGCATTTCGATCATTATGCTTATTCTTTCACATTCACATTTGTCAGCGGTGCATTTCATTATATGAATGCATGAAATATAAAGGCAGTTGTGACAGGAGTCACCAATGAAAAAAAAGCTTAAAGCTCATACTGTGGTAAGAGCCTTTGGCTCATTGTGTATAATGTAGCCTTCTATCCCTAACGGATAAGGGATAGTATTAATGAGCCCAGTATTCACAACAAATACAGGGCAGTGAAAAAGGCACTCGGTCACAAAAATGTAATAAACGAATGTGAATCTCATGAATATTGCATCTACATATGAATTATATGATTTGAATGATTGTAATTGAAATGTGGAATTTAATTAAAAAAAATGTGAACATATATGTACAAAGTGTTTTATGATGATAGATGAAAAATTAAATGTTGTGAATTATTTGATTGTATGTGTTGATGTGATATGTATGATATGAGTGAATCATCGAGGATGGTTACTCAATTAAGTTTGCAAAATTCATCAAAATTGTAACATTGACTTTTTAAGTATAAGAGTGACGACATAGCTTCTAAGATCGCTTAGAAGAGATCTAGTACAACTTTTGGATAGAGATCATGGCTCAAAGGTCGGTCAGCTGGGATTAAAGGATTTAGTTAATCTTTTTGTTAATTCCTTATGTATATAGCATACTTTGTAGACAGAGTTGTGAACTCTAATAGGTTGTCATTTTATAAATATGAAAGTTGTATGTAATGCTACATTGTAAATCATGGCTTATGAAATGAAATGAGGAATTTTTGGATTTTAGACATTGTGATATTTATGTTTTAATTTATGATGCCATGCAATATGTGAAAGTGACAAAGTTAGCGCGCCATTTCCTTCAGGAATGTGCGCAGATTTCTAAAGGGCATATGTGTATGCGTCGGATGGGAGTGGGTTGTTACAGTACCCCAAATCTACTAAAAATCTTCTTGATGAACTTTTGAACCACCTCGCCATCATTAGTTGGAGTAGCTACTACCTCATCCTACTTGGAAAGATAATCTACCTTAACCAATATGTAAGTTACCTAAGGAGGATAGGAATGGTCCTATAAAATCTAAGCTCCACACGTCGAATATCCCCACCTCCATGATGTTTGAAAGCAACATCTCATCTCTCTTCGATATGTTGCCCGCTTTTTGACACCTATCACACGTTAGAACAAAATCACAAGCATCCTTAAACAAGGTTGCCCAATATAATCCACACTCCAAGATCCAAGTAACAATCTTGTTAGCTTCAAAATGCCCTGCTTAAAGTGAGCTATGACATTGATTTAAAATTTTGGGCATTTCATCTTTAGGGACACATTTGCAAATCACACTGTTAGCATATATCTTATAAAGTATAGGTCCATCCCAAATATAACAAGAACATTGAAATAAGAAGTGCTTCCTTTGTTGATATTAAAGATCAGAAGGAAGAATACCACCTAAGAGGTAGTTTGCAATATCTACAAACCAAGGATGAAAAGGATTGTCTACCATCATTAAAGCCTCATCAGGAAAGCTCTCATCGATTTCTGCTTCTTCTTCATGGTGTCCCCCTTTAAGTCATGATAGGTGGTCCGCTACAACATTTTCTACTCCCTTCTTGACTTTAATCTCAATGTTGAATTCTTAGAATAGGAGCACCCATTGGATGAGCCTAGCCTTATCATCATTCTTGGTAAAGAGGTAACATAATGCCATATGGTCTGTAAAAAAAATAACTTGTGAGCTCAAAAGATAAGAAGGAAATTTCTCTCAAGAAACTACCACTGCAAGCAATTCCTTCTAGTAGTGGTGTAGTTCAGTTATGCTCCTGTCAAGGTCTTACGTAGTAGATTGTTAGGACCCGACCCGGAGACCGGATCCCAACTGTTGGATCCCGTACCGGAGTCCAACCCTTGAATCGTAGAACA
>JANZXR010000002.1:16081170-16092014 GCA_027575705.1 Erythroxylum echinodendron | reverse complement strand
TAACCGGTCACGACACTGGCTCATCATCTATGGTTATAAAGGTAAGAGCCACTGAGCTTCCTGGCCTCATTATCTTTCTAATCCTCAGGTGTAGAAATAGCAGATTGACATTGAACCTTGCAAAAACTTCAGCTGACTCCAATAATTTCTTTCTTTTGTAACTAAGTTAGTTCAATCATTTTGGTAGCTTTATAAGCCTATCAAGCATAGGCATTGATGATTGTATTTTTATATTACGTTACTAATGTGGATTTTGGTATTTAACTGAAGCAATGTACACAATCTGTTTGTTTGAGAAATGAATGTACGTAAGAGTTGAAGAATTTCTTTTTTGTTCATGTTCAAATCCTCGTCTCTGTTAAGTTGTTAACTTTGGTTAGGATTACAAATATAAGATGTTTTATGGTTTTTAGATAGATTTTCTTAAGAAAATGGTTAAAGTGGGAGTCTTATATGTATGGATTATGATTGTTAGATTTGGGTCTTTTGTTTGTGAGAATGTATATTGACAGATTAAAGAAAATAAGAGAATAAGGGGATAAAAATGTATTCTGAGATGTTCAATGAATAAACTATACTAATTCAGGCATAAATAAACAAAATTTTCTTCATAAAAGTTGAATCTCTTTCTCTTATCTTTCTAACAACATAAATTTTATAATTTTTGGACTTCAGGATTGAAAGTTATGATGATTTGAAGTAAGGGTGTGCAGTTAGGGTCGCACGATCACAACAACCCTAATTTTGTGCATGATCGTAACAAACATTACTGATCATCAAAAGTCGCGACCATGCACAAGCACAACTGTGACTCCCCTCTCACACCCATGACAGTTTCAAAGTCACGCCCGTGACTTTTTCACTTATTTTATTTTATTTTATTTATTGTTGGTTTGTTTATTTGTTCGACTCCTAATCTGATTTATTTTTATGTCTATTTTATTTTATTTGTTTGTGTATTTGTTTTTACTCCCACTAAAAAATTTAATTCTTTCTATCTTAATGTTAGTGTATATATATATGTATATATATATATATATATATATATATACATATATGTATGTATTTTTATTTCAAAAGTTCCCCCAATTTTGGCGCCTTATCACAGTGAAATCAGAACTGAGACCTGTGGCCAACATCTTTAGTATCACAGCCTAAAGTTTCTAAGAATTCTTAGAATTAGAACATGTTATACTATGAAATATATGATGTGTGATAAAATGTTTGTATTGTTAAATTATTGGTTTGCATTGTTGAGTTTATTGATTGCATTAAGTGACATATATATCATGCATATATGTAGGAAATAAGATTAAAATGAAAAGTAAGGTAAATGATAATATTTTATTAAAGGAGTAAAATGCTACCTCATCAAAAAACATGAAGAGTTACGCAAGGATCTGTTGCACTTGACTCTCCACCAAGAGAGTAGGGTATTGACAAGTCTAGATCCCCAGTGATTACTGAGGTGACTGTAGGATAGGATAGCGAGCCCTTTCAACCACAAATGCAGGAGTCTCCTCTTCCTCTAGAGCAAATCCTAGTCCGTTTGATTCTAGAATGTTCCAAGCCTTTGCTCAGGCTTTTGTTCAGGCCACGGGCCAGGTGCCATCAACTTCTAGCTCAGCACCGACCAAGAAAGGGAGGCAATTTGATAAGCTAAGGAAGTATGGCACAGTGGACTTCTATGAAACAGCCGATCCAAAGGACGCTGAGACTTGGTTAAGGAAGACAGAAAGAATATTGGAACAGATGGATTAAGGAAAAGATTATGTATGCTGTAAGCTTGCTACAGGGAGATGCCCTGCATTTATGGGAAAGCATACCAGGGAGCTAGTTAAAGTCACCAGTGTTAACCTGGAAAGATTTACAAGCTGCTTATAAGAAGAAATATTTGTCTGAGGTGTATATCCAGCAGAAGCAGAGGTAGTTTCTAAGTCTCACCAAGAGGGAGATGATAGTGAGTGAATATGAGTGAAGATTACACAGTTGTCTCGATATGTAGCTGAGTTAATGATGAGTGAGGCGGCTAAGTGCCGAAGGTTTAAAGCGGGATTACATTTAGCCATCAGAGAAAAAGTGGTGATGCAAAAGTTTTGTGACCTTCAACAATTGGTAGAAGCTACATTAAGGGTGGAGAATACAGAAAACATAAAGAGCATAATGAATAAAAAGAGGAGAGGAAGAGAAAAACTTAGAAGAGGGGGTAGTAGTAGTGCTTCTATTCCAGAAAGGAGTACCAGGACCTTCCCCACACAGTCTTATGTCAGGTGCAGTGGTGTAAGTAGGCCCAAACCAATGAGAACTACTTCTCTTCAAGCCTCGACTGTTGGAGAAAGTGAAGAGGAGAAGGGGAAAAACCATCTTTTCCCAAATTGGATCATTGTGGAAAATTTCATAAAAGGGAATGTTATAAACGGACTGGCGCTTGTTTTAAGTGTGGAGAAAGAGGTCATATAGCTATGGAGTATCTATAGTATGCAAAACGAGAGGGAAGTCAGACGCAAGCTTTAAGAAGGATTGAGACTTTGGGAGTTGAGTCTACAACTAAAGTGGGTAGTTCTAGTAGAGCCAAGAAGGTAAATCCTACAAGAAGACCGAAAGGGCAAGCACCAGCTAGAGTATTTACAATGAAAAGGGAGGAAGCAGAAGCAGCTCCAAAGGTTGTGATTGGTATGGTTAAATTGTTTCATGATGACATTATAGTTTTAATTAATCTAAGATTTACCCACTCATATATTTCGTCAAGTATGATTATCAATGATAGACATTTAAGTCCATTAGATAATCATTTGATGGTTAGTACCTCTATTGGCTAGTATGTTATTATTAGTCATATTTATCAAGAGTGTGAAATATGTATTGGTAAGGTAAAATTAGTGGTGGATTTAATGCCATTGGAGATGAAGGGATTAGATGTGTTTTTGGGCATGGACACCTTAGAAAAATATAATGGCAATTTGATCTGCAAACAAAAGACAGTAGATTTTGAATTGGAAAACTCTACTGTGCTTTCTTTAATTGTGAATTAATTTCTGCTTGTAAACTAAGAGGGTGAGCCGAGTGAAAATAATCAATTTGGGCTAACAAGAGTTAGATGAATTGATAGGTAAAGAATTGGATTGAACCGGTAGAGTCATGTAATGAGAGATCAAGCATAGATTCCCAGTAGGTTAATAGATAATTTAGAACTAATTTAGGTATTGGGTTAATCGCGAATCAAGAGATCGTGATTAAACAATTTGAATTAGGGATCATCAATTAGGGTTAAGAATTATAACTTGAGAGAGAGTAATTCACTCTCAGACTGTTTAGACCCATTAAGTTGAGAATTGCATAATTGATTAGGTTTTCATTAATTTCGAATTGAATCACCCTTTCTCTCACTTATTGAAATTAATTGTTTGATTTATTTATTTTCCAAACTATTTTATTCCTTTTAAATTATTGTAGTTTAGTACGACCTTAGATTTTAGGGGTGGAATTCCCTCCTTATGGGATCCATACCTTAGGTACTACGTGAATGACCTGTGTGTTTGGAAAATTTACCAAGGTTATAAATATTAAAACTTAGCGCGTGTAACCTTGAGATCAAGCTTTTGGCGTAGTTGCCGAAGAAGCTATTAGTTTAGTTCTTTAGTCTAAGGATGTTTCACTTTCTTTTTTTTTAATTTTTTAAAAAGATTTTGGGGCATAAGGTAGAGACACATCAAGACTTCTTAAAGTGAGAATGAGACATTTGAAGAGTTAAATGCTAGGAAGGGATAAAAAGAACGATCTTGGAGGATGTATATTATAGGGAGCAAGGGACATTAGCGGAATACAATAAGCCCCAATTTAGTCATGGAAATCATCATTCTTACATGAGTCCATACACTTCGGGGTGGCAAAACCACCCTGATTTCTATTGGTACATCAATTTAGGGACTTATTTAGGACATTAATACCTATCAGAATTTCAGTAAGATGAGTCCAGTTCATGGGATTCCAAATTGGACAAAATCAGGGATAAGCTAACAGACATGGAAGAAAACCAGAAGAGATTGGAAAAGAAGTTTGAACAAGTAACAGAAGATCATGCATCTTCTATTCACAATTTAAAGGTTCGAATAGGCCAACTTTCTAAGAAATTTTGTAAGCGAAGTGTGGAAAACTGTCTGTACAACTTGAAAGTAAATTCAATAGAGCCATGTTAGGTTATCAAACTTAGGAATAGGGTAGAGCTAGAAAAGCTAAAGAGAAATCAAGCTAAACCTGACCTTATAGAAGACCATGAACTCAAGAAAAAAAGGACGAAGGAAAGGATGGAAACCCCTCATACTATCTACTAGATCTTAGTACACCATGTTTAAACAACGAAAAATTTAAGATAGATGTCTATGAAAAGAATCCTATCCTTTGGATTGATGATGATGAAGAGCCATTCAACATGAATGATATAATTAAGAATATAAAGGTTAGTAGCTCATTCAAGATAATTGATGTGTTTGAATCTTCTAAAGAACAAGAGGACGAAGAACATATGACAATAAACATCGAGTTTGAAGAAAGTATGGAAGTCTTTGTTCGGGAAGCAGAGGAAACTGAGGAAATGAAGATGATTAAGGAAGAAGGAAAGTAATTCACCTTCGTACAGGAAAAACTGTTGGATTCAATAGAAGATCTAAGGAGTTTTGTTATTCCCTATTTTATTGATAGTTTGTTAATGAGAAGGACATTGACAAAATTAATTGGTTTTCTTAACCTTATCAATATTGTCTTTCTGATCATTTTGTAATTTATAACTTACTCATAGGCTACAAAACCGATGTTAAGCGAGAAGGGTGGAAGCAAGCTACTCATAATTGATCTTGGCTAAGTTTTAAACGATGAAGGTTAAGCTAATGACCATAAATTAGCATGTTTAGTAGTTAGATTTAAATTGTTGTTTGGTTAGGTTTGTTTTAGATTCTTAAATAAGTTTGAATTATTTGGAACGGTTTAGATTGCTAATTTTTTGCTCTCTTGAATCACTTATAAGATAGGGAAACACTCTTAATGTCAAGCTGATTTGGTCTTAACATTATCACCATCACCACCTCTATCGCCATAAATGGTTCCGTTTTCTAAACCTTTTCTTCTCTTTTTTTTAGTATTTTATTCTTATGTTTTTCATAGATTGTGTTTTATTTCCCCTTGTGTGTTTGTTTACCTTTTTCACATTGAGGACAATGTGTACCTTTCTCACATTGAGGATAATGTGTTGCTCAAGTATGGTGAGGGTTGTGTGTGTTTTACTTTGAGTGTGAATTTTGCATTTTTATGATAGTTTGTTTAGGTTTCATGGTGTGAATTGTTTGAATGTGTCAATGGCTTAGATCGAGTGAAATTTTCTTAATTTTAAACATAGTGGAATAGGTTAGGAATAATCATTAGCCCACAAAATTAGTGAATTATGAGTCTTTGGATAAATATACAACTTAATTAGGATTTAGTGTAAATTTAGCACCCTATAGGTTGTAACATTCATTCATAATTTGAGTTCTTTTAACTCAAGTAGCGTAACTAGTATTTTTCATGAAAATGAGTAGCTTAAACAAGATAGGCAATAAAAAAATCTGTTAAATAAATCATTACTCTGCTGACCTTCGGGTTATGAATAGAGCTAGTAGCCAATTAAAAATGTGATAATAGTTGAGTAACTGAATCAACACACATCGCAAATGTGTACCTTTACGTTAAAAGGCTATAATAATGTTTCAACCAAGCTGTTTAATAAAAGGACTTAGTCAAGTAACTGGATCAACATTCATCACCAATGTTTGCCTCCAAATAAAAGATTCAATATGTGCTTAAAAATATAAAAGAGTGCGTTTGTAATAAAAACCTACCGGACATGTAATAAGCTTGAATTTTCATAAAAATGTACTTAGGAATAATTACAGAGTCTGAAAGACCAAAGAATTATTAATATGTGTGTATAATTTAAAAAGGTAAATAAGTTGACACTTATATCTGGATTAATTTGTATATTTAGTTTAAAGCCTTTAAACATAGATTTTTCTTGTTAGTGATTAGATATAACTTGTTAGATTGTGTTCAAGATTAAATTTATTTTATGAAGTTGAAGCCATTACCTCGTTTTTGAAATGTGTGTTTTGTGTGTTATGTCTTTTTTATGTTGTTTAATTGAGGACAAGCAAATGTTTAAGTGTGGGGATGTTGATAGTTATGATTTTCATTGTGTTTTAGGGTGTAATTTGTTAGGTATTTGGTGTGAATTTGAGTGTTAATTGTATATTTATGGTTTAATTGTGATAGTTTATATGAGTGTTCTTATGAGTTAGTATGAGTCTTTGAGCTTAATTATTATATTTTTGAGGTACCTTGATGTGTTTGTTAGTATTTCAGGATAAACAGTGAAGAAAGGAGAAGTTACGAAGAGGTTTGGGCTAAAAACATACCCTACAATCGTGGCACAACAGGCCACGATCGTGACAGAGAGGGATAAGCTAAGGCAGCCAAGCCACGATCGTGCACTTTGGGCATGGTCATGACAAAGAGTTTGGATCTAGGCCACGATCGTGCACTCTAGGCTATGATCATAGCAAAAACGTTTAGGCATTAGCCACGACTGTGTCCTGCATTGGGCTAAAGCAAAAACTTGCATTTAACAAGATTTATCGTTTCGACCCTGACTTAAACCTAGGATGTCCAAAGTATAAATACATCATAAAGGGACAAAACTAGTTATTTTTGTAGAGTCTAAATAGAGAGCTTTCACGCCAGGTACATTTCGAAAAAACCCTAGAGAGTTTTGAGAGAATGAGGAAGGAGACAAAGGAATAGAGACAAGGAGACAAAGGAAGAGAGACAAGGAGACGAAGCTTGAGGTGATGTACTTCCCAAAATAGGTGGTTTCTTGCTGTCGCTACGTCCACAATCCATTCTGACAGTAGTTTCTTTGTTTATTTCAATTTTATTTATATATGAAATTGGGATATTTATTGAAATTTCTGTTTTTAAGTGTTGGTTATTGTCTATTCTCACCTTCGAGTTTTCAATTCTTGAGATTAATAAAGATTAATTGGTTGTGCTTTCTTTTGATTTAATTATGATTCAATTTTGGCTCGTAATAATTCAACAATAAACTAAAAGGGTGAGTTGAGTGAAAATAATCAATTTGCGCCAACAAGAGTTAGGCGAATTGATAGGTAAAGAATTGAAACGAACTGGTAGAGACGTGTAATGAGATATCGAGCATAGATTCCTAATAGGTTAATAAACAATTTATAACTAATTTAGGTTTTGGGTCAATCATGAATCAAGAGATCGTGATTCCATAATTTAAATTAGGGATCATCAATTAGTAAGAATTATAACTCGAGAGAGAGTAATTCACCCTAGGACCGTGTATACCCATTAAGTTAAGAATTGCATAGTTGATTAGGTTTTCATTAATTTTGAATTGAATCCCCCTTTCTCTCATTTGATCATTTCTAGGTTAGTTTTGGAATTAGTTGTACGGTTTGTTTTCTTATTTATATTTCTTCAACTCAATTCTTGAAATTAATTGTTTGATGAATTTATTTTTTGCACTATTTTATTCCTTTTGAATTATTGTAGTTTAAGACAACCTTAGATTTTAGGGCTGGAATTCCCTCCTCATAAGATCGATACCTTAGGTACTACGTGAACGACTTGTGTGCTTACAGAATTTACCAAGGTTATAAATATTAAAACTTAGCACGTGTAACCTTGCATTATGTCTAAATTAAATAGGTAATGATAAAAAAATCTCCAAAGACAGAGAAGTCATCTATAAATACCTCCATGAAGTTATCATTCATGTCCCCAAATATGGCCATCATATACCTTTAGAATGTGACACGTGCATTACATAAACCAAAAAGTATCCTCTGTTAAATGAAAGTCCTATAAGGACAAGTGAAAGTGGTCTTCTCTTTGTCTTCCTGGTAAATAAAAACTTGATTGTACCCTGCATATCCATCAAGAAAATAGTAAAAAGAATGACCAGCCACCCTCTCAATCATTTGGCCTGCAAAAGGTAAAGGAAAATGGTCTTACTTAGTGGCCAAATTGAGCTTCCTATAATTAGTACAAACTCGCTAACCTGTGATCGTCCTAGTAGAAATATGTTTGCCATGTTCAGTCGCCATCACTGTCATGCCACCTTCTTAGGTGCACTGGACTCACCCACTCACTATCTGAAATAGGGTAAATAATCCTTGCATCCAAGAGCTTCACTACCTCCTTCTTCACAACTTCTTTCATGTTTGAATTTAACCTTCTTTGCCCCTCCCTCGCTATCTTTCATCCTTCTTCAAGGTTAATCCTATGCATCACCACATTGGGCCTAATCCCCTTAATATCAAAAATTTGTCACCCCATGGCTTTCATCCTCTTCTTAATGGTCTCCACCAGTTTCTCTTCTTGCCCTTAATCCAATTAGTTGGAGATAATGATGGGTAGGGTATAGTTTTTACCTAAAAAGGTATATCTTAAGTGGGAAGATAAGGGTTTAAGCTCTAAAGTGTGTAGCTTAATAATGGAAGGTAGTATGGGTGTATGTATTCTCTCCAACTTCTCTAGCTCAACTTCCTCACATAATTCCTCTTATCTCACACTCTCATCCCTGTGCACTTTAATAACTTCACCAACTTCCTCTTCAAACTCCTTCACACACCCATCCACAACATCAATTTTCATACATGTAGTACCATCCATTAGTTTCTTCAAAGATTTAGACATGTTAAATTCAACCTGATAATCACTAATTCTCAAAACAAGTTTTTCTTTATGCACATGAACTAATTCCCTACTAGTATTCATAAAGGGCCTACCCAAAATCAGTGGACAATGTTTATCTGCTTCAAAGTCTGACATAACAAAATCAACAAGAATGAGCAATTTATCTACTTTTACCAACACATCTTCTATAACTCCAAATTACCTCTTGATGGATTAATCTGCAAGCTGAATGAGCATAGATGTTGGCTTGACCTCTCCTAATCCCAATTTCTTGAAAGTAGACAAAGGCATCAAATTAATACTTGCACTAAAATCAGATAAACATTTAGAAAATTCAAAGTTACCAATAACTTATGGAATAGTAAATCTCTCTAGATCTTGTAGTTTTGAAGGCATTATGCTTGAAATTATCGAACTACAATTCTTTGTCAAGGTTACTGTTTGATTATCCTCCTAAGTGCATTTATGTGTGAGTTTGTTCTTAAGAAACTTCACACACTTGGGCATGCACTCGAAGGCTTCCACCAATGATAAGTTAATTTGAAGCTTCATCAGTTTCTCTAGAAACTTGTAAAATTGAGTGTCTAACTGATGTCATGTGGATAGGAATTTTAGGCTTGTAAGGTGATGGTGATATATATGGCCTCTCTTCTACTTTCTCTTCTTCTATCTCCTTACCTTTCTCCTTTGTTTAACTCTCCTTTTACACATTTGGATCATCCAGTTGCTTGCCACTCCGAAGTGTGATGGCCTTGAGTTATTCCTTTGGGTTGGCTTCAGTGTTGCTTAGTAGGCTACTTGCTAAAAGATAAAGCAGTAGTAAGTTAACCGACATGAATCTCTAGGTTATGGATGGAGGAAGTATGGTTCTTCAAGATTTGATCAAATTTGGCGTCCTAGCTCGCAAACATCCATTCTGATTCTCTTCTTCCCTTTTCTGACTTTCCTCTTGGCTTGAGAATTTGGGCCCCAATACATCTATTAAATTGTCCATTTTTCTCTTCAAAGACCCAAGATGATCTTGCTGAAATCTGGGCAGTCTTTGTGGTTTTTTTTGGCCAGCTGCATTGTTAGTACTCCAATAAAAATTTGGGTGGTTTTTCCACCACGAATTATAAATGTTAGAGTATTGATTTGTTACCTCAACGTGGTTGGACAAGTAATTACCTGCTCTGTGCTACTAGCTCCTAACAAGAAGAGTTCTACAATGCAATGGTTTTCTTGCCCATATAACTCAAAGTGGACCTGCATGGCTTTGGTTGTGGATGAATAAACTCTTTGCATGTTGTTCAAATGCTTCGTAAGGGTGGTGATTTGACCTTGAAAGGTTGTGGAAAAATTAATTGGAATTATACCTTTTTGTTCCTTTATGCCTTGCTTACTCCTTTTGTTCGACCACATGCAATATTACTTGCTAACTCCTCTAAAAGATCATGAGTCTCCTTAATGGTTTTCCTCATCAACGACCCTCCAACCGCTGCATCTATTTTCCCTTTTGTAGTCTGATTCACACCATTATAGAATGTTTGTCGTAAGAACTTCCTTAGAAGCTTGTGGTGTGGGCAGCTTCTTTGCAACTCTTTGAACCTCTCCCAAGCTTCATATAATGACTCCCCATCATGTTGCTGAAAGTTTGTAATTTCCTTGATGATCCATGTAGTCTTTGTCAATATGAAGTACTTAGCAAGGAAGGCTTGAGCTACCTACTCCCATATAACCATTTGAAATGTAGTAAGTGAATTGTACTATACCTTGGCTCGATATCTTAAAGTGAATGGAAACAATTTGATCCTTATAGCATCATTAGACATCCCTTGGAATATAAAAGTGTCGATATCTCCAAACAATTTGCTAGGTGGGCATTAGTATCTTTAGTTAATAACCTATAGCATTGAACACTATTTTAGAGTATGTTCAGTAGTGCTGACTTGATTTCAAAATTGTTTGTTGTGACTGTAGGCCTTGCAACTCGTTGTGGACTAAATCTGGGCCACATAAAATCTGTTGGGCCTTGAATTTTTTTATTTTAGTAAACATGATTTGAATGAATTTTGGTATTGTTAGGTAAATTATTTTTGATTGAGGTTAACTAT